>JAACNH010000020.1:924737-1006764 GCA_019447015.1 Hymenochirus boettgeri
AAATATACAGAGAAGGAATGTTCTGTACACACAATAATCTATACCCTTATACTGTACTGTCTAAGGGAAACAATATGGCAGCTCCCACCCATATGTATAAATATACAGAGAAGGAATGTTCTGTACACACAATAAGCTATACCCTCATACTGTACTGTCTAAGGGAAACAATATGGCAGCTCCCACCCATATGTGAGCAGCAGCAAGGAGAGTGAGCTCCTGGAAGTTTGTGTTTTTCTTCAGTCCTGGGCCCTTGTTGGGTCCAGGGAAGGTGCCGTTATTCTGCTTACCTATTATCCAGTATAGCAGGATATTTCCTTGTATCCTCTCCCCCCTGAGGCCTGTTAATGGGTAAAAAGAAGCCCAGTGCTAACATGGAAGCCATGGAGGGGGAAGAAGCCATGAGTTCCCTAAGGAGGTCGGAGAGACACACGGTGAGGACAAACACGTCTGTGTCTAAGGCTAAAGAGAAGGAAGAGAAAAGGAAGTTTTTGAAAGAATTTAAGAAAGTGGAAAGTAAAACACAGAAAGGCCCCCAGCTGGGGAACATGGACGCCATAATGAAAGAGGCAGATTCCAGGGCTGTGCTGACTCCCCAGCTGGGGAACATGGACGCCATAATGAAAGAGGCAGATAAAAATTTTTCTTCATTCCAACCAATCAGCGTTACGACTATGGTCATTTAATCTTCAGCATCAGTCGGTCGGGAAAAGCATCGTGCTACCTGAGGTAAATGTCATATGTACTAGGGAACAATATGGCAGCTCCCACCATATGTATAAAATAATATACAGAAGAGGAATGTTCTGTACACACAATAAGCTATACCCTATATGTACTGTCTAAGGGAAACAATATGGCAGCTCCCACCATATGTATAATATAAATATACAGAGAAGGAATGTTCTGTACACAATAAGCTATACCCTCATACTGTACTGTCTAAGGGAAACAATATGGCAGCTCCACCCATATGTATAATATAAATATACAGAGAAGGAATGTTCTGTACATACAATAAGCTATACCCTCATACTGTACTGTCTAAGGGAAACAATATGGCAGCTCCCACCCATATGTATAAAAATATACAGAGAGGAATGTTCTGTACAAACAATAAGCTATACCCTCATACTGTACTGTCTAAGGGAAACAATATGGCAGCTCCCACCCATATGTATAAAATAAATACAGAGAAGGAATGTTCTGTACACACAATAAGCTATACCCTCATACTGTACTGTCTAAGGGAAACAATATGGCAGCTCCCACCCATATGTATAAATATAAAACAGAGAAGGAATGTTCTGTACACACAATAAGCTATACCCTCATACTGTACTGTCTAAGGGAAACAATATGGCAGCTCCCACCATATGTATAAATATAAATATACAGAGAAGGAATGTTCTGTACACACAATAAGCTATACCCTCATACTGTACTGTCTAAGGGAAACATATGGCAGCTCCCAACCATAGTATAAATAATACAGAGAAGGAATGTTCTGTACATACAATAAGCTATACCCCATACTGTACTGTCTAAGGGAAACAATATGGCAGCTCCCACCCATATGTATAAATATAATACAGAGAAGGAATGTTCTGTACAACAAAAGCATATCCTAACATGTATGTCTAAGGGAACATATAAATATACAGAGAAGGAATGTTCTGTACACACAATAAGCTATACCCTCATACTGTACTGTCTAAGGGAAACAATATGGCAGCTCCCACCCATATGTGAGCAGCAGCAAGGAGAGTGAGCTCCTGGAAGTTTGTGTTTTTCTTCAGTCCTGGGCCCTTGTTGGGTCCAGGGAAGGTGCCGTTATTCTGCTTACCTATTATCCAGTATAGCAGGATATTTCCTTGTATCCTGTTTAATGGGTAAACAGAAGCCCAGTGCTAACATGGAAGCCGTGGAGGGGGAAGAAGCCATGAGCTCCCTAAGGAGGTCGGAGAGACACACGGTGAGGACAAACACGTCTGTGTCTAAGGCTAAAGAGAAGGAAGAGAAAAGGAAGTTTTTGAAAGAATTTAAGAAAGTGGAAAGTAAAACACAGAAAGGCCCCCAGCTGGGAAACATGGACGTCATAATGAAAGAGGCAGATTCCAGGGCTGTGCTGACTCCCCAGCTGGGGAACATGGACGCCATAATGAAAGAGGCAGATTCCAGGGCTGTGCTGACTCCCCAGCTGGGGAACATGGACGCCATAATGAAAGAGGCAGATTCCAGGGCTGTGCTGACTCCCCAGCTGGGGAACATGGACGCCATAATGAAAGAGGCAGATTCCAGGGCTGTGCTGACTCCCCAGCTGGTTGGGCGAAGATTCTTAATATGAAACTCTTGTATTTCCAAGTTAGAAGAGATTTGTGAAGGACTCTACTGATCTGTATCCGACAAAGCACATTGCGCCCTGGGCACAAATACCGACGTAGTGTGAGCAGGCGTCCCAGCGAACGATATTTAATAAATATGTAAATGAGAGCCCTGCGGCGGAACCTGCTCGGAATAAGTGTCGCTACGCTCAGAGTCGTACACAAAACTGCAAACTTAACAGCTATCCTGGGCAGAGCTTGATTAATACTCACTCAGATGTCGTACAGCCTAACGCTGTATGAAAAACCTTGCCCCAAGAGCTTACGCTCAAAATCTTGGGCAGGGTTTGGAGCTGGAATAAGGAAATCCTATCCAATGGGAGAAAGCGCTTCTTGCAGATTGTGTTTTGTCATTGGTTCGGTCCTGAGCTGCCATTGTAGCCCCTCAATGGGTTTATTTTAATATCTCCATTTGTCTTGTGGTTTTTATCTTTAGCATCCATTGTGCATGTTCGTCCCCCATAATAATAATGGGTGAGAATTTCAGGTGTTGTTATTTCTGCTTCTTTTTGGTGAGCGACATTCTGGCCCCATTCTAGAGATCAGACTTGGATGAAGACTCATAGGGGCCCCATGTCATGCTGTCATTTAGGGCCCTTCTTTTTGCTGTGCCCATAGACTCATTGCTTATAAAGAAGATTCTTGCCTACATTGCACTGACGATGGCTCAATAAGGCCAAACTTGTCTGCACCTCTTTCTGCATTTAGCTCATGGGATGCTGTTAAAGGCTCTTAGAAGGTATAGCATTTCCTTAAGGGCTGCCCTGGAAACATGTAAACTACCCAGAAGCCTCTTCTCCCCAATTCAACTTCTATTACAGGTTCTGCGGCGGAAACTGGAAGTTTTCTGGATACTTGGCAGAATTCTAGGTTACCTGGTGGATAACTTGACATTGCTCCGGACTTTATCATTTTTATTGATTCAGTGTAATGGAAATATCTACAATAATATCTAAATAATATTCCACTGGTTAACATTGCCATATTGTATGTTCTGTAAACATGTCATTTTCCATAGACCCAGGAAGGTAATTAAGCCGGAGATATTTAGTGACCGACATGATAAATGACGTACTGGGGCTTTAAATACTCTGCCACCCTCCGGGGGTTAAAAGCGACGTAGCTCCTTCTATAAAGATCGATTACGCGCAGTCACTAATGGCAGTCGCCTCCATTTGCTCCGGGGTTTTTTTCTTCCAGCAAATGGCACTGCGAGCGAAGACGCCAGTAACGCGCTAGGAACTCGGGAAGTTACTTAGTAATAAAAATAGAATTGCACGGCGGAGAGGAATTACTTAGTTCCAACACTGTGGATAAGAAGAAACACAAAGTCCAATTAGACCGAGAGACTGAGAGAGCGGCCCTGGTAAAACCAACGGGAAGGAGAGAAAATAGACTTACAGACAGAGAGAGAGAGAGAGGGGGAAAGAACAAAGAGAGGAACAGAGATACAGAGACAGTTAGGTGGGCGGCACAACTCCGTATTGATGTCATTTCCATTGCATGTCACCCACAATTCCCTGGGGGACCAGAGGAGTCACTAATTCTTTCTACAGGTGAAAGTGGATCTGTCTACACTAGTCAATGGGCCTGATTTACCTACGCGTGCTGTGCTAAAAATAGGGTTAAACTCGTGCTAACCAATATTGAATAGGTTAACTCCATAATTGCACTGGCTGCACCAGTTTCACCAAAGACCCCCGTGCAACCGACACAATCTGTTTAATAAAGGATTTGCACCACTTTTTACTCCATAATTTAAGACCAGCTAACGGCTGGTCTTAAAGTGGCGCTGGGGTAAAATCTCTTTTGGGATTTACCACCAGGTACAAATCCAGCATTAAATACCCAAAGCCATATTTGCCGGGAGCAATTTGCGGCTCTGAGTAAATGAGGCCCAATGTGTCTTTTCTGACAATGTTCAGTTGTTGTCTTGTATTGCAAAGTAGGCGTTAAAATTATCCAATCAGATTGTAAGGTGTGTGGCCAGGTTTGTAATTCCTGCTGTGGTTTAATAGGAGAAAGTCTAGATTATAGTCCTAAATGGTAACACATGGGGTAAAATTCTATGTAACTATTTCATGCATTAGCCTACCAGCATCAGCTGATATAGCTATGCCTATTTTGTGATATCATAGTAATTCTGTGATATCATAGCAATTCTGTGATATGGTAATTTTGTGACATAGTAATTCTGTGATATAGCAATTCTGGGAAATGATAATTTTGTGATATAGTAATTCTGTGATATCATAGTAATTTTGTGATATCATAGTAATTGTGTAATAACAGTAAATTTGTTATATCATAGTAATTTTGTGATATCATAGTAACTCTGTGATGTCATAGTAATTTTGCGATGTCATAATCCATGGACACCAATGCCCCACATTGAAAACCTCAAATTCTTATATTCCAATGCTTAACTACCCTGCAAAAAGACTCCTAATTCAGGAATAACAATTTCTGCCATTCTCTATAAAAGATATATATATATGAAATAAAGATTATAATATTTTAAAAATAATAAACACAAATAATTAATAATAATACGTTTTGTTAACTCCAAAACCTTCTTTTCTTTAACTAATAATTTTTGGGATTTTTTATTCATGCTCCCAAGATATTAATATGTTTTATTAATCAATTAAACGTGATAAAGAGAAAATCAAATCTAGATGGATGAATCAACTCTATAAGCGACCGGTGAGATTCGTACGTAAAAACTCTAATTATCTAAGCTATTGTCATATCATAAAAGGGAATGGAGATAGGACAAACTGCGGTTATTAGCGGTTTTTTCTAAACAAGGCAATATAATGATATCGCAAATCGTAACACTGAGAAAAGAAATTCACCCGTGTTCCATGTTGGTACAGGACATAAAACGGGTTCCATGTTGGTACAGGACATAAAATGGGTTCCATGTTAGTACAGGACATAAAACGGGTTCCATGTTGGTACAGGACATAAAATGGGTTCCATGTTGGTACAGGACATAAAACGGGTTCCATGTTGGTACAGGACATAAAATGGGTTCCATGTTGGTACAGGACATAAAATGGGTTCCATGTTGGTACAGGACATAAAACGGGTTCCATGTTGGTACAGGACATAAAACGGGTTCCATGTTGGTACAGGACATAAAACGGGTTCCATGTTGGTACAGGACATAAAACTTTTAACAAGTGTCTACGATGAAAAGGGTGGAAAAGTTGTCAACGCCACAAACTCCAATGTGACGTCATTACGATGTCAGCCCCATGGTTGTTCTATGGGCTAGAAGAAAGAAACCAATTAGAGGATTAGAATGTTGACAGGGCCAATCACAGTGTTCGGTTTTAAAGCATCTAACCAATAGCAGTACAGTACAGTTCTAGTATAACTTTTACAGTGAAAATGTGGCCCCCATACACGGCATAGATTTTTCTATCAATTCAGCACATCTAATGGAACTGATCGCAATATAAATAAGACATTTTACTGTATTTTCAATACACCGATTGGCGTTATGGGAAAAACGATGAACCACTGTGGATGAAGCAGGGAGAGGGGCCCCATCATAGTTTTGCTGGGGGCCCAGTGATTTCTAGTTACGCCCACTGTTTTTACACCGACTAGTGTCCTGTATTCCAACACTGTAAACCTCACCCGCCCTGTGATATTGACTTTAGTATAATTTACATTCAGTGGAACTGTACGATTATATAGGGGCCCTTGCATGGTCTTTATGTCAAAGTCTCCAGATCCAGATTATCCGCAAGGTTCCTGTTCAGGGTCCCAAATACTAATTCAGTGATATGGTTCATTCATACTAAGGAGCTAGAAGGAAAATTCATCTGATTCCTGATTTCATAAATGATCATAATGAAAAAGGGCCCCAAATGCAAACATTACCAAGGGCCCCATTAAACCTCCAACCTTATACCTGCACCATATAAGGTCATTCGCTGCTCATTTCAGGGCTCTAATTGTATCCAGTTCATTACTATAGATATAGTTAAGACGGATCTGAGGATTAGTACAAAGAAATTCCGTTTTCTGTGGCCGAACATTAATAAATCTGTTTTTTTTCCTCTCTCTCTGTTCACTTTCCATGTAGCTCGGTACAGTAATTAGCGTGTCTGAGCTGTAAAAATAGCTCCCAGAATGTGCCAGCATTGCTTAAATCTTTTAATTACACAATATTATTCTGCGGCCTTCGATTCCCAGCCTCATATTCATCCCGGTCTCTGCGCCCGACTGTGATTTCTGCTTTGGGGAGAATATTATTTCGTTTGGCAATGAGCGTTAGATTAAAAATGTTTGATCTGATTAAGAAAAACGAATCTTTCTCACTTTGTAACACTTGCGCCCTTGTTATGATTTCTCTAGATAAGAAACATTTGGGAAGTAATTTACGGAATCCCCCTCGCCCAAACTGTTCTAAAGTTGAAATATAAACGACTGGTAACTAGAGATGTCCGAACTTCGCAAAATCCGGTCCGCTCAAGGATCCGCGAATTTTCGGAAAAAAATCGAAAATTCGAAAATCCGCGAGCGGACCCATTATAACCTATTAAAATGAAAAAATCCTCGAAAATACGAGGATTCTTCGAAAATACGGACCCGAACGTATTTTCCCGCATTTTCGAAAATACGAGAAATCCTCGGAATTTCAAAAATGTTCGAAAACGCGGTTCGGAAAAGTTCGGAAGGCGGAGAACCGGAAAATCTGCGATATCCGCCGTTCGCGGACAAGGTAAATCCGCCGCCGATCGGGGTTCGGATCCGCGAACTCGGCCATCACTACTGGTAACTAGCGATCACTTTAACCGTAAACGATAGCGATAGGTATCGTGCACCGGATCTAATTCCTGCCCAATGTTTATTTTTAAACTTCATTGAAAGGATATACACCTGTCATTTGTATGTTAAAGGGGAACTGTGGTCTTATTTAATAGACCTCTCTCTTACCTAACAAGCCATGCCTTTAGATGCAGTCTACGCACACTCAACAGTCATGAAAAAGTTAAAGGGGAAGTTCAGTGGAAATACATGTACTTTTCAGAATAAAGAGCAGTATTTTTCCATCCCAATGACCTTAATCTGCCCATTCAGCATTGTGTCTGTGTATAAATAAATGCAATGGAAATACTGACTTCCTGTTTGCAGGGCCCCTAATAGAGCCCGTTATGGTTTTGCCCTTGACCCAGCGCCTGGGTTGATTCAGTTGCTCAGTAGAGATCTGAGCATGTGTGACCCATCCAACAGCCAATCAGTAGAAATTACTGTTAGGAACATTCCAAGGAAGTGGTGCATCCTGGGAAGAAGAAGGGGCGTTACAGAACCCGAAATGTCAGCTCACTAATGTCAACAGCAGGGAACAGCAAAGGGAATAAAATCAACTGATTTTTCAAAATGGGAGAGAACATGTAAAATAACTAGGTGTGTGTAACATAAACTAAGAATTTTAAAAATAATGATATTTTACCCTGAACTTTCCCTTTAACGTTTCTTGCTAGCACTGCCTGTGACATCACTGGACCATCTACAACTTCCATGTACCCTGGGTGTGAGCATGCTCACTGCTGTCTTTACTGTGCTCTCCAATGATAGCTGCTAATTAGCATACCCAGAATTCCTAATCTGTCTAGGCAGAGACATGTAATGTCCATTTTACAGGTGACATTTTGTAGTTTGCGTTTTAGTAGCTATTAGTGTATCCCAACCGGAGAGGAGAGACTGTGCAAGCAGGAAGTACTGACTTTTCATGCCTGTAACTTTGGATAGACTGCAGCTACAGAAATGATCCTGGACTTGTTTAAAAGGTAATTGGAAGATGTTCATCAAATGTTACAGCAAAATACTTGAACGTGTTCAATGCAAGTTATTATCTATCAACAACATTTATACAGCATTTACTTATCTAGAAGATATTACACCAGGCGGACGAAGGCTTCTCAATTTGTTCCCTTTGTGCTATTTAATTTAGGGAACTTCAAGCCTGGTTGTGTGTTACAATTAACCTATCCCAGTTTTCTCATGCTCTTATTTTCAAAGGGTTCCAAACAGATGGAGACCAGGAACATTGAGGTCTAACTAGAGTTCATTTTACCCATACATGGACACAGTTATGGTCTCTCAACCCAGATGCTCTTCCTGTAAAGTTTAATTTTATTGCTGTGCACAATCTGCCCATTGTGTATGAATGCTGGATTCCCACCAGACACCTTGGGAAGTGTAAGGTGATTGGCACAAGATCTGTCTGAGTTTTACTGCCAAACAGTTGTTGATTTAATTTAAAAGAAAAAAGTTTTAATGCAATTGGAAAGTTTTGTTACAATGGACTTGGACAGGAAGCAAGGCTTAGAGGGTACCCTAGTGCCCACCCTATCAGCCATTCCTATGCAGTAGGTACAACTGCCCACTATGAAACATTGAGTAAATAAAGAGAACATTGGTACCCAGAAGAATAGATGTGATTGACATGATGTGTAACCATTCATATGTTTGGAGGAGGAAATTGTTCTCTAATAATGTGAATTGCAGTGATCCAAGAGTCTGTATTGGTAGAAAAGTCCAGTCCGAAGATACACTGTGTGTATGGAACATGATAAGTACTTTATAATAACAAGGATGGATGGTTTTATCTACCTTTCCACATGCTTTATTGGGTAAAGTCTCTCTCTCTTGTTTAAAATGGAGATTAACGTTTGAATTCCATATTTTAACTCAAGGATAAAACTTTTAAAGCTTCAAAGCTTCTTGAGAATATTGAGATATTGTATTTCCCATGGCAGCAACACAGAGGATCAAAATGAGATCTCCATTATAATGTGATGCTTAGCCTAGTTCTTATTTTCACTCAGAAACTCCTATCTGAAACAATGTATCCGTTACCTAGCCAAGAATCTCAACCAGTTACATGTGTCAAGTTAAACTCTACAATTAGTTTTTACTCCTCCTCCTTTCTATGCCACCGACTCAGACATGCTAAGTATGATTTCCCCAAGAAAGAGAGAGAAGTCGTCCCCCCATGTTAGGTAAGTAGCACCATCAGACACTGTGGCATCGCCTGGTAAGGTCTGCCCCGGATTTAGAGATTCTCACTAAATTGTAAGCTCTAGAGGGCTGGGACCTCTTTCCTCATGTTCCATGGTTCAAGCACTTATATATTTATATACAAACATACATTTCTCTTTTTTTCTCTCTCTCATAATTACTTCGGGGCCTTCTATATAATGTTTGAATGCTGCGCTGGAGTACAATTGTAGGACTCTGTTGTATTTTTCTTGTTACTAAGAAACAAATTTGGCTGGTGTTGTGCAATATTCCTGTTCAACAGCTGTGTTTGGGAAGTTCTCTTTGTGTAGTTGATGTAAAATATAAAAATATTTACACTCATGAATATCTCTCTCCCCATTAGACACAGATGAAGGAGCGTTAAGGATGGTACTGGTTCCAACAAACATTTGTAACAACATCAACAGCATAGAAAGGAAATTATCTTCTGTTTTTAACCAAGGCTCTCATAGTCGATTAGAGAGAGCAAAGAATGCAGAGAGAGCAGAGAGAGCAGAGAGTGCAGAGAGAGCAGAGAGTGCTGAGAGAGCAGAGAGAGCAGAGAGTGCAGAGAGAGCAGAGAGTGCAGAGAGAGCAGAGAGTGCAGAGAGTGCAGAGAGTGCAGAGAGAGCAGAGAGTGCTGAGAGAGCAGAGAGAGCAGAGAGTGTCTAGAGGCAGAGGAGCACAAGGTGGAGAGCTAGGGAGAGTAAGAATGGCGAGCAGTGGAACACAGGCAGAGAGCGGATGATGAGTGAGAAGAGGAGTGAGAGAATGGAAAGAGGGTGAGAGGGTGTGTGTACAGAATGTTCCTTTTATTTATATAATGCAAAACATTCCTTCTCTGTATATTTATATTTATACATATGGGTGGGAGCTGCCATAGTGTTTCCCTTAGACAGTACAGTATGAGGGTATAGCTTATTGTATGTACAGAACATTCCTTCTCTGTATATTTTATATTTATCATATGGGTGGGTGGGAGCTGCCATAGTGTTTCCCTTAGACAGTACAGTATGAGGGTATAGCTTATTGTATGTACAGAACATTCCTTCTCTGTATATTTATATTTATACATATGGTGGGAGCTGCCATAGTGTTTCCCTTAGACAGTACGTATAGGGTATAGCTTATTGTGTGTACAGAACATTCCTTCTCTGTATATTTATATTTATACATATGGATGGGAGCTGCCATATTGTTTACCCTTAGACAGTACAGTATGAGGTATAGATTATGTGTGTACAGAACATTCCTTCCTGTATATTTATATCTATACACTGGGTGGGAGCTGCCATATTTTCCCTTAGACAGTACAGTATGAGGGTATAGCTTATTGTATGTACAGAACATTCCTTCTCTGTATATTTATATTTATACAATTGGGTGGGAGCTGCCATATTGTTTCCCTTAGACAGTACAGTATGAGGTTATAGATTATTGTATGTACAGAACATTCCTTCTCTGTATATTTATATCTATACACATGGGTGGGAGCTGCCATCGTGTTTCCCTTAGACAGTACAGTATGAGGGTATAGCTTATTGTATGTACAGAACATTCCTTCTCTGTATATTTATATTTATACATATGGGTGGGAGCTGCCATATTGTTTCCCTTAGACAGTAAAGTATAGGGTATAGCTTATTGTATGTAAAGACATTCCTTTCTCTTGTATATTTATACATATGGGTGGGAGCTGCACATATTGTTTCCCTTAGACAGTACAGTATGAGGGTATAGCTTATTGTATGTACAGAACATTCCTTCTCTGTATATTTTATATATATACATATGGTGGGAGCTGCCATATTGTTTCCCTTAGACAGTACAGTATGAGGTATAGCTTATTGTAGGTAAGAACATTCCTTCTCTGTATATTTATACATATGGGTGGGAGCTGCCATAGTGTTTCCCTTAGACAGTACAGTATGAGGGTATAGCTTATTGTATGTACAGAACATTCCTTCTCTGTATATTTATATATATGTGTGGGAGTTGCCATATTGTTTCCCTTAGACAGTACAGTATGAGGGGTATAGCTTATTTTATGTACAAGTCATTCCTTCTCTGTATATTTATACATATGGGTGGGAGTTGCCATAGTGTTTCCCTTAGACAGTACAGTATGAGGGTATAGCTTATTGTGTGTACAGAACATTCCTTCTCTGTATATTTATACATATGGGTGGGAGCTGCCATATTGTTTCTCTTAGACAGTACAGTATGAGGGTATAGCTTATTGTGTGTACAGAACATTCCTTCTCTGTATATTTATATACATATGGGTGGGAGCTGCCATAGTGTTTCCCTAGACAGTACAGTATGAGGGTATAGCTTATTGTATGTACAGAACATTCCGTCTCTCTATATTTATATTTATACATATGGGTGGGAGCTGCCATAGTGTTTCCCTTAGACAGTACATTTGGAGGGTATAGCTTATTGTGTGTACAGAACATTCCTTCTCTGTATATTTATACATATGGGTGGGAGCTGCCATATTGTTTCCCTTGAACGTACAGTATGAGGGTATAGATTATTGTATGTACAACATTCCTTCTCTGTATATTTATATCTATACACATGGGTGGGAGCTGCCATATTGTTTCCCTTAGACAGTACAGTATGAGGGTATAGCTTATTGTATGTACAGAACATTCCTTCTCTGTATATATATTTATACATTGGGTGGGAGCTGCCATATTTTTCCCTTAGACAGTACAGTATGAGGTTATAGATTATTGTATGTACAGAACATTCCTTCTCTGTATATTTATATCTATACACATGGGTGGGAGCTGCTATCGTGTTTCCCTTAGACAGTACAGTATGAGGGTATATCTTATTGTGTGTACAGAACATTCCTTCTCTGTATTTTTATTTATACATATGGGTGGGAGCTCCATATGTTTTCCCTTAGACAGTACACTATGAGGGTATAGCTTATTGTATGTAAAGAACATTCCTTCTCTGTATATTTAACATATGGTGGGAGCGCCATATTGTTTCCCTTAGACAACAGTATGAGGGTATAGCTATTGTGTGTACAGAACATTCCTTCTCTGTATATTTATATTTATACATATGGGTGGGAGCTGCCATATTGTTTCCCTTAGACAGTACGCTATGAGGGTATAGCTTATTGTATGTAAAGAAAATTCCTTCTCTGTATATTTATACATATTGGTGGGAGCTGCCATATTGTTTCCCTTAGACAGTACAGTATGAGGGTATAGCTTATTGTATGTACAGAACATTCCTTCTCTGTATATTTATATTTATACATATGGGTAGGAGCTGCCATAGTGTTTCCCTTAGACAGTACAGTATGAGGGTATAGCTTATTGTATGTACAGAACATTCCTTCTCTGTATATTTATTTATACATATGGGTGGGAGCTGCCATAGTGTTTCCCTTAGACAGTACAGTATGAGGGTATAGCTTATTGTGTGTACAGAACATTCCTTCTCTGTATATTTATACATATAGGTGGGAGCTGCCATATTGTTTCCCTTAGACAGTACAGTATGAGGTTATAGATTATTGTATGTACAGAACATTCCTTCTCTGTATATTTATATCTATACACATGGGTGGAGCTGCCATCGTGTTTCCCTTAGACATAGATATGAGGTATACTTATTGTGTGTACAGAACATTCCTTCTCTGTATATTTATATTTATACATATGGGTGGGAGCTGCCATATTGTTTCCCTTAGACAGTACACTATGAGGGTATAGCTTATTGTATGTAAAGAACATTCCTTCTCTGTATATTTATACATATTGGTGGGAGCTGCCATATTGTTTCCCTTAGACAGTACAGTATGATGGTATAGCTTATTGTGTGTACAGAACATTCCTTCTCTGTATATTTATATTTATACATATGGGTGGGAGCTGCCATATTGTTTCCCTTAGACAGTACACTATGAGGGTATAGCTTATTGTATGTAAGAACATTCCTTCTCTGTATATTTATACATATTGGTGGGAACTGCCATATTGTTTCCCTTAGACAGTACAGTATGAGGGTATAGCTTATTGTATGTACAGAACATTCCTTCTCTGTATATTTATATATATATGTGTGGGAGTTGCCATATTGTTTCCCTAGACAGTACAGTATGAGGGTATAGCTTATTGTTTTACAGAACATTCCTTCTCTGTATATTTATATTTATACATATGGGTGGGAGCTGCCATAGTGTTTCCCTTAGACAGTACAGTTGATGGTATAGCTTTTGTATGTACAGAACATTCCTTCTCTGTATATTTATATTTATACATATGGGTGGGAGCTGCCATAGTGTTTCCCTTAGACAGTACAGTATGAGGGTATAGCTTATTGTTGTACAGAACATTCCTTCTCTGTATATTTATACATATGGGGGGGAGCTGCCATATTGTTTCCCTTAGACAGTACAGTATGAGGGTATAGCTTATTGTATGTACAGAACATTCCTTCTCGTATTTTATATTTATACATATGGGTGGGAGCTGCCATATTGTTTCCCTTAGACAGTACAGTATGAGGGTATAGCTTATTGTATGTACAGAACATTCCTTCTCTGTATTTTATTTTATACATATGGTGGGAGCTGCCATATGTTTCCCTTAGACAGTACAGTATGAGGTTATAACTTAGTATGTACAGAACATTCCTTCTCTGTATATTTATACATATAGGTGGGAGCTGCCATATTGTTTCCCTTAGACAGTACAGTATGAGGTATAGCTTATTGTATGTACAGAACATTCCTTCTCTGTATTTATATTTATACATATGTGGGAGCTGCCATAGTGTTTCCCTTAGACAGTACAGTATGATGGTATAACTTATTATGTACAGAACATTCCTTCTCTGTATATTTATATATATGGGTGGGGCTGCCATATGTTTCCCTTAGACAGTACAGTATGGGTTTAGCTTATTGTATGTACGAACATTCCTTCTCTGTATATTTATCATATAGGTGGGAGCTGCCATATTGTTTCCCTTAGACAGTACATATGAGGTATAGATATGTGTGGTACAAACATTCCTTCTCTGTATATTTATACATATGGGTGGGAGCTGCCATATTGTTTCCCTTAGACAGTACATATGAGGGTATAGCTTATTGTATGTACAGAAAATTCCTTCTCTGTATATTTATTTTATACATATGGGTGGGAGCTGCCATATTGTTTCCCTTAACAGTACAGTATGAGGGTATAGCTTATTGTATGTACAGAACACTCTCTGTATATTTATATTTATACATATGGGTGGGAGCTGCCATATTGTTTCCTTAGACAGTACAGTATGAGGGTATGCTTATTGTGTGTACAGAACATTCCTTCTCTGTATATTTTATATTTAACATATGGGTGGGAGCTGCCATATTGTTTCCCTTAGACAGTACAGTATGAGGGTATAGCTTATTGTATGTACAGAACATTCCTTCTCTGTATATTTATATTTATACATATAGGTGAGAGCTGCCATAGTGTTTTCCCTTAGACAGTACAGTATTATGGTATAACTTAGTATATGTACAGAACATTACCTCGTAGTTTATTCCCATTGCTATTAATGTAAATGGACATTGTGATATAGATAGACATTTATAAATCTAGAATTGGGAAGCTGTTATATCTGTGTAACGGATAAATATCCATCCTGGGAAGTCGCATTGTTATAAAGCGGGAACCGTGCCCAGAACTTTCTGTGTTTTAGACAGAACGTTCCGGTCTGGGACACACATAGTGGAACACAATGCAGATTATTATTATTATTATTATTTGGGGTGATTTAAAGGAGAACTAAAGTATAATGACATAAATCTAGGGGGTTCTTCATGTAGTAGAAACAGCCATTTAACACATCAGGAGATTTTAAATACATTGTAGAGATCATTTTGCTGGGGCACCCGGGGGTAATCACAAAGCAATAAGGTCCAACATCTCAGTCCTACTGCCACCCCCACAAAGACTTTTCCTCTTTTCACAGTTTTCACAAACCTGAGTCTCCTGCAGCAAGATATATTAGCTCCTCCTACAGGCTGCAGGAAATTGGTTCTCATTGGCTGCTTTTTAATCTTTAGAAATCTGTATTTGCTGTTGGTATCTATAAAGGTGTGTGTGGTTAATTTGTGTGTCTGTTATTTTTGCAACAATGTTTCCCTACCTGGTACCACTGCCAACCCGACAGCGGGTGTAGAAATCCCCCGTTCCCTAATAGTGGGATCCATTAGGAAGCTGGAGAAGACAGATTAGGAATTCCCCGGCCCCCCCTAATGAGTTGTATTTTTCATTTCCCTAATTTGTCTTTGGTTTGTAGCCATCCGGGTCATTGTATATTGAATAATATCAAGTCAATTCATCTGGGCTTGGTTAGTAATTATTTTATTCTCCTGATGTGCAGCTTTTTAATCAAAGAGATTCCTATGGGAAATAGTCACAGGCAAGGAATTTATAAACACCCTTCATGACAAGGGAGCGAAATGAGAGTTTGTCCCTTTAAATCTGTGATCTGTGTGTATAATGTACAGCCTATGTTTGTCTCCTGAAATCCAGCCACGTAATGGGACCTACAGACGGTCTAACTGGTCATTGTTCCATAATGCAGCTGTAAAATAGCAATTATAACGTTTATAAAGCTCATTTATAATTTAGCTTCACTTCCCCTTTAAGCATCAAAAAGATCATTTTGCTAGGATAGAAATTTAGGGTGTCCAATTTTAGCTGCAGGGATCATACAGTAAGATTACAGGTCACTCCTCTTGTAATCATTGTGTGGAGCAATTTATAATAGTGGATGACTAATGCGCCCCAACTGTAAATTATAAGGATATTAGAAGTCACCGAGGAGTTCTGTGTTATATAAAGGTACAAGGACACAGACTGAGTTATACAGGGACATTCTGGGTACCACTCATGTATTATAAGGGATAATGTTTACCCCACTTTAAATATATAAGGATACTTAGAAGTCACTTAGGAGTTCTGTGTCTAATATATAGGTACAAGGACACAGACTGGTTTACAGGGAACTCTGGGTACCACTCTGTTATTAATAAGGGTAATGTATCCCCTAGTAAATTATAAGGATATTAGAAGTACCGAGGAGTTTCTGTGTCTATATAAAAGGTACAACAAGGACACGAAGACTGAGTTTAACGGAACTCTGGGTACCACTCATGTATTATCAGGGATAATGTATCCCTACTGAATTAATAAGGAATTAGAAGTCACTGAGGAGTTCTGTGTCTATAATAACTGTACAAACGGACACAGACTGAGTTATACTAAGGGAACTCGGGTACCACTCATGTATTATAAGGGATATGTATCCCCAACTGTAATTATAAGGATATTAGAAGTCACCGAGGAGTTCTGTGTCTATATAAAGGTACAAGGACACAGACGTGAGTTTATACAGGGAACTCTGCTACCACTCATGTATTATAAGGGATAATGTATCCCCTACTGTAAATTATAAGGATATTAGAAGTCACTGAGGAGTTCTGTGTCTATATAAAGGTACAAGGACCAGACTGAGTTATACAGGGAACTCTGGGTACCACTCATGTATTATTAAGGGATAATGTATCCCCTACTGTAAATTATAAGGATATTAGAAGTCACTGAGGAGTTCTGTGTCTATTATAGGTACAAGGACACAGACTGAGTTATACAGGAACTCTGGATACCACTCATGTATTATAAGGGATAATGTATCCCCTACTGTAAATTATAAGGATATTAGAAGTCCACTGAGGAGTTCTGTGTCTTATATAGGTACAAGGCACAGACTGAGTTTATACAGGGAACTCTGGGTACCACTCATGTATTATAAGGGATAATGTATCCCCTACTGTAAATTCAAGGATATTAGAAGTCACCGAGGAGTTCTGTGTCTATATAAAGGTACAAGGACACAGACTGAGTTATACAGGGAACTCTGTGTACCACTCATGTTTATAAGGGATAATTATCCCCTACTGTAATATAAGGATATTAGAAGTCACTGAGAGTTCTTGTCATATAAGGTACAAGGACCAGACTGAGTTATACAGGGAACTCTGGGTACCACTCATGTATTATAAGGGATAATGTATCCCTTCCGTAGAAATTATAAGGCTATTAGAAGTCACTGAGGAGTTTCTGTGTCTATATAAAGATACAAGGACACAGACTGAGTTTACAGGAACTCTGGGTACCACTCATGTATTATAAGGGATAATGTATCCCTACTGTAAATTATAAAGGCTATTGAAGTCACTGAGGAGTTTCTGTGTCTATATAAGATACAAGGACACAGACTGAGTTATACAGGGAACTCTGGGTACCACTCATGTATTATAGGGTAATGTATCCCTACTGTAAATTATAGGATATTAGAAGTCACTGAGGAGTTCTGTGTCATATAAAGTAAAGCACAGAACAGACTGAGTATAAAGGGAACTCTGGGTACCACTCATGTATTATAAGGGATATGTATCCCTCTGTAATATAAGGATATTAGAAGTCACCGAGAGTTCTGTGTCTATATAAAGATACAAGGACACAGACTGAGTTATACAGGGAACTCTGGATACCACTCATGTATTATAAGGGATAAGTATCCCTACCTGTAAATTATAAGGATATTAGAAGTCACTGAGGAGTTTCTGTGTCTATAAAGGTACAAGGACACAGACTGAGTTTATAAAAGGGAACTCTGGGTACCACTCATGTATTATAAGGGATAATGTATCCCCTGCTGTAAATTATAAGGATATTAGAAGTCACCGAGGAGTTCTGTGTCTATATAAAGGTACAAGGACACAGACTGAGTTATACAGGGAACTCTGGGTACCACTCATGTATTATAAGGGATAATGTATCCCCTCCTGTAAATTATAAGGATATTAGAAGTCACCTTGGAGTTCTCTGTCTATATAAAGGTACAAGGATACAGACTGGGTTATACAGGGAACTCTGGGTACCACTCATGTATTATAAGGGATAATGTATCCCCTACTGTAAATTATAAGGATATTAGAAGTCACTGAGGAGTTCTGTGTCTATATAAAGGTACAAGGACACAGACTGAGTTATACAGGGAACTCTGGGTACCACTCATGTATTATAAGGGATAATGTATCCCCTACGGTAAATTATAAGGATATTAGAAGTCACCGAGGAGTTCTGTGACCTTTAAAAGTTCAAGACCTCATGTTGAGTACCTTATATACAGGGCACGGAACTCCAAGGTGACTTCTAATATCCTTATAATTTACAGTTCGGGGTGCATTATTTATTATAACCTACCCCTTTGTGGCTTCTGGTTTCCTTCTCCTCCTGGAACTGTAAAATTATAAGGCTATAATCTTACAGTTCCTCCCATAGAAATCCACTACAGGGGTAGGTTATAGGACAATTGAGTCATCACTGGGACATAGCAATAGTGATCCAAGAGTCTGTATTGGCTAGGAAAAGTCCAGTCGAAGATACACTGTGTGTATGGAACATTGAGAAGTACTTTTTATAATAACGAAGGATGGAGGGTTTTATCTACTTTCAACAGCTTTATTGGTAAAGTCTCTCTCTCTTGTGTAAAATGGAGATTAACGTTTGAATGTCCATATTTTACTCAAGGATAAAAACTTTTAAAGCTTCAAAGCTTGCTTGAGATATGGGATATTGTATTTCCCATGCAGCAACACAGAGGATCGAAATGAGATATACGTTATAATGTGATTGCTTAGACTAGTTCTTATTTTCATCAGAAAACCTATTGAACAATGTAATCCGTTTACCTAGCCAAGATCGCAACCAGTTACTGTGTCAAGTAAACTCTTCAAGTAGTTTTTTACTCCTCTCTTTCTATGCCCACCGACCAGACATGATTAGTATGATTTCCCCAGAAAGAGAAGAAGAAGTCCCCCCCCCCAAGTTAGGTAAGTAGCACCATCAGCACTGTGGCATCGCCTGGTAAGCTGGTAATGTCGGGACCGGGGATTATTTAGAGATTCTAACTAAATTGAAGCTCTAGGAGGGCTGGATGGGGACCTTCTTTCCTCATGTTCCATGGTTCAACACTTATATATGTTATATACAAAACATTAAATTTCTCTTTTTTTTCTTCTCTCATAATACTTAGGGCCTGCTATTAATGTTTGAATGCTGCGCTGGAGTACAATTTGGAGGAATCTGTTGTACTTTTTCTTGTTACTAAGAAAACAAATTTGGCTGTGGTGTTGTGCTAATATTCCTGTTCAACAGCTGTGTTTGGGAAGTTCTCTTTGTGTAGTTGATTTGTAAAAATAAAAATATGTACAACTCATGAATATCTCTCTCCCATTAGGCACACAGATGAAGGAGCGTTTTTAAGGATTGGGTACTGGTTCCAACAAACATTTTGTAACAAACCATCAAACAGCATAGAAAGGAAATTATCTTCTGTTTTTAACCAAGGGCTCTTATAGTCGATTAGAGAGATGCAAAGAATGCAGAGAGAGCAGAGAGAGCAGGAGTGCAGAGAGCCAGAGAGAGCAAGAGAGTGCTGAGAGAGCAGAGAGTGCAGAGAGAGCAGAGAGGAGCGCAGAGAGAGCAGCAGATAGCAGAGAGTGCAGGAGAGCAGAGAGGCAGAGAGAGAGAGAAGTGCTGAGAGAGGCAGAGAGAGCGAGAGTGCTGAGAGAGCAGAGAGAGAGAGCAGAGAGAAGAGCAGAGAGTGCTGAGAGAGCAGAGAGAGAATAGAGGTGAGAGTGAGAGCAAGAGAGAGTGGCAGAGAGAGCGAGAGAGAAAGCCGAGAGTGGCTGATTGAGAGAAGAGAGAGAAGAGAGTGTGAGAGAGCAGAGAGTAGCAGAGAGAGAGCAGAGAGTGCTGGAGCGCAGAGAGTTGCGAGAGAGCAGAGAGAGCAGAGAGTGCAGAGAAAAAAGAGGGGGGCAGAGAGTGCAGAGAGACGCAGGGTGCTGAGAGGCAGAGAGAGCGAGAGTGCTGAGAGAGGGAAAGAGTAAAGAATGGAGAGAGTGGAAACAGCAGAGAGCAAAGAGAGATGATGAGTGGAGAAAGAGGTTAAGAGAGAGAATGGAAAGAGGGCAAAAAGGGGTGGGTGTACAGAAGTTCCTTTTATTTATATAATGCAAAACATTCCTTATCTGTATATTATATTTATACATATGGGTGGGAGCTGCATATTGTTTCCGTAGACAGTACAGATGATGGGTATAGCTTATGTTATGTACAGAAACATTCCTTATCTGTCTATGTGAGACATATGGGTAGGAGCTGCCATAGTGTTTTTCCCCTTAGGGACAGTAACAGATGCGGGATAGCTTATTGTATGTACAGGAACATTCCCTTCTCTGTATATTATATTTATACATATGGGTGGGAGCTGCCATAGGTTTTCCCTGAGAACAGTACAGTATGGAGGGTATAAGATTATGTGTGTAAGAACATTTCCTTCTCGTATATTTATACATCTGGGTGGACTGCCATAGCGTTTCCCCTAGGCAGTACAGTATGATGGTAAGTATTGTATGTACAGAAACATTTCCTCTCTGTAGATTTATACATATGGAAGGGGAGCTGCCATATGTTGCCCTTAGGCAGTACCAAGGAGATGATAGCTTATTGTAGTACAGAACATCCTTCTCTGTAGATTATATTTATACTATGGGTGGGAGCTGCCATTATTGTTTCCCTTAGAAGTAACTATGAGGGGTTATCGCTTATTGTATGTAAAGAAACATTCCTTCTTTATAATTTATACCTATCGGTGGAGCTGCCATATTGTTTCCCTGAGACAGATACAGTATGAGGGTATAGCGTATTGTATGTACGAAACCTTCTCTCTCTGTATATTATATATTATGTGGGGAGTTGCCATATGTGTCCATAGGACAGTACAGTTATGAGGGATAGCTTATTGAGTAAAGTCATTCCTTCTCTGTATATTGGTTGGTAAAATAGGGTGGGAGTTGCATAGTGTTTCCCTTTCGGACAGTAAGTATTGAGGGTATGCGGTATAGCTTATTTGTGTACAGAACATTCCTTCTCTGTATATTGTATACATATGGGATGGGAGCTGCCATATTGTTCGCTTAGACAGTACAGAATGAGGGTTATGTTATTGGTGTACAGAACATTCCTTCTCTGTATATTTATATTTATACATATGGATGGGAGCTGCCCATAGTGTTTCCCTAGACAGTTACAGTATATGATCGGTATTATAGCTTATGTATTGTCCAGAAATCTTCTCTGTATATTATATTATACATATGGGTGGGAGCTGCCAAGTGTTTCCCTAAGGGGACAGTACAGTATGATGGTGTGGTTATAGACTGCTGTATGTACAGAACTTCCTTCTCTTGTATATTATATTTATACATATGGGGGGACGATGCCATCAGTGTTTCCCTAGACAGTACCAGTATGAGGGTATAGCTTATGTTGTGACAGAACATTCCTTCTCTGTCTATTTAATTTATACATATGGGGGGGAGCTGCCATAGGTTCCTTAGACAGTAACAGTATGAGGGTATAGTGCTTATTGAGTACAGACACATTTCCTTCTCTGTATATTAATTTATACATATGGGTGGGAGCGCCATAGTGTTTCCCTTAGACAGTACGTATGGAGGGTAGAGCTAGTGTGTGTACAGAACATTCCTTCTTGTAATTTATATTTATACATATGGGTGGAGGCTTGCCATAGTGTTTCCCTTAGACAGCAGTATGATGGTATTAACTTAATAGTACAGCAACAATTACCTCGTCGTTTATTCCATTGACTATAATGTAAATGGAATTGTGATATAGATAGACTAGAAATCTAGAATTGGGAAGCTGTATTCTGTGGAACGGATAAGGATCCCATCATTGGTAGGACGCGGATTGTTAAAAGCGGGAACAGTGACCCAGAACTTTCTGTGTTTTAGGACAGAACGTTCCGGTCTGGGACACACATAGTGGACACAATTGCAGATTCTTATTATTATTATGATTATGATTATTTGGGGTTGAGTTTTTAAAGGAGAACTAAGTATAATGACATAAACTCTAGGGGTTCTTCATGTAGTAGAAACAGCCATTAACCACCAGGAGGACTTTTTAAATCATTGTAGAGATCAGGGGCTGGGGCACCCGGGGGGTAATCACAAAGCAATAAGGTCCACATCTCAGTCCGACTGCCACCCCCGACAAAGACTTTTCCTCTTTTCACAGTTTTCACAAACCTGAGTCTCTGCAGCGAAGATTAATCTTAGCTTCCTTCCCTACAGGCTGCAGGAAATTGGTTCTCATTGGCCTGCGTCCTTAAATCTTTAGAAATCTGGCTTTGCTGTGGGTATATATAAAGGTGTGTGTGGTTAATTTGTGTGTCTGTTATTTTTGCAACAATTCCCTACCTGGTACATGCCAAACCCGACAGGCGGGTTGTAGAAATCCCCGTTCCCTAATAGTGGGACTCCAGTAGGAGCTAGGAGAAGGACAGATTAGGAATTCCCCGGCCCCCATCCCCCCCTTAATGGTTGTATTTTTATATTTCCCTAATTTGGCTTTGGTTGTAGCATCGGGTCTTGTATATTGAATTAATATCAAGTCAATTCATTGGGGCTGGTTAGTAATTATTTCATTTTCCCTGATGTGCCGCTTGTTCCTCAACGAGATTTCCTCTGGGCCCTAGTCACGGCAAGGACTTATAACCCCCCCTTCTTGCCCGGGCTGCGCCCTGCGAGTTTGTCCTTTAAATGCTGTGATCTGGGTATGTATAATGTAAAGCTATGTTTGTCTCCTGAAATCCAGCCACGAATGGACTACAGACGGTCTAAATCTGGTCATTGTTCCATTAAGGCAGCGTAAAAAAATAGCAATTATAAGTGGATAAAAGCTCGATTTATAATTTAGCTTCACTCCCCTTTAAGCATCAAAAAGATCATTTTGCTAGGGTAGGAAATTTTAGGGTGTCAATTTTAGGGTCAGGGATCATAAGATAAGATTACAGAGTAACTTCTCTGTATCATTGTGGGGGATCAAGATTACTATAGTGGATAATGCGCCCCCCAACTGTAAATTATAATGATATTAGAGTCACCGAGAGTTCTGTGTCTATATAAAGGTACAAGGACACGGACTGAGTTATACAAGGGAACTCTGAGTGACCACTCATGTATATAAGGGATTAAGGTATCAACCTACTTTAAATATAAGGATATAGAAGTCACTGAGGGAGTTCTGTGTCTATATATAGGTTGACAAGGAACAGACTGGTTATAAGGGAACTCTGGGTACCATCATGTATTATAAGGGGATAATTGTATCCCCTACTGTAAATTATAAGGATATTAGAAGTCACCGAGGAGTTCTTGTTCTATATAAAGGTACAAGGACCACAGAAGGAGTATACAGGGAACTTGGGTCCCAATCATGTATTATAAGGGATAATGTATCCATACTGTAAATATAAGGATATTAGAAGTCACTGCGGAGTTTGTGTCTATAAAAAGGTACATAGGACACCAGGGGGACTGAGTATTACAGGGAACTCGGGTACCACTCATGGTATTATAAGGGGATAATGTTCCCAAAATGTAATTATAAAGGATATTAGAAGTCACCGAGGAGTTCTGTGTCTATATAAAGGTCCAAGGACACAGACGAGTTATACAGGGAACACACTCTGGGACCACTTATGTATTATAAGGATAATGTATCCCCTACGGAAATTAATAAGGATATAGAAGTCACTGAGTGGTTCTGTGTCTATATAAAGGACACGGACAAGACGAGTATACAGGGAATCTGGTAATCCACTCAGTATTAAAGTGGAAATGTATCCCCTACTGTAAATTATAAGGATATTAGAAGTCATGAGGGAGTTCTGTGTCTACATAGGTACAAGGACACAGACTGAGGTTTTATACAGGGAACTCTGGGGATACCCATCATGTATTATAAGATAATGTATCCTACTGTAAATTATAAGGAAGTAGAAGTCACTGAGGAGTTCGTGTCTAGATATAGGTACAAGGACACAGACTGAGTTATTACAGGGAACTTGGGTAACACTAATGTATTATAAGGGAAATGTATCCCCTTACGGTAAATACAGGCTATTAGAAGTCACGAGGAGTTCTGTGTCTATATTAAAGGTACAAGGAAACAGACGCAGATACAGGGAACTCTGTGTACCACTCCTGATATAAGGGATAATGTATCCCCTACTGTACATTATAAGGATATTAGAAGTCACTGAGGAGTTCTGGGTCTAGATAAAGGTACAAGGGACAAGCTGGTTTATACAGGAAAACTCGGGTTTACCACTCAGGTATATAAGGGATAATGGATCCCTTCTTGTAAAATTATAGGCTATAGAGTCACTGAGGGTCTGTGTCGATATAAAGATACAAGGACACAGACTGAGTACCAGGGAAACTCTGGGTACCACTCCTGTATTCTATAAGGGATAATGTATCCCTTACTGTTACAATTATAAGGCTATTAGAAGTCCTGAGGAGGTCTGTGTCTATATAAAGATACAAGGAACACCAGACTGAGTTATAACAGGGAACTCGGGTACCACTCATGTATTATAAGGGATTAAGTATCCCCACTGAAATTATACGGATTTATGAAGTCACTGAGGGTTCTGTGTCTATATAAAGGTAACAAGGACACAGATGAAGATAAAAGAGAAACTCTGGGTAACCAATCATGATTATAAGGGATAAGTATCCCCTACTGTAATATAAGGAATTAGAAGGTCACTGAGGACGTTTCTGTGTCTATATATAGGTACAAGGACAAAGAATGAGTATACCAGGGAACTCTGGATACCAACTCAGTATTATAAGGGATAATGTATCCAACTGGTCAAATTATAAGGATATTAGAAGTCCCCCCACTGAGGAGTTTACGGAGTTCTGTGTCGATATATAGGTACAAGGACACAGATGAGTTATACAGGGAAACTCTGGGTACACACTCATGTATTATAAGGGATAGTATCCCATACGTGTAAATACAAGGATAATTTAGCAAGTCACTGAGGAGTTATGTTTCTATATAAGGGACAAGGACACAGACGGAGATATAAGGGAAATCTGGGTACCACTCATGTTTATAAGGGATAAGTATCCCTGCTGGTTAAATATAGGAATTAGACAGCACAGGGAGTTCTGTGTCTATCTAAAGATACAAGGACACAGACTGAGTTATACAGGAACTCTGGATCCCACTCTGTAGATAAGGGATAATGTATCCCCTTACTGTAAATTATAAGGATATTAGAAGTCACGAGGGTTACTGTGTCTATATAAAGGTACAAGGACACAGGACTGCTGAGTTTAAGGGAACTACGGGGTCTCACTCATGATTATAAGGGATTAATGTATCCCCTGACTGTAAATATAAGGAATAGTAGAAGTCAACGAGGAGTTTCTGAGGTTATATAAAGGTACAAGGACACAGGGACTGAGTTATACAGGAACTGGGACCACTACGTATTATAAGGGATCTGTATCCCTCCGGTAAGGTATATAAGATATTAGAAGGCACCTTGGAGTTCTTGTCTATATAAAGTACAAGGATACAGACTGGGTTATACAGGGAAACTCTGGGGGTTACCACTCATGTATTATAAGGGGATAATGTAACCCCTACTGTAAATTATTAAGGATATTAGAAAGTCACTGAGGAGTTCTGTTGTTCATGAAGGTTACAAGGTACAGACGGGTAACAGGGAATTTGGTACCACTCATTGTATTATAATGGATAATGTATCCCCTACTGTAAATTATAGGATATTAGAAGTCACGAGGATTTCTGTGTTTCCATATTAATTGTACAAGGACACTGGTAACAGGGAATCTGGGGTACCACTCATGTATTATAAGGGATTAATGTATCCCCTCGGTTAAATATAAGGAATTAAGAAGTCACTGAGGAGTTCTGTGTCGATATTAAAGGACAAGGACACAGGACGAGTTATACAGGGAACTCTGGGTACACTCATGTATTATAAGGGATAATGTACCCCTACGTAAATTAGAAGGATAGTAGAAGTCACTGAGGAGTCGTGTCTATATTAAAGGACAAGGACCACAGGAATGAGTTCTTACAGGGAACTCGGTACCACTCATGTATTTAAAGGGATTAATGCATCCCCTACTGAAATTATAAGGATATTAGAAGTGCAATGAGGAGTTCTGTGTCTTAAAAGGTACAAGGAAACACAGACTGAGCTATACGGGAAACTCGGGACCCACTCATTGTATTATTTAAGGAAATGTATATCCCCTACGGTAAATTAAAGGATATTAGAAGTCACCGAGATTTCTGTGACCTTTTTTAAAAGTTCAAGACCTTCCGGTTGAGTACCTAATACAGGGACGACCTCCAAGGTGACTTCTCATTATCATTATTAATACAGTGGGGGGTGCAGTTATGTATATAACCCACCCCTTTGTGGCTTTATGGGTTTTCCTTCTCCTCCTGGAACTGTAAAATTATAAGGCTATAATCTTACAGTTCCTCCCATAGAAATCCACTACAGGGGTAGGTTATAGGACAATTGAGTCATCACTGGGACATAGCAATATTATTGGTCCAACAAGTGATTATGTAGCGATATGATTGGATGATGAAACAAACGATCCTTCCAATGTAGCAATATTATTGGCCAATTGAGTGTGATCCAAGAGTCTGTATTGGCTAGGAAAAGTCCAGTCGAAGATACACTGTGTGTATGGAACATTGAGAAGTACTTTTTATAATAACGAAGGATGGAGGGTTTTATCTACTTTCAACAGCTTTATTGGTAAAGTCTCTCTCTCTTGTGTAAAATGGAGATTAACGTTTGAATGTCCATATTTTACTCAAGGATAAAAACTTTTAAAGCTTCAAAGCTTGCTTGAGATATGGGATATTGTATTTCCCATGCAGCAACACAGAGGATCGAAATGAGATATACGTTATAATGTGATTGCTTAGACTAGTTCTTATTTTCATCAGAAAACCTATTGAACAATGTAATCCGTTTACCTAGCCAAGATCGCAACCAGTTACTGTGTCAAGTAAACTCTTCAAGTAGTTTTTTACTCCTCTCTTTCTATGCCCACCGACCAGACATGATTAGTATGATTTCCCCAGAAAGAGAAGAAGAAGTCCCCCCCCCCAAGTTAGGTAAGTAGCACCATCAGCACTGTGGCATCGCCTGGTAAGCTGGTAATGTCGGGACCGGGGATTATTTAGAGATTCTAACTAAATTGAAGCTCTAGGAGGGCTGGATGGGGACCTTCTTTCCTCATGTTCCATGGTTCAACACTTATATATGTTATATACAAAACATTAAATTTCTCTTTTTTTTCTTCTCTCATAATACTTAGGGCCTGCTATTAATGTTTGAATGCTGCGCTGGAGTACAATTTGGAGGAATCTGTTGTACTTTTTCTTGTTACTAAGAAAACAAATTTGGCTGTGGTGTTGTGCTAATATTCCTGTTCAACAGCTGTGTTTGGGAAGTTCTCTTTGTGTAGTTGATTTGTAAAAATAAAAATATGTACAACTCATGAATATCTCTCTCCCATTAGGCACACAGATGAAGGAGCGTTTTTAAGGATTGGGTACTGGTTCCAACAAACATTTTGTAACAAACCATCAAACAGCATAGAAAGGAAATTATCTTCTGTTTTTAACCAAGGGCTCTTATAGTCGATTAGAGAGATGCAAAGAATGCAGAGAGAGCAGAGAGAGCAGGAGTGCAGAGAGCCAGAGAGAGCAAGAGAGTGCTGAGAGAGCAGAGAGTGCAGAGAGAGCAGAGAGGAGCGCAGAGAGAGCAGCAGATAGCAGAGAGTGCAGGAGAGCAGAGAGGCAGAGAGAGAGAGAAGTGCTGAGAGAGGCAGAGAGAGCGAGAGTGCTGAGAGAGCAGAGAGAGAGAGCAGAGAGAAGAGCAGAGAGTGCTGAGAGAGCAGAGAGAGAATAGAGGTGAGAGTGAGAGCAAGAGAGAGTGGCAGAGAGAGCGAGAGAGAAAGCCGAGAGTGGCTGATTGAGAGAAGAGAGAGAAGAGAGTGTGAGAGAGCAGAGAGTAGCAGAGAGAGAGCAGAGAGTGCTGGAGCGCAGAGAGTTGCGAGAGAGCAGAGAGAGCAGAGAGTGCAGAGAAAAAAGAGGGGGGCAGAGAGTGCAGAGAGACGCAGGGTGCTGAGAGGCAGAGAGAGCGAGAGTGCTGAGAGAGGGAAAGAGTAAAGAATGGAGAGAGTGGAAACAGCAGAGAGCAAAGAGAGATGATGAGTGGAGAAAGAGGTTAAGAGAGAGAATGGAAAGAGGGCAAAAAGGGGTGGGTGTACAGAAGTTCCTTTTATTTATATAATGCAAAACATTCCTTATCTGTATATTATATTTATACATATGGGTGGGAGCTGCATATTGTTTCCGTAGACAGTACAGATGATGGGTATAGCTTATGTTATGTACAGAAACATTCCTTATCTGTCTATGTGAGACATATGGGTAGGAGCTGCCATAGTGTTTTTCCCCTTAGGGACAGTAACAGATGCGGGATAGCTTATTGTATGTACAGGAACATTCCCTTCTCTGTATATTATATTTATACATATGGGTGGGAGCTGCCATAGGTTTTCCCTGAGAACAGTACAGTATGGAGGGTATAAGATTATGTGTGTAAGAACATTTCCTTCTCGTATATTTATACATCTGGGTGGACTGCCATAGCGTTTCCCCTAGGCAGTACAGTATGATGGTAAGTATTGTATGTACAGAAACATTTCCTCTCTGTAGATTTATACATATGGAAGGGGAGCTGCCATATGTTGCCCTTAGGCAGTACCAAGGAGATGATAGCTTATTGTAGTACAGAACATCCTTCTCTGTAGATTATATTTATACTATGGGTGGGAGCTGCCATTATTGTTTCCCTTAGAAGTAACTATGAGGGGTTATCGCTTATTGTATGTAAAGAAACATTCCTTCTTTATAATTTATACCTATCGGTGGAGCTGCCATATTGTTTCCCTGAGACAGATACAGTATGAGGGTATAGCGTATTGTATGTACGAAACCTTCTCTCTCTGTATATTATATATTATGTGGGGAGTTGCCATATGTGTCCATAGGACAGTACAGTTATGAGGGATAGCTTATTGAGTAAAGTCATTCCTTCTCTGTATATTGGTTGGTAAAATAGGGTGGGAGTTGCATAGTGTTTCCCTTTCGGACAGTAAGTATTGAGGGTATGCGGTATAGCTTATTTGTGTACAGAACATTCCTTCTCTGTATATTGTATACATATGGGATGGGAGCTGCCATATTGTTCGCTTAGACAGTACAGAATGAGGGTTATGTTATTGGTGTACAGAACATTCCTTCTCTGTATATTTATATTTATACATATGGATGGGAGCTGCCCATAGTGTTTCCCTAGACAGTTACAGTATATGATCGGTATTATAGCTTATGTATTGTCCAGAAATCTTCTCTGTATATTATATTATACATATGGGTGGGAGCTGCCAAGTGTTTCCCTAAGGGGACAGTACAGTATGATGGTGTGGTTATAGACTGCTGTATGTACAGAACTTCCTTCTCTTGTATATTATATTTATACATATGGGGGGACGATGCCATCAGTGTTTCCCTAGACAGTACCAGTATGAGGGTATAGCTTATGTTGTGACAGAACATTCCTTCTCTGTCTATTTAATTTATACATATGGGGGGGAGCTGCCATAGGTTCCTTAGACAGTAACAGTATGAGGGTATAGTGCTTATTGAGTACAGACACATTTCCTTCTCTGTATATTAATTTATACATATGGGTGGGAGCGCCATAGTGTTTCCCTTAGACAGTACGTATGGAGGGTAGAGCTAGTGTGTGTACAGAACATTCCTTCTTGTAATTTATATTTATACATATGGGTGGAGGCTTGCCATAGTGTTTCCCTTAGACAGCAGTATGATGGTATTAACTTAATAGTACAGCAACAATTACCTCGTCGTTTATTCCATTGACTATAATGTAAATGGAATTGTGATATAGATAGACTAGAAATCTAGAATTGGGAAGCTGTATTCTGTGGAACGGATAAGGATCCCATCATTGGTAGGACGCGGATTGTTAAAAGCGGGAACAGTGACCCAGAACTTTCTGTGTTTTAGGACAGAACGTTCCGGTCTGGGACACACATAGTGGACACAATTGCAGATTCTTATTATTATTATGATTATGATTATTTGGGGTTGAGTTTTTAAAGGAGAACTAAGTATAATGACATAAACTCTAGGGGTTCTTCATGTAGTAGAAACAGCCATTAACCACCAGGAGGACTTTTTAAATCATTGTAGAGATCAGGGGCTGGGGCACCCGGGGGGTAATCACAAAGCAATAAGGTCCACATCTCAGTCCGACTGCCACCCCCGACAAAGACTTTTCCTCTTTTCACAGTTTTCACAAACCTGAGTCTCTGCAGCGAAGATTAATCTTAGCTTCCTTCCCTACAGGCTGCAGGAAATTGGTTCTCATTGGCCTGCGTCCTTAAATCTTTAGAAATCTGGCTTTGCTGTGGGTATATATAAAGGTGTGTGTGGTTAATTTGTGTGTCTGTTATTTTTGCAACAATTCCCTACCTGGTACATGCCAAACCCGACAGGCGGGTTGTAGAAATCCCCGTTCCCTAATAGTGGGACTCCAGTAGGAGCTAGGAGAAGGACAGATTAGGAATTCCCCGGCCCCCATCCCCCCCTTAATGGTTGTATTTTTATATTTCCCTAATTTGGCTTTGGTTGTAGCATCGGGTCTTGTATATTGAATTAATATCAAGTCAATTCATTGGGGCTGGTTAGTAATTATTTCATTTTCCCTGATGTGCCGCTTGTTCCTCAACGAGATTTCCTCTGGGCCCTAGTCACGGCAAGGACTTATAACCCCCCCTTCTTGCCCGGGCTGCGCCCTGCGAGTTTGTCCTTTAAATGCTGTGATCTGGGTATGTATAATGTAAAGCTATGTTTGTCTCCTGAAATCCAGCCACGAATGGACTACAGACGGTCTAAATCTGGTCATTGTTCCATTAAGGCAGCGTAAAAAAATAGCAATTATAAGTGGATAAAAGCTCGATTTATAATTTAGCTTCACTCCCCTTTAAGCATCAAAAAGATCATTTTGCTAGGGTAGGAAATTTTAGGGTGTCAATTTTAGGGTCAGGGATCATAAGATAAGATTACAGAGTAACTTCTCTGTATCATTGTGGGGGATCAAGATTACTATAGTGGATAATGCGCCCCCCAACTGTAAATTATAATGATATTAGAGTCACCGAGAGTTCTGTGTCTATATAAAGGTACAAGGACACGGACTGAGTTATACAAGGGAACTCTGAGTGACCACTCATGTATATAAGGGATTAAGGTATCAACCTACTTTAAATATAAGGATATAGAAGTCACTGAGGGAGTTCTGTGTCTATATATAGGTTGACAAGGAACAGACTGGTTATAAGGGAACTCTGGGTACCATCATGTATTATAAGGGGATAATTGTATCCCCTACTGTAAATTATAAGGATATTAGAAGTCACCGAGGAGTTCTTGTTCTATATAAAGGTACAAGGACCACAGAAGGAGTATACAGGGAACTTGGGTCCCAATCATGTATTATAAGGGATAATGTATCCATACTGTAAATATAAGGATATTAGAAGTCACTGCGGAGTTTGTGTCTATAAAAAGGTACATAGGACACCAGGGGGACTGAGTATTACAGGGAACTCGGGTACCACTCATGGTATTATAAGGGGATAATGTTCCCAAAATGTAATTATAAAGGATATTAGAAGTCACCGAGGAGTTCTGTGTCTATATAAAGGTCCAAGGACACAGACGAGTTATACAGGGAACACACTCTGGGACCACTTATGTATTATAAGGATAATGTATCCCCTACGGAAATTAATAAGGATATAGAAGTCACTGAGTGGTTCTGTGTCTATATAAAGGACACGGACAAGACGAGTATACAGGGAATCTGGTAATCCACTCAGTATTAAAGTGGAAATGTATCCCCTACTGTAAATTATAAGGATATTAGAAGTCATGAGGGAGTTCTGTGTCTACATAGGTACAAGGACACAGACTGAGGTTTTATACAGGGAACTCTGGGGATACCCATCATGTATTATAAGATAATGTATCCTACTGTAAATTATAAGGAAGTAGAAGTCACTGAGGAGTTCGTGTCTAGATATAGGTACAAGGACACAGACTGAGTTATTACAGGGAACTTGGGTAACACTAATGTATTATAAGGGAAATGTATCCCCTTACGGTAAATACAGGCTATTAGAAGTCACGAGGAGTTCTGTGTCTATATTAAAGGTACAAGGAAACAGACGCAGATACAGGGAACTCTGTGTACCACTCCTGATATAAGGGATAATGTATCCCCTACTGTACATTATAAGGATATTAGAAGTCACTGAGGAGTTCTGGGTCTAGATAAAGGTACAAGGGACAAGCTGGTTTATACAGGAAAACTCGGGTTTACCACTCAGGTATATAAGGGATAATGGATCCCTTCTTGTAAAATTATAGGCTATAGAGTCACTGAGGGTCTGTGTCGATATAAAGATACAAGGACACAGACTGAGTACCAGGGAAACTCTGGGTACCACTCCTGTATTCTATAAGGGATAATGTATCCCTTACTGTTACAATTATAAGGCTATTAGAAGTCCTGAGGAGGTCTGTGTCTATATAAAGATACAAGGAACACCAGACTGAGTTATAACAGGGAACTCGGGTACCACTCATGTATTATAAGGGATTAAGTATCCCCACTGAAATTATACGGATTTATGAAGTCACTGAGGGTTCTGTGTCTATATAAAGGTAACAAGGACACAGATGAAGATAAAAGAGAAACTCTGGGTAACCAATCATGATTATAAGGGATAAGTATCCCCTACTGTAATATAAGGAATTAGAAGGTCACTGAGGACGTTTCTGTGTCTATATATAGGTACAAGGACAAAGAATGAGTATACCAGGGAACTCTGGATACCAACTCAGTATTATAAGGGATAATGTATCCAACTGGTCAAATTATAAGGATATTAGAAGTCCCCCCACTGAGGAGTTTACGGAGTTCTGTGTCGATATATAGGTACAAGGACACAGATGAGTTATACAGGGAAACTCTGGGTACACACTCATGTATTATAAGGGATAGTATCCCATACGTGTAAATACAAGGATAATTTAGCAAGTCACTGAGGAGTTATGTTTCTATATAAGGGACAAGGACACAGACGGAGATATAAGGGAAATCTGGGTACCACTCATGTTTATAAGGGATAAGTATCCCTGCTGGTTAAATATAGGAATTAGACAGCACAGGGAGTTCTGTGTCTATCTAAAGATACAAGGACACAGACTGAGTTATACAGGAACTCTGGATCCCACTCTGTAGATAAGGGATAATGTATCCCCTTACTGTAAATTATAAGGATATTAGAAGTCACGAGGGTTACTGTGTCTATATAAAGGTACAAGGACACAGGACTGCTGAGTTTAAGGGAACTACGGGGTCTCACTCATGATTATAAGGGATTAATGTATCCCCTGACTGTAAATATAAGGAATAGTAGAAGTCAACGAGGAGTTTCTGAGGTTATATAAAGGTACAAGGACACAGGGACTGAGTTATACAGGAACTGGGACCACTACGTATTATAAGGGATCTGTATCCCTCCGGTAAGGTATATAAGATATTAGAAGGCACCTTGGAGTTCTTGTCTATATAAAGTACAAGGATACAGACTGGGTTATACAGGGAAACTCTGGGGGTTACCACTCATGTATTATAAGGGGATAATGTAACCCCTACTGTAAATTATTAAGGATATTAGAAAGTCACTGAGGAGTTCTGTTGTTCATGAAGGTTACAAGGTACAGACGGGTAACAGGGAATTTGGTACCACTCATTGTATTATAATGGATAATGTATCCCCTACTGTAAATTATAGGATATTAGAAGTCACGAGGATTTCTGTGTTTCCATATTAATTGTACAAGGACACTGGTAACAGGGAATCTGGGGTACCACTCATGTATTATAAGGGATTAATGTATCCCCTCGGTTAAATATAAGGAATTAAGAAGTCACTGAGGAGTTCTGTGTCGATATTAAAGGACAAGGACACAGGACGAGTTATACAGGGAACTCTGGGTACACTCATGTATTATAAGGGATAATGTACCCCTACGTAAATTAGAAGGATAGTAGAAGTCACTGAGGAGTCGTGTCTATATTAAAGGACAAGGACCACAGGAATGAGTTCTTACAGGGAACTCGGTACCACTCATGTATTTAAAGGGATTAATGCATCCCCTACTGAAATTATAAGGATATTAGAAGTGCAATGAGGAGTTCTGTGTCTTAAAAGGTACAAGGAAACACAGACTGAGCTATACGGGAAACTCGGGACCCACTCATTGTATTATTTAAGGAAATGTATATCCCCTACGGTAAATTAAAGGATATTAGAAGTCACCGAGATTTCTGTGACCTTTTTTAAAAGTTCAAGACCTTCCGGTTGAGTACCTAATACAGGGACGACCTCCAAGGTGACTTCTCATTATCATTATTAATACAGTGGGGGGTGCAGTTATGTATATAACCCACCCCTTTGTGGCTTTATGGGTTTTCCTTCTCCTCCTGGAACTGAAAATTAAAGGCTATAATCTGACAGTTTTCCTCCCATAGAATCCACTTACAGGGGTTAGGTTATGGTGACAATTGAGTCATCACTGGGACATAGCAATTATTGGTCCAAACAAGTGATTATGTACGATATGATTGGATGATGAAACAAACGATCCTTCCAATGTAGCAATATTATTGGCCAATTGAGTAAACATTCTAATGTAGCAATATTATTGGCCAATTGAGTGAACATTCTAATGTAGCAATATTATTGGCCAATTGAGTGAACATTCTAATGCAATATTATTATAGTGTGGTCATTCCGATGTCATAATATTATTGGCGAATAAATTTTGCTCTGAGATTTCTCAGAGCAATCCTTGTGTGGATGAGCCCCTTTTAAGAAGATTTCGTCTTGTTCTCTAGGAGAACTTCCCACTGCCTGCGATAAAGAACATTCTCAATGTCGCTAAAAGGGGATTTAAAACAAGAAAAAATTAAAATAAAATAATAATGTCAAATCCCCTCATTTAATACCAGGGAGATGCGAATGGATGTAAGAAAGGAAATTTATTATAAAGTTAGATTTAAAAAAAGTGAAATATGGGGTAAAGTAACCAGCGTGGCAGCAGCAATGGGAGGCTATAGAGAGGAGCAATAGAAAGATGTAGAATATGTAACGAAATCCCTGGTAATTAAATGATCACAATTACAAAGATCTAGATCACCTCCCCTATTAGTGTTAATCAGCCTGGCCAATAAGATGAAGGGAATTAAATAAAAAGAAACAGAAACAAAATATCACCAAGATCAAAGCCAAGGATTAAAGGTTTATAACTGGAATGGAAATGAAAATGAAGGATTGACAAAGGTCAATTTAACTAATCCCCCACTCATTAACTGGGGGTCTACCATCCATTGGTTCTCTATGTATATACCGTCTATCTCCCATAGTGTACTCTATGTATTATACAGCTTTACCATCCCTAGGTACCTCGTATATACTAGTCTACGAATCCCATAGTGACTCTCGGTATTATTACCGTTATTACCATCTCAGAGTGTACTCTCTATGTATACACCGTCTAATCCTAGTTACTCCTCATAGTTATACCTCTACCAGCCATATGTAATTCTGTTCTATACCACTCCATCAATAGTGTACTCTCTGTGATTATACCGTCTGACCATCCATAGTGTACTCTCTGTAGTTATACAGCTACCATCCATAGTGTAATCCGTATGTATTTACCATCTCCATCCCATAGGTACTCCCTGTTATTACCGATCACCTCCCATATGTACTCTCTGTAATTCATAAGTCTCCATCCATAGGTGTACTCTCTGATATTATAAACCTGTCTACTTCCATAGGGTACTCCTGTATATACGTCTAACCATAATAGTGTAATCTCTGATTATACGTCTACCAGTCCCTGAGTGTACTCTCTGTATTATACACTGCTCTACCATTCCATAAGTGTACTCTCTGTATTATACAGAACCGTCTACCATCCCATAGGTACTCTATCCCTGGTTATTACGTCTCTCTAACATCCATAGTGTACTCTCTGGATTCTACGTCGTAACGCATTCATAGGTGTACCTCTCTTTATTATAAACCGTCTTACCTATCCCATAGTAGTTACTTAGTGTATATAACGTGCTACCAACCATAGTGTGACTCCTGTCTGTAATTAGAAGCCCCCTACGCATCCCATAGTGTTCTCTGCTTATTATAAACGTTCGACCATCCCATAGTGTACTCTCTGTATTGAACACGTCTACCATTCTCCATAATTTAACTGTCTGTATTATACAGTCCTACACACCTGATTGTACTCTCTGTATTATAACCGTACATTTCCCATAGGTACTCTCTGTATTACCAAAAAGTCTAACCAGCCTGTATTCTTTATACCTCTACTCCTAGGACTCTGTAATAGTTACCTTCTAGTGTCTATACAGTCATTATCACCATACCTAGTTACACCCAATGTACTCTCCTGGATATACGTCTACCAAAAAAAATCCATATTGTACTCTCTGTATTATACCGTCCTACCATCCATAGGTTTACTCCTGTTTATTATACCGTCTACCAGCCATAGTGTACTCTCTGTATTATAAACGTCTTATCATCCATAGTGTACTCTCCTTTATTATACACGTCTACCTCATAGTGTTACTCTAGTATTATATGTCTACCATACCATGTTGTAGCTCGTCTTTGATATACCGTCTACCATTCCATAGGTACATACTCTGTATTATACAGTCTACCCACCACATAGTGTACTCTGTATTATACCGTCTACAATCATAGTGTACTTCTCCTATACTACCGTCTACCATCCATATGTACGCTCTGTATGTACCGTCTACCATCCCAGAGTGTACTCTCTGTATTATACGGTCTACCATACCATGTGTACTCTCTGTATTATACTCGTCTAACATCCCATAGTGGTATACTTGATTATAACGTCTACCATCCCTAGATGTACTCTCTGTATTATACGCAGTCACTTATCCAAGTGTACTTATACTGTATTATACAGTTTACCACCCAGATGTACTCTCTGTATTATAAGTCTACCATGCCAAATAGTGTACTCTCATATTTATACGTCTAACCATCCCATAGTGTAACTTCTTTATTATACAGTCACACCTACAAGGTATCCATAGTGTAATCTCTGGTATTATACCGGTCTACCATCCTAGTGTTACTCTCTGCTATTTATAGAACCGTCTACCATCCATAGTGTATCTCTTGTATTATACCTGTCTAACCATCCCATAGTGTACTCTCTGTATATACCATTTACCATCCCATAGACTTTAACTTCTGTATTATACCGCTCAGTTATCTTAGTATATTCCCCCTAGTGGTACTCTCTGTATAATATACCGTCTAACATTCCCAGAGTGTACTTCTGTATATTACCGTTCTACCACACATAGGTGACTCTCGTGGATTATAAACCGGTCTACATACTCATATGTTACTCTCCTGTATATACCTCGCTACCATCCACTAGGGGTTCTCTCTGTATTATACCGTTACCATCCATAGTTGTACCTCGCTATTATACCGTCCATCCATCCTAGTGTACTCTCTGGTATTGATACCGTCTACCATCCCATAGTGTAATCTCTGGATTATATACCGTCTACCGTCCCATAGTGTACTCTCTGTATATTATCCCGTCTCTACCATCCATAGTGTACTCTCTTGTAATTATAGCCGACCTTCTAGAGCCGTCGGCTCCACATAGTGTACTCTCTGTATTTAAAATAACCGTCTACCCCCCTAGTGTCTCTCTGTATATAAGCTACTTCCAGGGTCTCTATACGTTACCATCCCATAGGGTACTCTGATGTTATAACCGTCTACTCGACCATAGTTCTCTCTGTATTATACCGTTCTATACCTTCCATAGTGACTCTGTATTAGCCGTTCTACCATCCCATAAGTGTACTCTCTGTATTATACCGTTACCCTCACATATTGTATCTCGTATATACCGTCTAACCAATCCCATAGTGTTACTCTCTTATTATATACCGTTCTCTACATCAATAGTGTTATCTCTGGTATAGTTACACCATATGTACTCTAACCCTCTACCATCCTAGTGTACTCTCTGTATTAAGTCCTACCGTCCGCATAGTGTACTCTCTGTTGATACACGGTAGTTTTACCGTCCCATAGTGGTCTCGCTGTATTATACCGTACTACTACCACCATCGATGTACTTCTGTATTATACCTCTACCATCAATAGTGTACTCTTGTATATACCCGTCTCCTCCCCTCACATAAGTGACTCTCTTGAATTATTTACAGTTCTACACCCATAGGTGTACTCTGATGTATACCGTTACCATCCATAGGTACTCTCTGTATTATACTGTCTTACCATCCAGAGTTGTACTCGCTGTATGATACCGTCTACCATCCCATTAGTGTACTCCTGTATTACACCGTCTTCTACCACCAATAGGTGGGTGTACTTCTCTGTATACCCCGTTCTACCACCAATAGGTACTCTCTGTATTACCACCGTCTACCATCATAGTGTACTTCTGTATTATACGTCGACCATCCACTGTGTACTTCTGTAGATACCGTTGTCTACCAGCCCATTAGGGTACTCTCGTATTATACCGTCTATCATCCCAAAGTGGACTCCTGTAGTATACCTTTACATCCCATTAGTGTATCTCTGTATAGTTAACGTCTACCTTCCCATAGTTACTCTCTGTATTATACATGGATACCTCCCATGAGTGTACGCTCTGATCATAACGTCTACCTTCCCATAATGTACTCTCTGTATTATACCGTTCTAACCATCCATAGTGTACGCCTGTAATTAATGTTAGACCTTTCCCATAGGTACCTCTGTATTATACCGTCTACCATCCATAGTGCTCTCTGTATTATACCGTCTATCATCATAGTTGTACTCTCGTATTTATACGTCTACCATCATAGTGGAATCTCGGTATTATACAGTTTCTATACAATCCATAGTGTACTCCGTATTATACGTCTACCTTCCCATAGGTACTCTCTGTACTTATTACATGTCTACCATCCCATAAGTGTAATCTCTGTATTATATCGTTACCATCCCATGGGTACAATCTGTATTATACCAGTCTCTACACCCATAGTGTACTCTCTGTTTTACAGTTACAATATATAGTGTACTCTTGTATTATAACGTCTACATTCCCATAGGGTAGCTTCTGTATATTTACGTCTACCTTCCCTAGTGTACTCCTCTGTATTATACCTCTATCCATCCCATAGGGTACTCTATGCCTTATTCAGTCTACCATCCATAGTGTACTCTCTGTATTATACCGTCTTACCCTCAAAGGTACTCTCTTGTTTATACCGTCTAATTCCCCATAGTGTGTACTCTCTTAGTATGACCGTCTACCTTCCATAGTGTAATCTCTGTATTATACCGTCTACCACCCATAGGTTATCTATGTATTATACCGTCTACCATCCATAGTGTACTCCTGTATATACGTCTACCATCAATAGTGTACCTCTCTAGTATTATTTACCGTTACTCCCATAGTTGGACTCTCTGTATTATACCCGTTACCATCCCATAGTGTTACTCTCTGGATATACCGTCTACCCACCATAGTGACTCTCTGTATTATAACGTCTACCTTCCCATTAGTGTACTCTCGTATTATACGTTTCTCCATCCCATAGGACATCTATGTATTATACCGTCTTACCATTCCATAGGTTACTTGTAATATATGTACTACCTTCCCATAGTGTCTCTCGGTATTATAAGTCTACCATCCCATAGTGTACTCTTGTATTATACGTTACCATTCCCTAGTGTATCTTGTATGTCTACCTGTCTACCATCCATAGTGTACTCTCTGTAATACCGTGGTCTATAATTCCCAGAGGGTACTCTATGAGATACCGTTCTACCGTCCCATAGTGTACTCTTGTATTCTACAGTCTACCACCCTAGTGGACTCTCTGATTATTACAGTCTACCTTCCCATTAGTGTACTTCTGTATTCTTACAGTCTACCAACCCATAGTGTACTTCCGTATTATTACCGCTACCATCCATAGTGTAACTCTCGTATTATTACCGTTAACCATCCCATAGTGTAATCTCGTAGTGATTACGTCTCTACAACAGAATGTTACTCTCTGGATTATACGTCTACAGCCCAAGGTAAATCTCTGTATGATACCGTCGACCATCCCATAGGTACTCTTGTATTATACCGTCTACATCCATAGGTACTCTCTGTATATACAGTCTACCACCATAGGTACTCTCTGATTATACGTCTACCATCCAATAGTGTGACTCTCTGTATTAACCGTTCTCTACCATCCCATAGTGAACTCTCTGTTTATTCCCGTTCTACCATCCATAGTGTACTCTTGTATGATACAGTTCTACCATTCCCATAGTGGGACTCTCTGTATTTTTATACCGTTTTACCATCCAAATGTATCTCTGTATGTATACCGTATACCCTCCCATAGTGTACTCTCTGTATTCAGACCGTATATATACATCCCATAGTGTACTCTCTGTATTATACCGTTATACCATCCACTAGTGTTGCTCTCGGTGTATACAGTATACCACCCATAGTGTCTCTATGTATTATTACCGTCTACCATCCCATAGTGTACTCTCTGTATTATAAAGTCTTACCATCCCATAGGGAACTCTCTCGTATGATTACCGTCTACCATCCATATTTGTACTCTTGTTATTATACAGTCTACCATCCCATTAGTGTTCTCTCGTATTATACCGTTACCATCATGTGTACTCTATGTATTATACCGTCTACCATCCATAGTGTAATCTTGTATTATAAGTTCTACCATCCATAGGTGTATCTCTGTATTAACCGGTCTACAATCATAGGTACTCTCTGTATTATTACCGTCTACCATCCACGTGTCACTCTTGTATTTACCGTCTCTTCCCCTAAGTGTACTCTCTGTATTTACCATCTACCATCCAAAGGTACTTCTGTATTTATATCGTCTATCATTCATAGTGTACTCGAGTATTATACCGTTCTACCATCCATAGTGTACTCTCTGTTATATATACCGTCTTTTAAATCCATGTGACTTCTATGTATTATGACCGTGCTACCATCCCATAGGGTACTCTCTGTAATTTATTACCGTATACCATCCATAGTGTACTCTCTGTATTATACCGTATACCATCCCAAGTGTACTCTATTATTATACGTCTAACATCCATAGTGTATCTCATGTATTATGACAGTTACACACCATATGTACTCTCTGTATTATACGTCTACATCCCATAGTGGACTCTCTGTATTAACCGTATTTTTCTACAATCCCATAGTTGTACTCTCTGTATTATACAGGTTATACCGTCCCATAGGGTACTCTCGTATTATACCGTTCTACCATCCCATAGTGTACTCTCTGATTATAACGTTTTATACAATCAAGGAGTGTACTCTTGTATTATACCGTTCTACCATCCATAGTGTACTCTCTGTATTATACCGTCTACCATCCATAGGTACTATCTGTATAGACACGTGATACAATCCCATAGTGGACTCTCTTTATTATACCGTCTACCATCCATAGTGTTCTCTCTGTATAGACAGCTACCATTTCCCATAGTGTACATCTCTGTATGTTATACTGGTGGTGTCGACATCCATAGTGTACTCTCTGTAATACCGTTCTCCCATCACATAGTGTATCTCTCTGAGTACACGTTTACCATACCATAGTGTACTTCTCCTGTATTACACCGTCTACCATCCCCATAGGTACTCTCGTATTATACGTCTACCATCCATAGTGTACTCTCGTATTATAAAGTCTACCAGCCATAGGTACTATCTGTATCTATACAGGCTATCATCCCAAAGTGTACTATCTGTATATAACGTTGACCATCCATAGTGTACTCTCTGTATATACGTTACCTTCCAAATAGGTACTCTCTGTATTTATACCGTCTACCACCCCTTAGTTTAATATTGTATCATAACGTTCTACCTTCCCATAATTACTCCTGTATTGAGACCGGTATCTACATCATAGTTGTACTCTCTGTATTATACAGTTACCTCCCAATAGTGTACTCTCTGAGATGTAAAAATACCATCCCAAGTTTGTTCCTATTGTATTACCGGTTACAATCCATAGTGTACTCTCTGTATTATGCACAGTCTACCATTCCCATAGTGTACTTCTCGTATTATCAGTCTACCATCCCATAGGTACTTCTGTATATACCGTCTACATTCACCATAGTGGACGTCTGTATTTATTTACCGTCTACCATCCCATAGGTATCTTGTATGAACCGTTACCATCCATTCGGTACTATCTGTATAATCGGTCTCCCAGCCCATAGTGTACACTCTGTATTTGATACAGTCTACCACCCATAGTGTACTCTCTGATTTACGTCTACCAACTATAGGGTATACTCTCTGTAAATATACCGTACTTCCCCATACGTGTGTACTCTCTGATTATAGTATACCTTCACATAGTGTCCTCTCTGTATTATAACGTCTACCATCCCATAGTGTACTCTGCATTTATACAGGTTTACCATCCATAGGGTACTCTCTGTATTATACCGTCTACCATCATTTTGTGTACTCTCTGTATTATACCGTCTACAATTCCATAGTGTACTTCTGTAGGTGATACAGTTACCTTCCCATAGGACTCTATGTATAACCGTCACCATCCATAGTGTAATCTCGGTAATTATCCTGTCTACCATCCAATAGTGTGACTTCGTGCGGATTAATACCGTCTTACCATCCATAGTGTACTCTCTGGTATTATACCGTTCTACCTTTCCCATAGGTACCTCGGTAGATTACCGTCATACCATCCCTAATAGTGTACTCTCTGTATTATACCGTATACCATACCATAGTTTGTATCTCTGTATGTTATACAGTCTACCTTCCATATTGTACTCTCGTATTATACCCGTCTACATCCCATAGTGTACTCTCTGTATTATACCGTCTACCATACATAGTGTACTATCTGTATATATCGTCTACCTTCCATAGTGTACCTCTGTATTAGGATTACCGTCTACCATCCCATAGTGTACTCTCTGTATTATACCGTAGTACCATTCCCATAGTGTACTCTCTGTATTATACCCGTCTACCATCATAGTGACTTCTGTATTTATACCGTATCATACCATAGTGTACTCTCGGTATTTATAACGTATCTACCTTTACCCATAGTGTACTCTCTTATTTTTATACAGGTCTAAAACCCATAGTGTGTACTCTCTGTATGTCTATCCGTTTCTACCTTCCCAAGTGTATCTCTGTATAACAGTCTACCACCCATAGGTAATATATGTATTTAACCGTCTACCATCAATAGTTGTACTCTCTGTATTATACAGTTTCACCATCCCATAGTGTACGCTCTGTAGTAGTTACCGTATACCATAATAATGTACTCTCTGTATTATACGTCCTACCATCCCAAGTGTACTCTCGTAGAAACGTCACCATCCATAGGTTACCTCTCTGTATTATACCGTCTAACCAGCCAGTGTAGCTCGGTATTAACAGTCTACACCCTCGTGTATACTCGCAGTATATTATACCGTCTCTACCATCCATAGTGTACTCTCTGTATTATGACCGTTTCGACCATCCAATAGTGACTCTATGCATGATACCGTCTACCATCCCATAGTGTACTCTCTGTATTATACCGTCTACCATCCATAGTGTCGCTATCTATGATACCGTCTACAATCCCATAATGACTCTATGTATTAACCGTCTACAATCCATAGTGTACTCTCTGGATTTAAATACGTTCTACCATCCCCGTAGTGTACTCTCGTATTATACCGTCTACCATAAATGTGTACTCTCTGTATGATACAGTCTACCCACCCATAGTGTACGTCTCTGTATTACCGTTACCTCCATAGTGTACATCTCGTATTATACCGTCTACCATCCCATAGTGAACTCTCTGTATTAGACCGTCTAACCATACCATTGTTTTGAGTGTAATGTCTGTATTATACCGTTACCATCCCATAGTGTTCTTCTGTATGATTACCGTCTACATCCATGTGTACTTCTCTGTATTATACCGTCTACCATCCTAGTGTACTCTCTGTATTATACCGTAACCATCCCCATCGGATAATATCTGTATTTACAGTCGACCATCCCATAGTGTACTCTCTGTATTATAAGTCTACCAGCCAATTAGTGTGACTCTATGTATATACCGTCTACCTTCCCAAGTGTACTCTCTGTATTATATCCATCATACAATCCCATCCGTTGTACTCTAGTATTATATCGTCTATCATACCATAGTTGATACTCTAGTATTATACCGTCTACCATACATAGTGTACTCTGCTGTATATAGTCTACCATCCATAGTGTACCTCGTATTATACCGTTTCCCTACCATCCATAGTGTATCTCGTTATTATACGTCGTATACCATCCATAGTGTAATCTCGGTATTAATACGGTCTACCATCCATAGTGTTACTCTCCTGTATTATACCGTCTACCATCCATAGCTGTACTCTATGTATTATACAGCTACCACCAGAGTGTACTCTCTGTTTATACCGTCTACAATCCATCGTGTACTCTCTGTAGTATACGTATACCATCCCATAGTGTACTCTCTGTATGAAAATACCGTTTCTACCCGTCCCATAGTGTACTCTTGTATTAACCGTTTCTACCATCCCATAGTGACTCTCTGTATTATACCGTATACCATCCCCAAGTGTACTCTCTGATTAGACCGTATACCACCATGGGTACATCTCTGTATTTATAGGACCGTCTACCATCCAATAGTGTACTTGGTATTATACCCGTCTACCATCCATAGTGTCCTCTCTGATTATACCGTCTACCATCATAGTGGACTCTGGTATTATTTACCGTTACCATCCATAGGGTACTTCTCTGTATTATTACTGTCTACCATCCATAGGTATTCGTATTAGACCGTCTATCTACCATCCCAAGTGTACGCCTCTGTATATACGTCTACCATCCATAGTGTACTCTCTGTATTATTACAGTTCCATCCCATAAGTTTTCTCTCTGTAATACCGTTCTACAATCCCATAGTGACTCTCTGTATTATTACGGCTACCACCCATAGTGTACTCTCTGTAATTATACCCGTCTACCATCCATAGTGGACTCTCGGTAATAACCGTTCACCATCCCAAGTGTTTCTCCTGTATATACCGTCTACCATCCATAGACGGTACTCCTGTATATACCGTTATACCAACATCCCATAGTGTAATCTATGTATTTATACCGTACCATCCATAAGTGTTCTCTCGTATATACGTCTTACCATCCATAGTATACCTCTGTATTAGACATTTCCTCCCATAGTGTACTCTCTGCTTATACCGTCTACCACCATAGGTTACTCTCTGTATATACCCGTATCACCATCCCATAGAGTTCTCTCTGTATTTATAACGTTTCTACCAGCAATAGGTACTCTCGTGTATGTATACAATTTCTACCATTCCCATAGTTTACTCTCTGGATTATACGTTACCATTCCATAGTGTACTCGCTGATGATACCGTTCTACCATCCCACATACGTGACATCTCTCTGTATATACCGTCTCTACATCCATAGTGTACTCTCTGTATGATACAATCTACCTTCCCAATAGTGTACTCTCGGTATTATTACCGTCTTACATCCCATAGTGACTCTCGTATTACCCGTCTACCATCCATAGTGTACTCCTGTTATTATACCGTCTACCATCCATAGTGTACTCTCTGTATTATACCATATACATCCCATAGTGTACTCTCCTGGTAGTATGATCGGCTACCATCCATAGTGTACTATCTGTATTCTACCGCCTACATACATAGTGTACGCTCTGTATTGTATACGTCTACCATCCATAGTGCTTCTATCATTATACCGTCTACCCATCCATAGTGTACTCTCGTTATACAATCTCCATACCCATAGTTTTAGTTACTTCTAGTATCTACACGTCTAACATCACATAGGTACTCTCTGTATTATACCGTCGTCTACCATCCCCAAGTGTAATTCTTGTATTAGACAATCTACCATCCCATAAGGTGTAACTCTGTAGTATACGTCTACACCTCATAGTGTACTCTCGATGTATACCGTCTACCATCCATAGTGTACTCTCGGTATGATACCGTTATACCATCCATAGTGTACTCTCGGTATTATACCGTCATCTACATCCCATAGTGTACTCTATGTATTAGTTACGTCTACCAATCCATAGGTACTATCGGTATTATACCGTCACCTTCCAGAGTTACTCTCTGTATTATTACGTGTCTTACCATCCCATAGTTTTACTCTCGTATGTATACGTCTACCACTCCAATAGTGTACTCTCTGGATTATACCGTCTTACCTTCCCATAGTGTACTCTCTGTATTTATACGTCTAACATCCAATAGTGTACTTCTTGTATTATACGTCTACTTCCCAAGTAGGTACTCTCTGGAGTATACCGTATTTCTACCCTCCTCATAGTATATCTCTGGTATTAGACCGTCTACATCCCATAGTGTACTCTCTGTATTCTACCGTTCTACCGTCCCATTCAGGGTACTCTCTGTATGTATACAGTTCACCGTCCCAAGTGTTTACTCGTATTATACCGTCTAACCATCCCATAGTGTAATCTTGTATTATACGTCTACCATACCAAGTGTATCTCGGTATTATTACCGTCACCTTCCCATAGTGGACTCTCTGTATTATCCCGTCTTAACATCCCAATAGAGTACTCTCTGTATTATACCATCTACCATCCATAGTGTACTCTCTGTATTATACCGCATCATCCCATAGTGTTCGTATCTGTTTATATACCGGTTCCTACCATCCCATAGTGTACTCTCTGATTACCCGTCTGGCGACCATCCCATAGGGTACTATCTGTGCGATACGTCTCTACCATCCATAGGTACTTCTGTATTATTGACCGTCTACCTTCCATAGTGTACTCTCTGTATTATACCGTATACCATTCCATAGTGCTCTCTGTATTCTAACGTTACCATCCATAGTGTACTCTCGGTAATATATCGTTACTTCCATAGGGTCTCTCTGTATTTATACCGGCTAACCATCCCATAGTGTATCTCTGTAATTATACCGTCCTACCCAATCCATAGGGGACTCTCGGTATTACGTCTACATCCCATAGTGTACTCTCTGTAATATACAGTTCTACCACCCATAGAGTACGCTCTGTTATTATCCGTTCTACCATCCATAGTGTACCCTCTGGATTATACCATCTACCATCCCATAGTGTCTCTCTTGTATTATAATATAACTCCAATAGTGTACTATCTGTATCATACCGTCTACCATCCATAGTGTACTCTTATTATCCCATCTACCATCCCATAGATGTACTCTCGTATTATATCCATCGACATCCCATGTGTACTCTCTGAATTTACCAATCTACCATCCATAGTGTACTCGCTGTATTATACCGTCGCCATCCATAGTTTACTTCTGTATGATACCCATTACCATCCCCTAGTGTTACTACTCTGTATTATACCAATCTACAATACCCATAGTGTACTCTTGTATTATACATCTACCATCCCATAGTGTAATCTCTGTATATACCGTTCTATACCATCCATAGTGTACTGCTCTGTAGTATTACCATCTACCATCCCATAGTGTACTCTCGTATTATACCCATCTACCATCCCATAGTGTACTCTTGTATTCTATACCGTTACCACCATAGGTTGGACTCTCTGTATGAACAGTCTAACTTCCCCTAGGTACTATCTGTATTATTACCGTCTACGTCACATAGTGTTACTCTCTGGATTAGACCGTCTACCGTCCCCATAGTGTACTATCTGTATTATACCGTCTTCTACCGTCCCATAGTGTACTCTCTGTATTATACCGTCTACCATCCCAAGTGTACTCTCTATTATACGTTTCATCATAGTGTACTCTCGGTGTTATACAGCTACCTTCCCATAGTGTACTCTCTGTATATACCGTCTACCATCCCATAGAGTCTCTTGTATATACCATCGACATCCATAGTGTACTCTACGTATATACCGCCTACCGATCCAAAGTGTTCTCTCTGTATGATACAGTTTACACCCATAGTGTACTCGCTGTATTATTTTAGACCGTCTACCATCACAAGGGTATCTCTGATATTAACCGTCTACATCATAGTGTACTCCATGTATTATACCGATCTACCTTCCCATAGGTACTCACTGTATTATAACCGTTCTACCATACCATAGTGTACTCTCTGTATTATAACGTTCTTATAACCAGCCATAGTGTACTCTCTTTAATATATCGTTCTACCTTACCATAGGATACTCTCTGTATTATTTACGTATACCATCAATAGTGTACTCTCTGAATATACGTCTTAACCATCCCATAGTGTACTTCTGTATTGATACCGTTACCATCCATAGTGTACTGCTATGTAATAACCGTCTACCATGATAGTGTACTCTCGTATTTATACCGTATATCATCCATAGTCTCTCTGTATATATACCGTCCTAACTTCCCAGTAGTTGTACTTCTCTGTATTATACAGTTACCACCCAAGTGTTACTCTCGTAATTATACGTCTACCTTTCCCATAGTGTACTCTCGATTATGACAAGTTTACCACCCATAGTGTACTCTACTGTATATACCGTATACCAGCCATAGTGTAACCCCTTTTTTGTTCTGTTTTCCCTGTTTATACGATACCTCCATAGTGTACTCTCTGTATATACCGCTACCATCCATAGTGTACTTCGTATATACAATCTTACAATACCATAGAGTACTCCTGTATCTATACCGTCTACCATCCATAGTGTTACTATCTGTATTATTTATTACCGTCTACCACCACATAGGGTAATCTCTGTATTATGACCGTCTACCATCCCATAGGTTCTCTCTGTATTATACCGTTCACCATCCATAGTTACTCGCTGTATAACAATCTACCATCCCATAGTGGACTCTCGTATTCTACCGTCTACCACCCATAGGTACTCTCTGTATTAATACCGTCTACCAGCACAGAGTGTCATCTCTGTATTATAACCGTCTCTACACCCATAGTGTCCTTCCTGTATATTACAGTCTACCATCCCATATGTGTACTCTCTGTATTATACCGTTACCACCCATAGGTTAACTCTCTGTATTATACCGTTACCATCCCAAGTGTACCTCTGTATTAACCGTCTACCATCCCATAGTGAACTCTATGTAATGATACCGTGATACATCCCATAGTGTATCTTGTGTATACTTTATACGTCTACATCCATAGTGGACTCCTCTGTATTATACCGTTTACCATCCATAGTGTACTATCTGTATTTATACCGTTACCATCCATAGGTACTCCTGTAGTATAACGTCTTTACCATCCAGAGTGTACTCTCTGTATTCATACAGTCTATCACCCCATAGTGTACTCTCTGGATCTTAACCGTCTACCAATCTAGTTGTACTCTTGTATTATACGGTCTTACCTCCAAGTGTACTCTCTGTATTACACTGTCTACCATCCCATAGTGTACTCTCTGTATTACACTGTCTACGATCCCATAGTGTACTCTCTGTATTATACCATCTACCTTCCCATAGTGTACTCTCTGTATTATACCGTCTACCATCCCATAGTGCACTCTCTGTATTATACTGTCTACGATCCCATAGTGTACTCTCTGTATTATACCATCTACCTTCCCATAGTGTACTCTCTGTATTATACCGTCTACCATCCCATAGTGTACTCTCTGTATTATACCGTCTACGATCCCATAGTGTACTCTCTGTATTACACTGTCTACGATCCCATAGTGTACTCTCTGTATTATACCGTCTACCATCCATAGTGTACTCTCTGTATTATACAGTCTACCACCCATAGTGTACTCTCTGTATTATACCGTCTACCATCCCATAGTGTACTCTCTGTATTATACCATCTACCATCCCATAGTGTACTCTCTGTATTATACAGTCTACCACCCATAGTGTACTCTCTGTATTATACCAAACCGTCTACCATCCCATAGAGTACTCTGGTGTATTAATCATCTACCAGCCATATGGACTCCTCTGTAATTATAACCGCCCCCCCTAGCATCCATAGTTTCTCTCCTGTATTATAACCGTCGACCACCCATAGTGTAACTCTCTGTATTGCCGTCTACCATCCCATAATTTAACTCGTCTGTATTATAATCACGTCTACCATCCTGATTGTACTCTCTGTATTATAACCGTCTCCCTTCCCATAGGTACTCTCTTGTATTATACCCAAAAAAAAGTCTCTAACCAGCCATAGTGGTAATCTCTTATTAATACCGTCTACTCCATAGGAACTTCTGTATATATCGTCTACCTTCCCATAGTGTCTCTCTGTATTATCGTCTACCATCCCCTATGTACTCTCTGGTATTATACCGTCTACCATCCCTATATTGTACTCCTCTGTAATTATACCGTCCTACCATCCATAGTTTACTCCTGTATATACCCGTCTACCAGCCATAGTGTACTCTCTGTATTATAAAAACCGTCTTATCATCCCATAAGTGGTACTTCCTCCTTTATTATAAACCGTCTCCTTCCCATAGTGTACTCTCTGTATTAAAGTCTACCACCCATCGTGTACGCTCTGTCTTTAATACCGTCTACCTTCCCATATGTACTCTCTGTATTATACAGTCTACCCACCCATATGTTACTCTCTGTATTATACCGTCTACCATCCATAGTGTACTCTCCTTATTATACCGTCTACCATCCATTGTACGCTCTGTATTTCCGTCTACCATCCCTAGAGTACTCTCTGTATTATACCGGTCTACCATCCCATAGTGTACTCTCTGTATTATACCGTCTAACCATCCCATAGTGTATCTCTGTATTATACCTCTACCATCCCCTAATGTACTCTCTGTTTATACGCGTCGACATCCATAGTGTACTCTCGTATTAAAAATTACAGTCTTACCACCCATCGTTCTACTCTCTGTATTATACCGTCTACCATCCCAGAGTGTACTTACTCTCTGTTATACCGTCTAACCATCCCATAGTGAACTCTCTTTATTATACCGTCTACATTCCATAGTGTACTCTCTGTATTATCCCCGGGTCTACCATCCCTAGTGTTACTCGCTTTTTATAAAGCAAACCGTCTACTCATTCCCATATGTACTCGTTGTATTATAACCCGTGTCTAACCAATCCCATAGTGTACTCTCTTATTATACCATTCTACCATCCCATAATTTTAACTCTCTGTATTATAACGTCGACCATCCATAGTGTACGCTCTTAGTATACAGTCCTACCACCCCTAGTGGTTACTCTCTGTATTAATAATACCGTCTAACCATCCCCAGAGTGTACTCTCTGTATTATAACCGTCTACCACCCATAGTGACTCTCTGGATTATAAACCGGTCTACATCCTCATATGTACTCTCCTGTATTATACCGCTACCATCCCCTAGTTTCTCTCTGTATTATCACCGCTACCATCCATATTGTACTACTCTGCTTATCTAACCGTCACCATCCCTAGGTACTCTCGGTATGATACCGTCTACCATCCCATAGTTACTCTCGTGTATTATAAATACCGTCTACCATCCCATAGTGTACTCTCTGTTATTTACCATACCATCCATAGTGTACTCTCTGTATTATTCAGCGTCTACCTCCATAGTGTACTCTCTGTATTATAAAATAACCGTCTACCGCCCCTAGTGTCCTCTCCTGTAATTAATCCGTCCTAATCATCCCATAGGTACTCTATGTTATTAACCGTCTACCGATCCATAGTTTCTCTCTGTATTATAACCGTTCTATACCATCCATAGTGGACTCTTGTATATACCGTCTACCATCCCATAAGTGTATCTCTGTATTATACCGTCCTACCCTCCATATTGTACTCTCTGTATATACCGTCTAACCAATCCCATAGTGTACTCTCCTTATTATAATACCGTCTACCATCCATAGTGTTACTCTGTATTAACAGTCTACCACCCATATTGTACTCTTCGTTATTAACCCGTCTAACCGTCCCCATAGTGTCCTCTCTGTATTAACCGTCCTACCGTCCCATAGTGTACGCTCCTGTATTATAACCGGGTTTCTACCGTCCCATAGTGGGTCTCTCTGTATTATAAATACCGTCTATACCACCATATTGTACTCTCTGTATTATACCGTCTACCAGCCCACTAGTTTAAAAATCATCAGCTTAAAAGGCGTTCTAACCAGTGCATCACATCTTTATTGTCATAGATCTTCAATATCTGTACAAGACTAATTCAAAAACAAATATTCTGTTCTTCCGGAAGATTAGATTTTCTGTTATGAAATGCACCAATGCTTAAAGGCCACATAATATTAATATCCTGTCTATATCTGCGAAGTGACAGGGGCCTCCAGCAGTTGTTATCAGTCTAACACATACACTAGTTTAAAGGACGATGAAAGAGCAGAAAAAAACATTCCACTTATTTCTATTCGCTGGTGTGTGGTTTATTCATTCATTTTCTTGTCATAAGAGGAACATAACATACATAAGTCGAAGTGTTTTGCTTCATTTCTAACTCTACCTGATCTCTCTGTACGGCTGGAGGCCCCACTAGTACCTCGTGGCGATTCTGGTAGATTGTGTGAGTTGTCCAGGGCATGTGAGCATGCATTCTCTATTTTTCATTTTTTCATTATGAGAACTCATGCGATTGGTGTAGAAACGATTATCTCTGTGTTCCCAAATGGAGTATCCTTGGATACGCAGGAATTTTGCACTATTTTAATTAATACATCCCTATTATAGTATTTCCAGTGTTATTTCTATCCTCCTATATCAAGTGTTTTTTTTTGTTTGGTGGGAATATTTCAACGTATTGGCTTTTGGTTAACTGATACAGTTTCCCATGTATTGAAATCCTCCATGATATATCTTTTATGCAACGTTACACATCTTATTAGCCCCGTTTTTCCTTTTACAGGTCCGGCCCCAAAGCTTAAATGGCACCACACCCTGTTTTTTAGTACGATAAGGGGCGATACCCACCTATGGAAAATTTCTGGCTGTAGTTCATTGGAACATGGGCCTAGTTTTGGTGCCTGGAATGTAATATATTTAGCAAGTGTATGGAACCATATGACTGTCCCATAGACAGAACCTGTAATACTTGGGCATGGCCAACGAAGCCATACACACGAAATTTTAATTCACGTCTTTGAAAATCTTACTTGGTGGTACCCAGGCTAAGGCATCGCGTGTTTCTCTCTGTTCAGATCATACATGCTTTAACCTAATTGGATTTCATAGGGAACCGCACATTGGCCAATTATTTGACCAGTCTCTCGATCCCCGTCGTCTGATAGGACGACTGGGAAGACAACACCATGCATCACGTCCCACTATTGGTCGTTGGCCGAAATATAGTATGTGGTGTACCCAGCCTAAGACTGTAATCACAAACTGGGGGTAGTTAATCATTGCATCCCATCTGTGTCATGCAGGTGACTGGGAAGATGGGAAGGGTAAGGGCCCTTATATATTCACCATCCTCTACCCCACGATCGGTGATCTTAGAGTTCATACATGCACGTGGTGGCAGTGGCACTGAGAGGGGCGATCTTGTCAGCTGCCAATGTGTGACTGGCTTGCATCTAGATTCTGGCAAATAATAACTTTATATCGTCAGATTATAAATCCGCGTTGACTGTTTTTCTTTTCCCTTTTCATGGTCCTTTAAGTTTATTTACTGGGCCTTCAATCCTGTCTCTGCCCCCCCGTTGCTACCCCATGGGGGGTTCACATCTTAAAAGTTGCTTTTGTTACCCACTGTTGGCGTCTATTATTAGTTGACTGATTTCCAGTGGGGGGTTTATTAGAAAATATCAATACGGATGTGAAGATATCAAAAAGCAATCATTTCTTCTCTCTGTTTTCGAGTCTGTGGGTACAGTCCACCCTTAACTAAAATGACTTACGCTATGTACAGACGTTATAAAAGCCTTTTGCCTTCATCTTGCCTGTTCCTTTAATGACTACCATTTTGCCTTGGCTGCTCAAAGAAGAACATTCTTGTCCCCCCACCCTGATCCATTAATCTTTAGCACACGTACTAACAGCGCTCCTAAACGAATTTAAACATGAATAAGTTTCCATTATAACACATAAGCATGAGCCGATTTCAATGGATTAAATCAATATATCAGTTTTGCAAACAATGCATCTGACTGCTAATAATATTTATATAGCCAGTTTTCCAGTCACCATAAATCACTTAAATCCACGCCAGTCACCATGCCTTTCAAATCTAAAGGCTGCCCATACCAAGTTTCGTGTTAACCGCGATTAAGACTTGGTTTTTTGACTTAACTCTATTGTGTTTATACTCATACCGGCCCCGTGGCCTTTCTTGGACTTTCCCCAATGTTCTCCATCTGGATATACACTGTCGATCAGCGGAATGTTGTTCCGTAAAGTTGGACCAGAATCCCATTTGGGGAATTTTGGCAGGTAAAGTTATTTAAAATGTAGTGGAAACCTTTATGTTAGTTCTTTCCTGTTGGAGTTAAAACTGGACTTCCCCTTCCAGAAACACCTTTCGAAGTAATATCCCGAACTGACATCAGAAATCACTTGTTACTCCCTATAATAAAATGCAATATAATCATTATTCATGCAGAAAAAAAAGGACCACCATTGCACCAACCGTAAATGTCAGATTTACAGCAGGGATGTCCCTTCCCATGTATCATACATCACGGTTTTACTGCCCTGGGTTAACACCAAACATGCTAATACAGATCCCCTGAACCACCAACCTTTCTTAATGGTTTATGAACCGTTCATCTGTGTGTGTGTATCCCTCCAGCTGATGCTTTCTTCATATTCAGCCTAGTATCAGAGCCAAGATATATCCACCAAGGACTGACAGAAAATCTCCTTGGGGCAAACGGCACACATGTTGCTGCACACGCAATCGCATTGATTGGCGTTGCGCTTCCTTGTGCGATTTCTGTGTTTGGTGCGCTCCGACCCCTCTGGTATTTAGAGTAGACGAAACGCGTGTGATTGCGACATAAAAATGCAGAACGCATTGATGCGGAGGGATTCCAAAAACGACAGCGTACCCAAATCTGCTTATTTTTTTCGTTGCCGTGCTACGGAATGCCGGAGTCGTTCTAATGATAGTATGAGAAGGCCCATTGGAAGTTCCCCATATTTTTTCATGTTAACAGATTTTTGTAGGATCTTCAAGCTCTTTTCATTTAGTAATTGCAGTGTGTCCTTTATTTTGGGTTTCAGCTTCACACCCATTCCCTGTGGTGTGACATAGAATGCTTTATGGTGAGAAGATCTTGTCAACAGAACTGTTATTAAAATAGAGTTTACTGTGTAAGTCCCGGCATGTCAGACAATTCGTATAATAAATGAGGGTGTGTTCCCGGATTGTGGATATTTTGGGAATTTAAACAGGTGAGGTAGCAGCTGACTCATCTGTTGGTGCCTGGGAGTTTGGTGGAAGGGATACTTATCCCTACGGTGGGAAGGGGGCAACTATTGAATGTGGCATAGGCCACAGAGGGGAAATCTGCCGTATTGTTTATTAAGGTTTATATTTCTAAAAGTGCTATTCATTTATTTCCTGTGCCATGGGGGGTGCCACAACTGTGAATGGGGTATTGGTTCTGACACGGTTGACGGCTCCGGTCTTTCTCTTTAGATTTCCACTTTTCCACTGGCCCTGATTTTTGTTTGTTCTGATAAACACTCACACAATTGTGACCGTAATCACTCGGAAAAATAAAAATCAGCTTTTTTCGACTTTTTGAGCATGGGCGGTCAGAAATTCAATTGGAGCTCTAAAGTCCACTCGTGTGTATGGGGGTCCCGTCAATTCCCTGGAACATCTCCTTTTCGTTCTTTCTCACGACCCAACAGGGGATGGAATCTAACACCAAACAGAAGCGCGGTTCCAGGAGAAGTGATTGACTGTTTTTGGGATTTGGTCAGTGAGGTTGGTTTTCTATTATGGGCACATAAGGCAGGTACACTGAGCATGATTTTTTCCGTTATCGGTCGTTTGTGCTAGAAAAAATTGGCCGCAGCTTTTCGCGCCCAACAGATCAGTCAGTTCACCCATTCATATAAATCCATATTTGGACACGGAGAATAAAATCACAGGCAATACCTATTCATTTATGGGTTACACAATCGGTCTGGCAACCTCAGCCCTGGCAGTGATTCCTTACAATGTTATCGCCGGGTAAGCCTCAGAACATGGTAAAAGATCCTCCTTGATCTGTCTCGATTATAAGAACTGGTCACAATGTACCTTGGCTTCTGATCCAAGATATGGACTGTAATGAAGAGTGAGTGCCTGAGGGCCCCATCTCGGCTGTTTCCATGTGTATGTTGTCATCAAAAACCTTCTCTAACAAACCGTTTTTTGTCCGTTTTTAACCACCAATCTAGGCAAATAAGGCATCCTAGGGCCATCCATTGCAGCAGATTGATGGATTTTGTGGTGCTGAATGTTCTATACACGGATAGCTTGTTGTGGTTTATTGGGACTCTAATTTATTGAACACTCAATGCTGCTTAGTTTTCATTCATTCTTCTTTTTTTCAGAAAGTTATTCGCTCTTATATTTCCCAGAAGGCTCCGTGTTTTCTGTAAAATACAGATGGTACGATGTTGTTAAAAAGACACTTAATTACGACTGGGTAGTACACTGGGGATTGAGCGAGCGCGTTGGCCAGGACAAGTAACCGCAGACGCCCCCACCCCCCCAGCACTATTTCTGCCGAAACCCTAATAACACCTGTCGTCAGTCAGGCCGTAAATGTCACATGGTGTGTACGCAGCCTAAGATCCACTGGCTGGTTTTGGGCACAATTCCTGACCGAACTGTATTTTCTTCCGGCCAACAAACCTCCCATACACAGTCACGATTATCGAACCGTTTTGCATTACATCGTGATCGCGGGTCAGCACCTCCCCCCCGATCCCCAACAATGTGTCTTACGCTTAAGGGTCGTACACAACATGCGATAGTGGGTGACAACGCACATGTGACACGATCCCCGACGCAAATGGCCCTTCGGCATCAAGTACACCCATATAGGGCATATCATGATTACCACTAATCTACCTACCTTACCGCCCTCAATGGCCGTTCGTCCACATCGTGCTCGCATGTTGGCACCCAGCGATACGCCCTGGGGCACAAACCTTTAGACAAGGACTATATTCGGGAATGCAAAAACAGTCTCTTTGTTTGGTTATCAAGCTTTACACACTGGCAGTATGATCGTTTATTAGTCAAACATCCAAGTGGAAGAATACTGCTTTCCACCATACTTGTAGTTCAGTGATCTCAAGCTGGTTACACCGGGGAAGATTTTTGAAAGTTGACAGACCGGATCTGCAAGATCCTCTCTGTCAATTTTTCAAAGATCAGGGAACACACAGACTCGCGTGTTCTCTCTATGCACTCATATACGCCAGCATAGTGAGACACTTGGGACTGTGTGTTTCCCACAACTCTGGACACTCCCCTATAGGGAGACTACCTACGTGCAGCCGAGGCAATCTTAGTTCTTTTCCCAAACGGCCCGTGAAGCCGACGGGCCGTGCACTCATTTGGAGAAAGACGCTACACGCACAACACACTGCCTGATAAGCCACAATACCGTCAATCCACCACTCTTTCAAGGCTTTATCGGGAGTGTGTGTGTATCTAGCTATAGCTTGCTCACCAAAGGCTAAACGCACGTGAGATCTGGAGGCACTACCTGCGATGCCCATGTGAACTTCTTTTTCCAACTCCCCAAGAGGATTGGGTACAGTGGTGTAAATTGCTTGATAACCAAACAAAGAGACTTTACATTTCAGAATATCTGCCTGTCGTGATACTTGTTCTTTGTTACAACTCTCTTCTAACATTGCATTTTCCAGAACAATGGAGCCTTCTAGGAAACCATGAGCAAAATACGACAAGAAAATTAAACGAAGCAGCATATAGGCTGTGTAGAATACAATAATAATCAATAACAAAACCGCTACTCGGTCCTTGTGTAAACAGTCGGGCTGTCGCACTTATGTCGCACTGTTCATTTGTCCGAAATCAGACAGACTATGGACCATTGTACCCCTTCCCACACACCGCGGGCGATCGTTTTTTCGGTAGGGAAATCCTCTATTCGCACCAAAACTTTTGCCCCCGGCTACTTTTGCTGACAGTCCTTCACCCTGGTCGACCTGACGGAAGTACCAAATGGTCGCTCGGGATGAAGCACCTTCCAACTGATCCCACGATATTCAGTCAATTCTTCAGGAACCACCTTTGCGGATCTTTCTTTGGCGACTTTCTTGGACATATAAGATTTTTATAGAACATATGAAGTATTGAATGACTTTCCCGGTGTTGGATTCCTTCCAGTAAATGTATTATTAAGTGAGGCTCAGGCAATTCTTCATCTTACAAACCAATTTCCGTGTTGTGCCAGCACCGCGAGCCTTTGGGGTAATAATATTTTTAGAGTTTTTATCACAACTGAGAAGCTTAAAAGTCAAGAAAATTTTTCTCAGAACTTGAAGCTTTTAAAAAGAGAAAAACCCAAGGGAGATAAAAAAAAATGAGAAATGAGAGCGACGTATAAAATGATATAAAATACACAAAATCGTGTAACTGCCAGCAATGGTAGGATCGTTCAATATCCTATAGGGGCATTAACGATTTGTAATAAGTAACCAACTGAGACAGTATGGCAACTCCCTGCTACTTCATGTCTGTGGGCTGAACCCCTTTGTAGAGATTTGTACAGCAGGTACATTATATATCTACCAGGTTATCATATCCTCATTGTATTGCAATGTCACTGTATATAGGATATCACAAAAAGTGTAACACGTGTTCTGTAACTATTAATATCATGTTCTATCTACTATTAGAGATGGTTTTCGAACTTTTGAACTATATGGAAAGTTCAAAATCGGACCCATTAAATGTTTATAGAGAGGCGAGGTCAAATAGTTTGAAATGGTCTACTGGAATTAATAAAATGAATAATATCTAATGGTAATCTTAATGTAAAATGGACGTGTGGGACCTCGGGAAATGGTCTTCTGGGGAACGATGTTCCAATATCAAGGACGTTCCAAAACTCGATTTACCTCACAGCCGCTCGCTACTTTCCAGACTGTTCTAGCGCCTTTTATTTTTTTTTTTTTGATACATTCTCCCTGATATTACTCCGCTTATTTATATATAAATTCACGTACAATTCGATATACTTGTTCGTATGGTTTTATAATAGACATTTTACTCACATATTCGATAATTGATATTTACTCGCGTATTGGTTATAATAGACATTTTACTTCACATATTCGATAATTCGATATTACTTGGAGTTATGGTCTATAAAGACATTTTACTCACATATTCTTGTCGTAATTTCGAATTTACTCGCGTATTGGTATAATAGACAGTTTTACTCATATATTCGATAATTCGATATTACTTCGCGTATTGGTATAATAGACAATTTTTACTCACATATTCGTAATTCGATATTTACTTCGCGTATTGGTATAATAGACATTTTACTCACATATCGGTAATTCGATATTTACTCGCGTTTGGTTATTTTTATATTTTGTATTCCTTTGTATAATGACATTTTACTCACATATTCGTAATTCGATTATTTACCGCGTATTGGTATAATAGACATTTTACTCACATATTCGATTAATTCGAGATTTTACTCGCGTATTGGATAATAGACATTTTACTCCATATTCGTAATTCGATATTTACTCGCGTATTGGTATAATAGACATTTTAACTCATATTCGATAATTCGAATATTTACTCTGGTTGTGTATAATAGACATTTTACTCACATATCGTTAATTCGATATTTACTCGCGTATTGGTATAATAGACATTTTACTCACATATTCGAATTTCTAATTCGATTATTTACTCGCGTGTTGGTATAATGGACATTTTACTCACATATTCGGTAATTCGATATTTACTCGCGTATTGGTATAATGGACATTTTACTCACATATTCGATAATTCGATATTTACTCGCGTGTTGGTATAATGGACATTTTACTCACATATTCGTTAATTCGATATTTACTCGCGTATTGGTATAATAGACATTTCACTCACATATTCGTTAATTCGATATTTACTCGCGTATTGGTATAATGGACATTTTACTCACATATTCGATAATTCGATATTTACTCGCGTGTTGGTATAATGGACTGTGTATGCAGATAATTCGATATTTACTCGCGTATTGGTATAATAAGACATTTTACTCACATATTAATAATTCGATTTTACTCGTATTGGTATAATGACATTTTACTCACTATTCGATAATTCGATATTTACTCGCGTATTGGTATAATAGACATTTACTACTTTACTCGTATCTTTTCGATATTTACTCGCGTATTGGTATAATAGACATTTACTCACATATTCGATAATTCGATATTTACTCGCGTATTGGTATAAATAGACATTTTACTCACATTTCGATATTCATATATTCGATATTTACTCCGCGTGTTGGTATATAATGACTTTTACTCACATATTCGTAATTCGATATTTACTCGCGTATTGGTATAATAGACTTTTACTCACATATCGTAATTCGATATTTACTCACTCGGTTATGGTATAATGACATTTTACTACACTATTCGTAATTCGATATTTACTCGCGTTATTGGTATAATAGACATTTTACTCACATATTCGTTAATTCGATATTTACTCGCGTATTGGTATAATGGACATTTTACTCACATATTCGATAATTCGATATTTACTCGCGTGTTGGTATAATGGACTGTGTATGCAGATCTTAAAGATTCTGTCTGTCATCTTTCAAAAATCTGTAGTGTGTGTACCCAGCTTAAGGCACAGCTCCTTTACCTCCTGTTTGGCAATAAAACTGAATAGCAAGATACTGTTTATCGGGGGAAATAAATGAATTTATTATTATAGGGTAGATTCATTCTGTTCTTTTTAAATTATAAATTGTATGGACTGAAGTTCTGATGAGCACCGTTAGGAAGCAATGTAGTGATACATTACCAGCAATAAGTAATAGGAAACATAACAGTTAATAAGAGAGATTCAGGAAGATAAAGTACTGTCCATACAGGATCTATACAGGAAAATATACATTGTATATATATCCTTTTAAAGGATACAATAAAGTCAAGACTATACACAAATCTACTTGTCCACACCTACACTAACTCCTGACATCCAATCACGTGCCTCTGATCGTTTTCCCACCTAAACCTGGTCCTGTCCCATCTTTCTCCATCTCTGTTGACAATCCCCCCATTTCCCCTATCCAATCAGCACGCTGCCTAGGGGTAATTATTGACTCCTCTCTCTCCTTTTCTAACCACATTAACTATGTTGTGAAAACCTGCCACTTCTTCCTTCGCAATATAGCCAAAATCCACAGGTTCCTTTCTCTCCCGGCCACCGCTATGCTTATGCATGCTCTCATCCTATCAAGCCTGGACTATTGTAACCTACTACTTTCTGGTCTTCCTGCTTCCCACTTCTGGTCTGATGAGCACCGTTAGGAAGCAATTTAGTGATACATTACCAGCAATAAGTAATAGAAAATAACAGTTAATAAGAGAGATTCAGGAAGATAAAGTACTGTCCATACAGGATCTATACAGGAAAATATACATTGTATATATATCCTTTAAAGGATACAATAAAGTCAAGACGATACCACAATCTACTTGTCCCCACCTACACAAACTCCTGACATCCAATCACGTGCCTCTGATCGTTTTCCCACCTAAACCTGGTCCTGTCCCATCTTTCTCCATCTCTGTGACAATCCCCCCATTTCCCCTATCCAATCAGCACGCTGCCTAGGGTAATTATTGACTTCTCCCTCCTTTTCTAACCACATTAACTATGTTGTGAAAACCTGCCACTTCTTCCTTCGCAATATAGCCAAAATCCACAGGTTCCTTTCTCTCCCGGCCACCGCTATGCTTATGCATGCTCTCATCCTATCAAGCCTGGACTATTGTAACCTACTACTTTCTGGTCTTCCTGCTTCCCACCTCTCTCCCCTTCAGTCTATACTAAACTCTGCCACACATATTATTTCACTCTCTAATAAACCGGATCCAAAATCTCCTCTGTACCGGACAACAACAGCACAGTATCTGATTGTTTTATTTACACTGCATACGTCTCACTTCAGCACTTATACCCATTCCATTGTATCTGTATGTTACCCACCTAACTAGATTGTAAGCTCTATGGGGCAGGGACCTCATTACCTCTTGTGGCAAAGCTCTAGCACTTCTATTTATATCATTTATATATTTATGTACTGAACTATCTATGTTTTTATCCCCCTTGTATGACTTTATTGTATTTTATTACTGTACAGCGCTGCATCCCCAAGTGGTGCTATATAAATAAACTATACATACATACATACATACATACATACAATACTAGGATTAAATATAACTGTGTGTCCTAAAGACTCTTACCAGATCTGGTAAGTGAAGAGTTATCTGCTCATTACCATTATACAAATTTGCAATCAGTAGCAAGGTTAAGTGCCAGATTACGTAACCTGTTGTATGGCTACACTGAAACCAATACAGCCTGACAGGTGTATTTAGATTGGGAGGGAAAATATAGCAAGGGAGCTGCCATGTTGGTTTTCAGTTCTAACTAACTGGAAGAATACTACACTACAAACTACTACAATTCTGCAATATCCCAATACTACAATAATATCATACCAAAACACCACAATACTACAATACCACATAACTGCAATACTACAGTACTACAATACTGCAATATCACAGCACCACATTACCACAATAACCCAATACTACAATAATACCATCCCTAAGCACCACAATACTACAATACCACAATAACACATTACCACAATACCTCAATACTACAATACTACAGCATCACAATACTAAAATGCCACAGTTCTGCAATTCTACTATAATACACTTATACAATATTACAGTAATACAGTCCCCAGTGGCCCAGTGGCAGAATATTAAACTAGTACAGTACTACAACAATACAATATTACAGTGCAACCATACCACAATATTACAAGACCACAGTTCTACAATACTACAATAATACGATACTATAATACTACAATACTGTGGAACTGTCTTCCAGCAGATGTGGCAATGGTAAGTTCATTAAATCATTTTAAAAGTGGCCTGGATAAGTTTCTAAAACTAAAAAACATTGGGAATTACTGGTAATAATACATATACTGTAGTTCTGGTTGGTACAGGGATACTATATAATATTGAGAATTACTGGTATTAATACATATACTGTAGTTCTGTTGGTACGGAGATACTCATATATATTAGAGAATTACTGGTAATAATACATATACTGTCGTTCTGGTGGGTCACATGGAATAACTACCTACTATTGAAGAATTCTGTATTATACATATAACTGTAGTTCTGGTTGGTAGGGGATACTATATAATATTTGAGAATTCTGGTATTAATACTATACTGTAGTTCCTGGTTGGTACGAGTTCTATATAATAGTTGGAATTAACTGGTATTAATACATACTAACTATAGTTCTGGATGCTACAGGGATACTAATATATATTGAGAATTACTGGTATTAATCCTATACTGTAGTTCTGGTTGGTACGGGGATACTTTATAATATTGAGAATTACTGGTATTAATACATATACTGTAGTCCTGGTTGGTACAGGGATACTATATAATATTGAGAATTACTGGTATTAATACAAATACTGTAGTTCTAGTTGGTACTGAGATACTATATAATATTTGAGAATTAATGGTATTAATACATATACTGTAGTTCTGGTTGTACAGGGATACTTATAATATTGAGAATTACGGATTAATATATATCCTGTGGATCTGGTTGTTACAGGTATATCTATATAAATATTGAGAATTAACTGGTATTAAACTAATAGCTGTAGTCCTGTTGTGTACTGAGATACTATATAAATATTAGAATACTGGTATTACTACATTACTGTATTCTGGTTGGTACAGGCATACATAATAATATTGAGAATTACTGTATTTCTATATATACTGTAGATCTGGTTTGGTACATGGATACTTATAATATTGAGAATTACTGGTATTAATACACTATAATGTAGTTCTGGTTGGTAAGGGGATCATATAATATTTATAATTACCCGGTATTAATACATATACTGTAGATCTGGTTGGTACAGGTATACTATATAATATTGAGAATTACTGGTATTAAACCATATACTGTAGTTCTGGTTGGTACAGGGATCCTATATAATTGAGAATTACTGGTATTAATACATATACTGTAGTTCTGGTTGGTTACAGGGATACTGTATATATTGAGAATTACTAGGTATTACATACAATATAACTGTAGTTCTGGTTTGGTATGGGATACTATATAATATTGAGAATTACTGGTATTAATACATATACTGTATTTCTGGTTGGTACAGAGATACTAATATAATATTGAGATTTACTGGTATTAACTCATATACTGTCGTATCTGGTTGTACAGGATACTATATAATATTGAGAATTACTGGTAATAATACATATACTGTAGTTCTGGTTAGTACAGGGATACTATATAATATTGAGAATTATTGGTATTAAATACATATACTTTAGTTCTGTTGGTACGGGGATACTATACAATATTGAGAATACTTGTATTATACATATACTGTAGTTCTCGTTGGTACAGGGATACTATATAATATTGAGAATTACTGGTATTAATACATATACTGTATTTCTGGTTGGTACGGGATACTATATAATATTGAGAATTACTGTTTAATACATATACTGTAGTTCTGGTTGGTACAGGGGATCTATACTAATATTGAGAAGAATTACTGGTAATACCATATACTGTAGTTCTGGTTAGTACATGGATACTTATTATAATGATGTGGAATTATTGGTATTAATACATATACTGTAGTCCTGTGTATACTGAGATACTATATAATTTGAGATTACTGGTATTAATACAATATACTGTAGTTCTGGTTGGTACAGCATACTATATAAATATTGAGAATTACTGGTATTTCTATATAATACTGTCAGATCTGGTTTTGTACAGGGATCTATATAATATTGAGAATTAACTGGTATTATACATATAATGTAGTTCTGGTTGGTAAGGGATACTATATAATATTTTATATTACACGGTATCAATACATATACATGTAAATCTGGTTGGTACAGTATACTATATAATATTGATAATTACTGTATTAATACATATACTGTAGTTCTGGTTGTGCAGGGATACTTATAATATTAGAATTACTGGTATTAATAATATCTGTAGTTCTGGTTGGTAAGGTCATGTAGTATATATGAGAATTACTGGTATTAATACTATACTGTAGTTCTGGTTGGTACGGGATACTATATAATATTGAGAATTAACTGGTATTAATACATTACTGCTATTTCTGGTTGGTACAGGATACTATATAATTGAGAATTACTGGTATTAATACATATACTGTAGTTCTGGTTGGTACAGGGATACTATATAATATTGAGAATTACTTGTAATAATACATATACTGGTAGTTCTGGTTAGTACAGGGATACATATAATATTTGAGAATTATTGGTATTAATACATATACTTTTAGTTCTGGTTGTACGGGGATACTATACAATATTGAGAATTACTCGGTATTATACATATACTGTAGTTCTCGTTGGTACAGGGATACTATATAAATATTGAGAATTACTGGTATTAATACATATACTGTAATTTCTGGTTGGTACAGGGATCTCTACTATAATATTGAGAATTATTATTTAATACATATACTGTAGTTCTGGTTGCTAACGGGGATACTATAAATTGAGAATTACATATTTAATCACATATACTGTAGTCCTGGTGGTACAGGATACTTATAATATTGAGAATTACGTATATTAATACATAGTAGTTCTAGTTGTACGATGCTCTATAATATTATGATTACTGGTATTAATACTATACTGTAGATCTGGTTTGGTACAGGGATACTATATAAATTGAAATTACTGGTATTAATACATATACTGTAGTTCTGGTTGGTACGGATCTATATATATTTATAATTACCGGTATTAATCATTACTCTAGTTCTGGTTGGTACAGTTACTAAAAATATTGAGAATTACTGTACTAATACATATACTTAGTTCTGGTTGGTACGGGGATACTATATATATTCTATTTACGAACCGGTTTTAATACATATACTGTAGATCTGGTTGGTACTATATAATATTGAGAATTACTGGTATTAATACATATACTGTAGTTCTGGTTGGTACAGGGATACTATATATTATTGAGAATTACTGGAATTATTACATATAAGTAGTTCTGGCTGGTACAAAGATATGTATAAATTGGAGAATTACTGGTATTAATACATATACTGTAGTTCTAGTTGAAAACGGGATACTATATAATATTGAGAATTACTGTTTTTAATACATATACTGTAGTTCTGGTTGGTACAGGATACATATAATATTGAAGAATTACTGGTTTAATACATATACTGATTCTCGTTGGTACAGGGATACTATTAATATTGAGAATTACTGGTATTAATACATTACTGTAATTTCTGGTTGGTACAGGGATACTTATAATATTGAGAATTACGTATATTGAATACATATACTGTAGTTCTGGTTGCTACGGGGATACAATTAATATTGAGAATTACGTATATAATACATATAATGTAGTTCTAGTTGGTACAGGGATACTCTATAAATATATGAATTACTGTATTAATCATATACTGTAGTTCTGGATGCTACGGGGATACTATATAATATTGAGAATTACGTAATAATACATATACTGTATTCTAGTTTGTACAGGGATACTATATAATATTGAGAATTACTGTAGTCTATATATACGTAGATCTGGTTGGTACAGGTACTATATAATATTAGAATTACTGGTATTAATACATATACTGTGTTCTAGTTTGGTACGAAGATACTATAATATTGGGTTTAACTGGTATAATACATATACGTAGTTCTGCTTGGTACAGGATACTACTGTATAGAAATTGAGAATTACTGGTATTAATACATAACTAGCAGTTCTGGTTGGTACGGGGATACTATATAATAATTAGAACTACTGGTATTAATACATATACTGTAGTGCTGGTTGGTACAGGAAATACTACTGTATATAATATTGAGAATTACTGGTATTAATACATATACTGTAGTTCTGGGTGGTACAGGGATACTTTATAATATTGAGAATTACTGGTATTGATACATATACTGTAGTTCTAGTTGGTACTGAGATACTATATAATAATTGAGAATTACTGGTATAACATATACTGTAGTTCTGGTTGGTACGGGATACTATCTATAATATTGAGAATTACTGGTATTAATACATATACTGTAGTTTCTGGTTGGTACTTGGATACTATATAATATGGGGAATTACTGATTAATACATATACCAGTAGTTCTTGGTTGGTACGTGGATACTATATAATATTGAGATTACTGGTATTAATACAATCTGTAGTTCTGGTTGGTATGGGGATACTATATTATATTAAGAATTACTGGTATATAACATATATTGTAGTTGCAGTTGGTACCCGGATACTATATTATATAGAGAATTACTGGTAATAATACCTATACTGTAGTTCTACTTGGTACGGGATACTATATAATATTGAGAATTACTGATATTAATACCTATACTGTAGTTCAGTTGGTCGAGGAATACTAATAAAATTTGGGCATTACTGGTATAATACAGATACCGTAGTTCTGGTTGTACGGGGATACTATATAATGTTGAGCATTACTGGTATTAATTCTATAAGTTGTAGTTCTAGTTGGTACAGGGATACTATATAATATTGAGCATTACTGGTAATAATACCTATACTGTAGTTCTAGTTGGTACGGGGTTACTATATAATATTTGAGAATTCGGTATTAATACATATACTGTAGTTCTAAGTTTGGTACGGGATACTATATATATTGTGAATTACTGATATTAATACATTGTTGAGTTCTGTTTGGTACAAGGATACTATATAATATTGGGCATTACTGGCATTAATCCATATACCATAGTTCTGTTGGTACAGGGATACTATATAATATTGAGTATAACTGGTATTAATACATATACTGTACGTTCTGGTTGGTAGGGGATGCTATATAATATTGAGATTACTGATATTAATGGATATACTGTAGTTCTGGTTGGTACGAGGATACTATATAATATTGAGAATTACTGGTATTATGACATAACTGTAGTTCTTGTTGGTACATGGATACTGTATATATTGAGAATTACTGGTATTAATACATATACTGTAGTTCTGGTTGGTAACGGATACTATATAATATTGAGAATTACTGGTATTAATACATATACTTCTAATTTCTGGTTGGTACATATATATATATTGAGAATTACTGGTATTACTACATATACTGTAGTTCTGGTTGGTACAGGGATCCTATATAATTGTAGAATTACTGGTAATAATACATATACTGTAGTTCTGGTTGTAATCAGGGATCTAATAATATTTGAGAATTATTGGTATTACATAATACTTTAGTTCTGTTTGGTACGGGGATACTATACAATATTGAGAATTACTGGTATTATACATATACTGTAGTTCTCGTTTGGTACAGGGATACTATATAATATTGAGAATACTGGTATTAATACATAAACTGTATTTCTGGTTGGTACAGGATACTATATAAATTGAGAATTACGTATATTAATACTATACTGTATTCTGGTTGCTACGGGGATACTATATAATATTGAGATTACGTATATTAATACATACTTGTAGTCCTTGTTGGTACAGGGATACTATATATATTGAGAATTACGTATATTAATTACCTAGTAGTTCTAGCTGTTGGTACGGGATGCTATATAATATTATGAATTAACTGGTATTAAATACATATACTGTAGATCTGGTTGGTACGTATACTATATAATATGAGAATTACTGGTATTAATCATATACTGTAGTTCTTGGTTGGTACGGGATACTATATAATATTTAAATTACCGGTTTAATACACTATACTCTATAGTCTGGTTGGTACAGGTATACTATACATATTGAGAATTACTGGTACTAATACTATATCTGTAGTTCTGGTTGGTACGCGGATACTATAAATATTATAATTACCGTTTTTAATACATATACTGTAGATCTGGTTTGGTACTATATATATTGAGAATTCTGGTATTAATACATATACTGTAGTTCTGGTTGGTACAAGGGATACTATATATTATTGAGAATTACTGGAATTATTACTTATACTGTAGTTCTGGTTGGTACAGAGATACTGTATAATATTGAGAATTACTGGTATTAATACATATAATGTAGTTCTAGTTGGAACGGGATACTATATAATATTGAGAATTACTGGTATTAATACATATACTGTAGTTCTGGTTGGTACAGGATACTATTTAATATTGATAATTACTGTATTAATACATATACTGTAGTTCTGGTTGGTACGGATACTATATATATTGAGAATTACTGGTATTAATACATATACTGTAGTTCTCGTTGGTACAGAGGACTATATAATATTGAAATTACTGGTATTAAATACATATACTGTATTTTCTGGTTTGGTACAGGGATACTATATATATTGGAATTCGTATATTAATACATATACTGTATTCTGGTTGCTACGGGGATACTATAATAATATTAGAATTACTATATAATACTATACTGTAGTCCTGGTTGGTACAGGGGATACCTAATATAATATTGAGAATTACGTATATTAATACATATACTGTAGTTCTAGTTGGTATCACAGGGAACTTATATAATATTATGAATTAACTGGTATTACCTGTATATACTCGAGTATAAACCGAGTTTTTCAGGCTGAAAAATCAGCCTGAAAACTCAGACTCGGTTTATACCGAGTCACACGTCCTTACCTACTGAGCATTCCGGCAGCCGCACGATCTTTCTCTGTACTGGCGCGCCGGTCTGACGTCCTTGCCCGGCGCCAAGCCGGCGCCGGGCAGTGACGTCAGCCGGCACCCAGTACAGGAATGACGCGTGGCTGCCGGAATGCAGCAACCTTCAATGCTACCGGTACTTCAAGAGCAACCTCCAATGCTTACCTTCGATGCTGGCACCTCCCTGGCCAGAGGAAGCCCCTTGGATGGAGGAGAGCCCACTGAGGTACAAACTGAAATCTATCTAATCTCTTCTACCATTCTATCTATCTATCTATCTATCTATCTATCTCAATCTCTGCCATTCTATCTATCTATCTATACTCTGCCATTCTATCTATCATCTATCTATCTATCTACTATCTATCTATCTTCCTCTACCATTCTATCTATCTATCTATCTATCTAATCTCTGCCATTCTTCTATCTATCTATCTATCTATCTATCTATCTATCTATCTCAATCTCTGCTATTCTATCTATCTATCTATCTATCTATCTATCTATCTATCTATCTAATCTCTGCTATTCTATCTTCTATCTATCCTCTACCATTCTATCTATCTATCTATCTATCTATCTTATATCTATCTATCTATCTCTGCTATTCTATCTATCTATCTATCTATCTATCTATCAATCTCTGCCATTCTATCTATCTATCTATCTATCTATCTATCTACTCTCTGCTATTCTATCTATCTATCTATCTATCTATCTATCTATCAATCTATCTTATCTATCTATCCTCTCCATTCTATCTATATCTATCTATCTTGAATGCCACACCCTCACTTGGCATTCAAGATGTTTTGAAAACTACAACTCCCAGCTAATAAAAGCATGCTGGAGTTGTAGTTTCCAAACATCTTGAATGCCAAGTTTCTACCCTCGGTTTTATACTCGAGTCAACAACTTTTATTAGGATTTTTAGCTGAAATTGGGTACCACTCGGTTTATACTACTCGGGTCGGTTTATACTACGAGTATATCGGTAATACTTACTGTAGTTCTGGATCTACGGGGATACTATATAATATTGAGAATTACGTATATATACATATACTGTAGTTCTAGTGGTACAAGTATACTATATAATATTGAGAATTACTGGTATTTCTATAATCACTTAGATCTGGTTGGTACGGGATACTAAAATAAATTGGAAATTACTGGTATTAATACATATACTGTTGTTCTAGTTGTACGAAGATACTATATATAATATTGGGTTTAACTGGTATTAATACATATACCGTAGTTCTGCTTGGTACAGGGTACTACTGTATAGAATAATGAGAATTACTGGTATTAATACATATACTGAGTTCTGGTTGGTACGGGGATACTATATAATATTAGAACTACTGGTATTAATACATATACTGTAGTGCTGGTTGGTACAGGAATACTACTGTAATAATTGAGAATTACTGGTATTAATACATATCTGTAGTTCTGGGTGGTACAGGGATACTTTATAATATTGAGAATTACTGGTATTGATACATATACTGTAGTTCTAGTTGGTACGAGAACTATATAATATTGAGAATTACTGTATTAATACATATACTGTTAGTTCTGGTGGTACGGGATACTATATATATTGAGAATTACTGGTATTAATACATATACTGTAGTTCTGGTTGGTACAGGGATACTATATAATATTGAGAATTACTGGTATTAATACATATACTGTAGTTCTGGTTGGTACGGGATACTATATAATATTGAGAATTACTGGTATTAATACAACATTACTACTGTAGTTCTCGTTGGTACAGGATATACTATATATTGAGAATTACTGGTATTAATACATATACTGTATTTCTGGTTGGTACAGGGATACTATATAATATTGAGAATTACGTATATTAATACATATACTGTAGTTCTGGTTGCTACGTGGATACTATATAATATTGAGAATTACGTATATTAATACATATACTGTAGTCCTGGTTGGTACAGGGATACTATATAATATTGAGAATTACGTATATTAATACATATACTGTAGTTCTAGTTGGTACAGGGATACTATATAATATTATGAATTACTGGTATTAATACATATATACTGTAGTTCTGGATGCTACGGGGATACTATATAATATTGAGATTACGTATATTAATACATATACTGTAGTTCTGATTTGGTACAGGGATACTATATAATATTGAATTACTGGTATTTCTATATATACTGTAGATCTGGTTGGTACAGGGAACTATATAATATTGAGAATTACTGGTATTAATACATATACTTAGTTCTAGTGGTACAAGATACTATATAATATTGGGTTTAACTGGTATAATACCATACCGTAGTTCTGTTGGTACAGGGATACTTGTATAAATATTGAGAATTACTGTATTAATACATATACTGCAGTTCTGGTTGGTACGGGATACTTATAATATTAAGAACTACTGGTATTAATACATATACTGTAGTGCTGGTTGGTAGAGATACTACTTATAAATATTGAGAATTACTGGTATTAATACATTACTGTAGTTCTGGTGGTACAGGATACTTATAATATTGAGAATTACTGGTATTATACATATACTGTAGTTCTGTTGGTACTGAGATACTATTAATATTGAGAATTACTGGTATTATACATATACTGTAGTTCTGTTGGTACGGGATACTATATAATATTGAGAATTACTGTATTAATACATATACTGTAGTTTCGGGTTGGTACGGATACTATATAATATTGAAATTACTGGTATTAATACATATACGTGTTCTGGTTGGTACGGGGATACTATATAATATTAAGAACTACTGGTATTAATACATATACTGTAGTGCTGGTTTGGTACAGGAATACTACTGTATATATTTGAGAATTACTGGTATTAATACATATACTGTAGTTCTGGGTGGTACAGGGATACATTATAATATTGAAATTACTGGTATTGATACAATATACTGTATTTCTAGTTGGTTACGGATACTATAATATTGAGAATTACTGGTATTAATACATATACTGTAGTTCTGGTTGGTACTGGTTGTAACTACTATATATATTGAGAATTACTGGTATTAAACATATACTGTAGTTCGGTGGTACGGATACTAATAATATTGAGATTACTGGTTTATACAATATACCGTAGTTCTGGTTGGTACGGGGATACTATATAATATGATAATTACTGGTATTATACATATACGGTATTCTTTGGTAGGGATACTATATATATTAGAATTCTGTATTATACATATATTGTAGTTCGGTGGTACCGGGGATACTATATTATATGAGAATTACTGGTATAATACATATACTGTAGTTCTAGTTTGGTAAGGGATATATATAATTTGAGAATTACTGGAATTAATACATACTGTAGTTCTAGTTGGTAGCAGGATACTATATAATATTGGGCATTACTGGTATTATACAGATACCGTAGTTCGGTTGGTAACGGGGATACTATATATGTTGAGCATTACTGGTATTATTCATATTTGTAGTTCTAGTTGCTACAGGGGATAACTATATAATATTGAGCATTACTGGTATTAATACATATACTGTAGTTCTAGTTGTACAGGGATACTATATATATGTGAATTACTGATATTCATCATATATTGTAGTTCTAGTTGGTACAAGTATCTATATATATTGGGCATTACTGGGCATTAATACACTATACCATAGTTCTGGGTTGGTACAGGGATCACTATATAATATTGAGTATAACTGGTATTAATCATATACTGTAGTTCTGTTGGTAGGGGGATGCTATATAATATTGAATTACTGATATTCATGGATATACTGTAGTTCTGGTTGGTACGAGATACTATTAATATTGAGAATTACTGGTATTAATCATATAGCTGTAATTCTAGTTGGTACAGGGATACTATATAATACTGAGAATTACTAGTATTAATACATATACTGTAGTTTCGGTTGGTACAGGGGATACTAATATATATTAGGAAGATTACGGTATTAATACATATACTGTAGTTCTGGTTGCTACGGGGAAATTATATAATATTGAGCATACTGGTATTAAATACATATCTGTAGTTCTAGTTGGTAGGGATACTATATAATATTGAGCATTACTGTAGTATACATAGACCATATTTCTGGTTGGTATAGGGATACTATATAATATGAGCATTACTGGTTTAATACATATACTGTGAGTTCTATTTTGTACAGGGATACTATATGATATTGAGAATTACTGGTATTAAACATATACTGTAATTCTGGTTGGTAGCAGGGATACTATATAATATTGAACATTACTGGTATTAATACATAGACACGTAGTTCTGGTATTACAGGGATACTATAATAACATTGAGCATTACTGGTATTATGTTAATTCCGTTATTATGGGTAGGGTAAGGTTGACTAGATGACATTGTTTTTATACACCTTCAAATACCATGTACTATGTAACTGTGATCAGCATTAGGTAGGGTATACATGTTGACTAGATGGACTTTTTATAATACCTCCAATACATGTTACTATGTAACTGTTAGAGACTTATGGTAGGTAATAAGTTGGACTTGATGGACGTATGTTTTATCAACCTCCATACTATGTTACTATGTAACTGTTAGAGCGACATTATTGTAGGGTATAAGGTTGGACTAGATGGACGTATGTTCTTTATACAACCTCTACATGTTACTATGTAACTGTTTACAGACAATTATGGGTCAGGTATAAGGTTGGACTAGATGGACAGTATGTCTTTATCAACCCTCCAAACTATGTTACTGTTAAACTGTTTACATAACTTTGGGTAGGGTATAAAGGGTGTACTAGATGGACATATTCTTTATACACCCTCCAATACTATGTTACTATGTAACTGTTATACAGACATTAGTGGGTGGGTATAAAGGTTGGACTAGATGGACGAATGTCTTTATATACAACCTCCAATACTATGTTACTATGTAAACTGTTATACAGGACATTATGGTAGGGCATATAATGGTTTGACTCTTGATGGACGTATGTCTTTATTAACAACCTCCAATACTATGTTACTGAGTAACTGTTATAATAGACATTATGGGTAGGGTATAAAGGTATGCTAGGATGGACGTATGTCTTATACAACCTCAATACTATGTTACTATGTAACTTTTAGACAGACATTATGGGTAGGGTAATTAATGTTGGACTTGATGGAACGTATTTCTTTATACAACCTCCCATACTATGTTAACTATGTAAACTGTTATATAGACATTAGTGGTAGGTATAAAGGTTGGACTAGATGGAAGTATGTTTCTTATACAACCTCCAATACTATTTACTATGTAATGTTATATAGCATTATGGGTAGGTATAAAGGTTGGTCAGAGGGACGTATGTCTTTTATACAACCTCCATACTATGTTACTATGTAACTGTTATACGACATTGGGTGGGTATAAAAGGTTGGACTAGATGGACGCATGTCTTATATACCTCCAATACTAGTTTACTATGTAACTGTTATACAGACCATTATGGGTAGGGTATAAAGGTTTGGTCTAGATGACATATGTCTTTATAACAACCTCCAATACTATGTTACCATGTAACTGTTATACAGACATTATGGGTAGGGTAAGTTTGGACTAGATGTACATTATACACAGTATTACATTATACACCGGTTTCATATACACGGTTTTAAATTATACCGGTGTTACATTATACACAGTATTAAGTTAACACATTGTTAATTAACACTGTATTACATTATATACAGTATACATTATACACAGTCATTATAACACGTGTTACATTATACCGGTATTATATTATACACGGTTGTTTACATTATATACAGTATTACATTATCACGTATTACATGAACCCGTATTAAACATTATACACAGTGTTAAATTACAATTGTCACCATTTATGTTGCTGTAGAATAACTCCCTGCATTCTATATTACCATTTATTGTTCAGTATAATTACTCCCTGCATTCTATATTACCAATGTATGTTGCAGTAAATAATACTTCCCTGCATTCTCTATTACCATTTAGTGTTGCAGTATAATCATACTCTGCATTCTATAATTAACATTTATTGTTAGGCATTATAATACTCCTGCACCTATATTACCATTTATTGTTCAGTAAAATACTTCATTCCATTCTATATTACCATTTACTTGTGGCAGTATAATATTCTCTGCATTCTATATTACCATTATGTTGCAGTTATACTCTCTGCATCCTATATTACTATTTATTGTTGCATATAATACTCTCTGTCCTTCATATATAACCATTTAGTGTTGCATTATATACTCCCTGCATTCATATTCCATTTATTGTTGCAGTATCATACTCCCGGCATTCTATTTACCATTTATTGTTGCAGTATCATACTCCCTGCATTCTATATTACCATTTATTGTTGCAGTAATAACACTCTCTGGCATTCTTATTCCCATTTATGTTGCAGTATAATACTCTCGGCATTCTATATTACCATTTATTGTTGTCAGTATAACTCTCATGCATTCTATATTACCATTTGTTTGCTGTTCATACCTCCCTGCTTCTATTTACCATTTATTGTTGCAAGTAAATCATACTCCCGGCATTCTATATAACCATTTATTGTTGGCGTATAATACTCCTGCATTACTATATTACCCTTTATTGTTGCAGTATAATACTCTCTCTGCATCATATATTAACCATTTCTTGTTGCAGTATAATATTCTCGGCATCCTATATTCCATTTATTGTTGGCAGTATAATACTCTCTGCATTCTATATTACCATTTAGTTGTTGCTTATAATACTCCTTGCATTCTATATTACCATTTATTGTTGCAGTAAATACTCCCTGCATTCTATATTACCATTTATTGTTGCAGTATCATACTCCCTGCATTCTATATTACCATTTATTGTTGCAGTATCATACTCCCTGCATTCTATATTACCATTTATTGTTGCAGTATAAAACCCCTGATCATATATTACCATTATTGTGGCAGTATAATATTCTCTCTGCATTCTATATTACCATTTATTGTTGCAGTATAATACTCTCTGTCATTCTATATTACCATTTAGTGTTGCATTATAATACTCCTGCATTCTAAATTACCATTTATTGTTGCATTATAATACTCCCTGCATCCTATAGTTACTCATTTATTGTTGCAATAATACCTCCTCCTGCATTCTATATTACATTTAGTGTTGCAGTATAATACCTCTGCATTCTATTTACCATTTATTGTGTGCAGTATAATACTCTCCCTGCATTCTGTATTCACCATTTATTGTTGCAGTATAATACTCCTGCATGCTGTATTACCATTGAGTGTTGCTGTATCATACTCCCTGCATTCTATATACCATTTATTGTTGCATTATCATACTCCCTGCAATTCTAATATTACCATTTATTGTTGCAGTAGTATACTCCCTGCATCATATATTACCATTTATTGTTACAAGTATAGCTACTCTCCTTGCATTCTATATTACCATTTATTGTTGCATTATAATACTCTCCCTGCATTCTATATTACCATTTTGTTGCAGTATAATACTCCCTGCTTCTGTATTCCCATTTTGTTGCAGTATACTACTCCTGCATTCTATATTACCATTTATTGTTGCAGTATAATACTCCTGCATCCTATATTACCATTTATTGTTGCAGTATAATACTCTCTGCATTCCTATATTACCATTTAGTGTTGCAGTATAATACTCTCTGCATTCTCTATTAACCATTTATGTTGCGCAGTAAATAATACTCCTGCATTCTGTATTACCATTTATTGTTGCAGTATATACTCCCCTGCATTCTGTATTACCATTTATTGTAGCAGTATAATACTCCAGAATACTCCCTGCACTTCTATATTTACCCATTTAGTGTTGCATATAATACTCCTGCATCTATATTACCATTTATTGTTGCAGTATAATACCCCTGCATTCTATATTACCATTTAATTGTTGGCAGTATAATACTCCCTGCATTCTATATTCCATTTATTGTTGGCATATAAACTCCCTGCATCATTCTTAACCATTTATAGTGTTGCAGTATAATACTCCCTGCATTCTATATTACCATTTATTGTTGCAGTATAATACTCCCTGCATTCTGTATTACCATTTATTTTTGCAGTAATAATACTCCGGAAACTTGTATAATATGGGGAGGTATTTACTGTCAATGCATTTCAAAATTACCCAGCAGCCATCATCGGGACATCCATTACTGCTAATGGTATAATATCATGATTCTAATGTTCAAGGTTAGACATTGGTATTTTGTGTATATTTAATTCTTTCCCATGCCATTCTACATTTTAAATATACATGCAGAGACTGTGGACTGACACTAATGTGAATAAGACATATGTGATTGGCTCACAACTGCTCATTACTGCCAAATACACCGCGCTCAGTACAATGTTACATGGAACTAACCACGGCCATATCAATAGTTACATGGGAATAACCACACTCATATCAATAGTTACATGGAACTAACCACGCCCATATCAATCGTTACATGGGAATAACCACGCCCATATCAATAGTTACATGGACGTAACCACGCCCATATCAATAGTTACATGGAACTAACCACGCCCATTTCAATAGTTACATGGGAATAACCACACAAATATCAATAGTTACATGGGAATAACCACGCCCATATCAATAGTTACATGGAAAATAAACCAAGCCATATCAATAGTTACATGGAACTAACCACGCCCATATTAATAGTTACACGAAAATAACCACGCCCATATTAATAGTTACACGAAAATAACCGCACCCATATGAATAGTTACATGGAACTAACCACGCCCATATGAATAGTTACATGGGACTAACCACGCCCATATCAATAGTTACATGGAACTAACCACACCCATATCAATAGTTACATGGGAATAACCACGCTCATATCAATAGTTACATGGAAATAACCACGCCCATATCAATAGTTACATGGAATAACCACGCTCATATCAATAGTTACATGGAACTAACCACCCCCATATCAATAGTTACATGGAAATAACCGCGCCCATATCAATAGTTACATGGAAATAACCGCGCCCATATCAAAGTTACATGGAAAAAACCACGCTCATATCATAGTTACATGGAAATAACCGCGCCCATATCATAGTTACATGGAACTAACATGCCCATATTAATATTTACACGAAAATAACCACGCCCATATGAATAGTTACATGGGACTAACCACGCCCATATCAATAGTTACATGGGAATAACCACGCTCATATCAATAGTTACATGGGATAACGCTGCGCCCATATCAATAGTTACATGGAACTAACCACGCCCATATCAATAGTTACATGGAACTAACCACACCCATATCAATAGTTACATGGGAATAACCACGCCATATCAATAGTTACATGGAACTAACCACGCCATATCAATAGTTCATGAACTACCAGCTCATATCAATAGTTACATGGAACTAACCACGCTCATATCAATAGTTACATGGAAATAACCACGCCCATTCAATAGTTACATGGGATAACCACGCTCATATCAATAGTTACATGGGAATAACCACGCTCATATCAATAGTTACATGGAACTAACCACGCCCATATCAATAGTTACATGGAACTAACCACGCCCATATCATAGTTACATGGAAACAACCACGCTCATATCAATAGTTACATGGAACTTACCACGCCCATATCAATAGTTACATGGAACTACAACCCGCCATATTAATAGTTACACGAAAATAACCACGCCCATATGAATAGTTACATGGGACTAACCATGCCCATATCAATAGTTACTGGAACTAACCACACCCATATCAATAGTTACATGGGAATAACCACACTCATATCATATAGTCATGGACTAACCACCCATATCAATAGTTACATGGGAATAACCACGCCCATATAATAGTACAGGAACAACAACGCCCCATATCAATAGTTTACATGGAACTAACCACGCCCATATCAATAGTTACATGGGAATAACCACGCTCATATCACATACAATGGAACTAACCAGCCCATATCAATAGTTACATGGGAATAACCACACTCATATCAATAGTTACATGGAAAACCTAACCACGCCCATATCAATAGTTACATGGGAAAACCACGCCCAATCAATAGTTACATGGAACTAACCACGCCATATCAATAGTTAAATGGACAATAACCACGCCCATATCAATAGTTACATGGGAATAACCACACTCATATCAATAGTTACATGGAACTAACCACGCCCATATAAATAGTTACATGGGAATAACCACGCCCATATCAATAGTTACATGGAATTTAGCTTCACTTCCCCTTTAAGCATCAAAAAGATCATTTTGCTAGGATAGAAATTTAGGGTGTCCAATTTTAGTGTCAGGGATCATACAGGATAAGATTACAGAGTAACTTCCTCTTGTATCATTGTGTGGATCAATATTATATAGTGGATAATGCGCCCCAACTGTAAATTATAAGGATATTAGAAGTCACCGAGGAGTTCTGTGTCTATATAAAGGTACAAGGACACAGACTGAGTTATACAGGGAACTCTGGGTACCACTCATGTATTATAAGGGATAATGTATCCCCTACTTTAAATTATAAGGATATTAGAAGTCACTGAGGAGTTCTGTGTCTATATATAGGTACAAGACAAGGACACAGACTGGTTCTACAGGGACTCTGGGTACCACTCTGTTATTAATAAGGGCTAATGTATCCCCTAGTAAATTTAAGGATATTAGAGTACCGAGGAGTTTCTGTGTCTATATAAAAAGGTAACAACAAGACACAAGACTGAGTTATAACCTGGAACTCTGGGTACCACTCATGTATTATCAGGGATAATGTATCCCTACTGCAATTAATAAGGAATTAGAAGTCACTGAGGAGTTCTGTGTCA
>JAACNH010000021.1:0-17656 GCA_019447015.1 Hymenochirus boettgeri
ACAGGACGTACTGATCTTTCTCTATACTATACTGTACATAGGATGTAGTGATCATTCTCTATATTATACTGAACATAGGATGTACTGATCATTCTTATATTATACTGTACATAGGATGTACTGATCATTCTCTATATTATACGGTACACAGGACGTACTGATCATTCTCTATATTATACTGTACATAGGATGTACTGATCATTCTCTATATTATACTGTACATAGGATGTACTGATCATTCTCTATATTTAATGTACAAGGAGTACTGCTCATTCATCTATATATATGTACATAGGATGTACTGATCATTCTATATATTTACTGTAACATAGGACCCATTACTGATCATTCTCCTTATTAATTATACTGTACCACAGGACTGACTGATCTTCTCTCATATTATTTACTGTAACATGGATTGTACTGATCATTCTCTATATTATTACGGACAGGATGTACTGATCATTCTCTATATATAGTACATAGGATGTACTGATCTTCTCTATATTATACTGTACAAGGATGTCTGATCATTCTCTATATATTACTGTACATAGGATTGATACGATCTTCTCATATTATACTGTACAAGGATGTACTGATCATTCTCTATTTATTAACTGTAATAGATGTATGATATTCTCTATATTATATGTACATAGGACATTACTGATCTATCTCTTAGTATTATGTACACAGGACATTACTGATCATTCTCTATATATACTGTCATAGGACTGTACTGATCATTCTCTATATATTACTGTACACAGGACTGTAGTGATCATTCTACTATATTTTATAATGTACAGAGTGATAGTACTGATCATTATCTATATATACTGTACATAGGAGTACTGATCATCTCTATATTATACTGTACACGGTGATTGTTTTTTTTTAATGATCATTCTTATCATACCTATACGTATAATAGGATGTACTGATCATTCTATATATTATTACTGTACAAGGATGTACTGATCATTCTAATTATATAACTATACTGACATGACAATAGGAGTGTAAGGATCAGTCTCTATATTATAATGACTAGGACATAATGCTATTCGCTATCTATTTACTGTACACAGGACAACGATCATTTCTATATTATATGTACATGGAGATGTATGATCATTCTCTATATTATACTGTTACATAGGGATAATGATCTATTTCTTATATATACTGTACATGAGGATGTACGATCTTTCTCTAGATTATACTGTACATAGGATGTATGATCATTCCTCCTATTTATACTGTACATCAGGATACTGATCATTCTCTATATTACTGTCATGGAATTTGATCTTTATGATACTATATGTACATAGGATGTACTGATCATTCTTATATTAGTTGTACATCGGAATGTAATGATCATTCTCTATATTATACTGTACATAGGACATACTGATCATTCTCTATATTGTACTGTACATAGGACATACTGATCTTTCTCTATATTATACTGTACAAGGACGTACTGATCTTTCTCTATATTATACTGTACATAGGACATACTGATCATTCTCTATATTTACTGTACATAGGAATACTGATCTTCTCTATTATTATACGTGTACATAGGAAATACTGATTTTCTCTTATTATACTGGTACACAGGACCCGTACACTGATCTATTCTCTTATTATACTGTACATAGGACGTACTGATCCTTCTCTTAGTATACTATGTTACCATAGGGACCATAATTGATCTGGCTCTATTTACTAATGTACATAGGATTAACTGATCATTTCTATATTATACTGTGCCAGGGATGTAATGCTTTATTCTCTATATTATAAGTAATAGGAGTATGCTCATTCTCTATATTGTACTACAGGGAATACTGATCTTCTCTATATTTACTGTACAACGGTCTACTGATCTTTCTCTATATTATACGTACATAGGAGTACTGGACATTCTCTATATTATACTGTACATAGGATGTACTTGATCATTCCTATATTTATACTGTACAGGATTATGATCCTTCTATATTATACTGTACACAGGACTACTGATTCATTCTCTATGATTTACTGTACATAGGAGTACTGATATTCTCTATATTATACTGTACATAGGATGTATGATCATTCTCTCATATTATACTGTACATGGATATGATCTTCTCTATTTACTGTAACAGGAACTGATCCTCTTATTATACTGGTAACATAGGATGTATTGATCATTCTCTATATTATAATGTACATAGGATGTATGATCATCTCTATTATTACTGTACACAGGACATACTGAGCTTTCTCTATTTATTATAACTGTACACAGGAGTACTGATCTTTCTTACTATACTGTCCAGGAGTACTGATCATTCTCTAATATACTGAACAGGATACTGATCATCTCTATAGATACTGTAAAGGAGTACTGATCTTTCTCTTATTATACTATACACAGGACATACTGATCATTCTCTATATTATACTGTACACAGGACGTACCGATCTTTCTCTATACTATACTGTACATAGGACATACTGATCTTTCTCTATACTATACTGTACATAGGATGTATTAATCATTCTCTATATTATATACTATACAGGATGCGTATGATATTTCTTATTATACTGATACCGGGACGTCTGATCATCTCTATATTAGACTGTACATGGATTGATGATATTATCATATTTATATCTTGTAATAGGATGTACTCATATTCTCATATATTTACTGTAACAGGAAGTACTGATCATTCTCTTATTACTACTGTACACAGGACATACCGATCTTTCTCTATATTATACTGTACACAGGACGTACTGATCTTTCTCTTTATTATACTGTACACAGGACGACTGATATTCTCTATACTATTAATTTAACTAGTACATAGGGAAGTACTGATCATTCTCTAATATATACTGACTAGGATACTGATTTCTTCTCTATTATACTGTACACAGGACGTGACTGATCTTTCTCTTTATTATATACTGTACACAGGACGTTGTACTATCAATTCTCTATATTTATGTCTGTACTATATGGAACAGACTGATCTTTCTCTATATTATACTGTACACAGGACGTACTGATGCTTTATCTTTATTATATTGATACACAGGACGTACTCTTATATATTACGTACATAGGAAGTGAACTGATCATTCTTATTATATACTGTACACAGGACATACCGTCTTTCTCTATATTATACTGTACACAGGACTACTGAATCTTTCCTTTATTATACTGTACACAGGAGTATGATCATTTTCTATTTACTGTAATAGGACGTATGATCATCTCATATTATAAGTTACATAGGCATACGATCTTCTCTATATTATATGTACACACTGGACATAGACTGTGATCATTCTCTATATTATATGTACACAGGACTTTACTGATCATTCTCTATTATACTGTACACAGGACATACTGATCATTTCTCTTATTATACTGTACATAGGACGTTACTGATCATTCTCTATATTATACTGTACAAGGAGTACTGATTTTCTTGATATTATCATGTACACAGGACTATAACGATCTTCTCTATATTATACTGTACATAGGACTACGATATCGTTCTCTTATATTTATACTGTCACAGGCGATACTTCTAATTAAATCATGTCTCTCTATATTATACTGTACCAGGACCGTACTGATTTTCGTATATTATAACGGACACAGGACATACGATCTTTCTCCTATTATATGTACACAGGACTGTACGGATCTTTTCTATATTATATGTCATAGGACGTATACTGATCTATTCTCTTTATTAACGTGTAACACTGGACGTACTATGATCTTGTTCTATATATACTGTACACGGTACATAGATTTCTAATCTCCAGGACTCTGTTTCTCTTATTATTACTGTACACAGGACATACCGATCATTTCTCTATATTTATACTGTACATCAGGATCCGATCATTCTCTATATAACTGTACTGGATCATACAGATCTTTCTCTATATTATAATGTACACCAGGACGTTATGATCTTTCTCTATATTTACTTGTACACAGACGTCTGATTATTCTCTATATTATATGTTACATAGGAAGTACTGATCATTCTCTATATGATCTGACATAGGAATATGATCTTTCTCTATATTATACGTGTACACAGGAACGTTACTGTCTTCTCTTATTTTACTGTACACGAGAGAATTACTGATCATTTCTCTAGATTATACTGTCAAGGACGTACTGATATTTCTCTATATTATACTGTTACACAGGACAATGATTTTCTCTTATTATACTGTTACACAGGCGTACTGATTTCTCTATTATTAACTGCTACCCAAAGGACGTACTGGATCTTTCTCTATATTATTACTGTACACAGGACGTACTGATCATTTCTCTATATTATACTGTACATAGGACATTATGATATTGCTCTAATATACACTATACACAAGGACATACTGTCTGTTCTCTTTATTACTATGCAGCAAAGGACGTTACTGATCTTTCATTATATTATACTGCAATGGATGTACCTGTCATTCTACTATATTTATACTATTACACAGGACATACGATCTTTCTCTTATTATACTTACACAGGAGCCAACGATCTTTCTTATATATTACTGTACAAGGGACATACTGATCTTTCTCTTTATTATACGTACACAGGACATACGATCTTCTCTTTATTAACTGTACACAGGACATTACCGATCGTTCTATTATTATACTGTACACAGGACATACCGATCGTTCTCTAGTTATTATACTGACACAGGACATACTGATTTCTCTTTATATACGTACAAGGACATACTGATCTTTCTCTATATTGATACTGTACACCAGGGACGTACTGATCTTTCCTTTATTAGTACTGGTCACAGGACGTACGATTTCTCTTTAGTATACTGTACCACAGGACGTACAGATCTTTCTCTCTTTATATACTGTACACAGGACGTATGATCTTTCTCTTTATATCACTGTACCACAGGACTACTGCTGCTTTTCTCTTTTATATCTGTACACAGGCGTACTTGATCTTTCTCCTTTCTTATACTGTACACAGGAGGTAGGGATCTTTTCTTATTATACTGTACACAGACGTAATGATCTTCTCTTATATATATGTACAGGACATACTGACTTTTCTCTATATTTATACTGTACCAGGACGTACGAGCTTCATCTTATTGTCAAGCTAACTATCTTTATATACTGTACACAAGGACGTTACTGATCTTCTCTATTATACTGTACACCAGGACGTATGATCTTATCTTATATATACTGGACACAGGACTCGTCTGATCTTTTCTTATTATATGCTTCACACCGATACTGATCTTTCTCTTAGATTATACTGTACACAGGGACATCTGATCTTTCTCTAATTAGTACTGTAATGGATGTGTACTGACATGTCTCTTTATTATACTGTACACAGAGACGTACTGATCTTTCTCTTATTATACTGGACAAGGACGTATGATCCTTTCTCTTTATACTGTACACAGGACGTACTGATCTTTTTATCTATACTGTACACAGGACGTACTGATCTTTCTCTTTATTATACTGTACACAGGACGTAATGATCTTTCTCTTTATTATACATGTACACAGGACGTACTGATCTTATCTCTTTATTTACTGTACACAGGACGTATGATCTTTCTCTATATTTACTGTACACGGGACGTACTGATCTTTCTCTTATTATCTGCACACAGGACATACGTCTTCCTTTATTTATACTGTACAAGGACATACTGATCTTCTCTATATTATACTGTACATAGGATGTACTGATCATTCTCTATAATTATACGTACTAGGACCGTACTGATCTTCTCTTATATTATACTCGTTACAAAGGACGTACGATCTTCTTCTATATATACTGACACAGGACATACATGCTCTTTCTCTAGATATACTGTACACTAGGACTGTACTGATCATTCTCTATATTTTATATGTACCATAGGATGTACTGATCTTCTCTATATGTACTGTACCATAGGACATACTGTCATTTCTTAATTATACTGTACACAGGAGTACTGATCATTCTCTTTATTATTACTGTACACAGGACATACTGAATCTTCTCTATATTATACTGTACATAGGATGTATATGATCATTCTCTATATTATACGTACACAGGACATTACCGATCTTTCTCTTATTATTATGTACACAGGACTACTGATTTATCTTTTTATACGTACTAGGAGTACTGATCTTCTCATATTATACTGTACATGGGACTACTGATCTTTCTCTATATTATACTGTTACAGGGACTACTGATCATTCTCTTATTATAGTACAAGGAAATTCTGGACATTCTTATATTATACTGTACACAGGAGATACTGATCTTTCTTCTTGTATTATATGTACACATACTGACCAGTATGGATCTTTCTCTATATTATACTGTACACAGGAGTAATGATCTTCCTATATATATTATACTGTACATAGGACATATGTCATTCTCTATATATGACTTGTTACACAGGACGTACCGATCTTTCTCTATTATACTGACATAGGACATACGATCAATCTCTATATTATTACTGTACAAGGAACATACTGATCTTTATCTTTATTATACTGTACACAGGCGTACCGATCTTCTCTATATTATACTGTACACAGGATGTACTGATCATTCTCTATATTATACTGTACATAGGACATACTGATCATTCTCTTTATTATACTGTACACAGGACATACTGATCTTTCTCTATATTATACTGTACACAGGATGTACTGATCATTCTCTATATTATACTGTACATAGGACATATGTCTTTCTCTTTATTATACTGTACACAGGACCTCTGATTTTCTCTATATCACTATATGAAAGGATGTACTGTTCATTCTATATATTAACTGTACAAGGACAATATGATATCTCTATATTATGTACATAGGGACATCTCTATATATATACGTACACAGGAACGTACATTTTCTGATATTTACTGACATAGGACATTACTGGATTCTTCTCTATATTTACATGTACACAGGACAGTACACGATCTTTTCTCTATATTATATACTGTACATAGGACATATGATCATTCTCTTATTAATTAATAGGACATTACTGACTTTCTTATGATTCTACTGTACACAGGACATACTGATCATTCTCTATATTATACTGTACACAGGACATACTGATCATTCTCTATATATACTGTACACAGGACATAACGATTTTCTCTTTATATACTATACACAGGACATACTGATCTTTTCTATATATACTGTACATAGGATGTACTGAATCTTCTTATATAACTGTAACAGGACATACTGATCTTTCTCTATAATTATACTATACACAGGACAGTACTGATCTTTCTCTTAGTATACTGTACACACAGGAACCATACTGATCTTCTATATTAGTATTACTGATACATAGGGAGCTATGATCATTCTCTATATTATACTGTAAATAGGATGTACTGATCATTCTCTATATTATACTGTACACAGGACATACTGATCATTCTCTATATTATACTGTACATAGGACATACTGATCATCTCTATATTATACTGTACATAGGACGTACTGATCTTTCTCTCTATATTTACGTACATAGGACATACTGATCATTCTATATTATACTGTAACATAGGACATACTGATCATTCTCTATATTATTATGTAAATAGGAATATGATCTCTCTATATTTACTACAAGGACATACTGATCTTTCTCTATTATACTGTACACAGGACCAACTGATCTTTCTTATTATTATACTGCACACAGGACATACCGATCTTTCTTCTATATTATACTGTAACATAGGACATACTGATCATTTTATATATACTGTACATAGGAGTACTGATCATATCTCTATATAGATTACTGTACACAGGACGTACTGATCATCATTCTCTATATTATAACTCGTACATAGGACATACTGATCTTTCTATATTGATATGTACAAAGGACATACTGATCATTCTCTATATTATACTGTACATAGGGATGTACTGATCATTCTCTTTATTATACTGTACAGGACATACTATCTTTCTCTTTATTATACTGTACACAGGACATACTGATCTTCTCTATATTATACTGTACACAGGACACATACCGATCTTTCTCTTTATTATACTGTACACAGGACATACTGATCTTTCTCTTTATTATACTTACACAGGACATACTGATTTTTCTCTATATAATGGACACAGGATATACGATCTTCTATATTATATGTTACACAGGACATACTGATTCTTCTTTATTATACTGTACACAGGACATACTGATCTTTCTATCTATTATACGTACACAGGACGTTACTGATCTTTCTCTATATTATACTGACACAGGACATACTGATCATTTCTCTCTATTATACTGTACACAGGACATACTGATCTTTCTCTATATATACTGTACACAGGACATACTGATCTTTCTCTTTATTATACTGTACACCAGGACATATGATTTCTCTCTATATTATACTGTACACAGGACATTACTGATCTTTCTCTATATTATACTGTACACAGGACATACTGATCTTTCTCTCTATTATACTGTACACAGGACATACTGATCTTCTCTATTTATACTGTACACAGGATATACTGATCTTTCTCTATATTATACTGTACACAGGACGTACTGATCTTTCTCTTTATTATACTGTACACAGGACGTACTGATCTTTCTCTATATTATACTGTACACAGGACATACTAATGATCTTTCTCTCTATTAGTACACAGGAATACTGATCTTTCTCTATATATACGGTACACAGACATACTGATCTGTCTCTATATTATACTGTACAAGGACATAATGCAATTCTTTCTCTATATTATTACTGATACATACGATGTACTGATCATTCTATATCTATACTGTACACAGGACATAACTGATCTTTCTCTATCTTATATGTCAAGGAATACTGATCTTTATATAGATTGACACAGGACATACTGATCTTTCTCTTATTATACTGTACACAGGACATAACTGATCTTCTCTCTTTATACTGTACACAGGACATACTGATCTTTCTCTTATTATACTGTACACAGGACGACTGTTCTTTCTCTTATTATACTGGTCACCGGAGTACTGATCTTTCTCTATATTATACTGTACACAGGACATACTGATCTTTCTCTATATTATACTGTACACAGGACATACTGATCTTTCTCTATATTAGTCAAAGGAAACTGATCATTTTATATTATTCTAACATAGGATGTACTGACTCATTCTCTATACTATTATAGTACAGACGTGAGCCTACTGATCTTTCTCGTATTTTATTAATGTACACAGGATACTGATCTTTCTCTATATATACTGTACATAGGATGTAATGATCATTCTCTTATTATACTGTACACAGGAACATACTGATCTTTCTCATATTATACTGTACATAGGAGTACTGATCTTTCTCTTATTATGTAACAGGACATACTGATCTTTCTCATTATACTGTACACGCAGTATGATCTTTCTCTTTATTATACTGTACACAGGGACTACTGATCATTTTCTGTTATTATACTGTACACAGGACATACTGATTTCTCTTTATTTACTGTAACAGGACGTATGATCTTTCTCTATTATATCTTACACAGGACTATGAGTCTTTTATTATACTGTACACAGACGACGATGAAAATTACTGATCATCTTTCTCTTTATTATACTGTCACAGGACGGATGAATCTTTCTCTATACTATACTGTACACAGGACATACTGATCTTTCTCTTTATTATACTGTACACAGGACATACTGATCTTTCTCTATACTATACTGTACATAGGATGTACTGATCATTCTCTATATTATACTGAACATAGGATGTACTGATCATTCTCTATGTTATACTGTACATAGGACATACTGATCTTTCTCTTTATTATACTGTACACAGGACGTACTGATCTTTCTCTATATATACTGTACATGTGTACTGATCATTTCTATATATTATACTGTACATAGGAGGTACTGATCATTCTCTATTATACGTACAAGGAAAAATAGATCTGCTCTATATTATACTTACATAGGATGGTACTGTAATTCTCTATTATACTGTACACAGGAACGTATGATCTTTCCTATACTATACTGTACACAGGATGTATGATCATTCTTATATATACGTACATAGGATGTTACTGATCATTTCTCTATATTATACTGTACATAGATGTACTGATCATTCTCTATTATACTGTACACAGGACAAACTGATCATTCTCTATATTATACTGTGCATAGGATCTACTCATCATTCTCTATATTATACTGTACATAGGACATACTGATCTTTCTCTCTATTATACTGTACACAGGACAAACTGATCATTCTCTATATTATATGTACATAGGATGTACTGATCATTCTCTATTATACTGTACAGGACAAACTGATCATTCTCTATATTATACTGTACATAGGACATACTGATCATTCTCTATATTATACTGTACACAGGACATACTGATCATTCTCTATATTATACTGTACACAGGACGTACTGATCTTTCTCTATACTATACTGTACATAGGATGTATTAATCATTCTCTATATTATACTATACATGGGATGTAATGATCATTCACTATATTATATTGTACACGGGATGTAATGATTATTCTCTATATTATACTGTACATGGGACGTACTGATCATTCTCTATATTATACTGTACATAGGATGTATTGATCATTCTCTATATTATACTGTACACGGGATGTAATGATCTTTCTCTATATTATACTGTACATGGGACGTACTGATCATTCTCTATATTATACTGTAAATAGGATGTACTGATCATTCTCTATATTATATTGTACACGGGATGTAATGATCTTTCTCTATATTATACTGTACATGGGACGTACTGATCATCTCTAATTATACTGTACATAGGATGTATTGATCATTCTCTATATTATACTGTAAATAGATGTACTGATTATTCTCTATTATACTGTACACAGGACATACTGATCATTCTCTATATTATACTGTACACAGGACATACCGATCTTTCTCTATATTATACTGTACACAGGACATACTGATCTTTCTCTTTATTATACTGTACACAGGACATACCGATCTTTCTCTATATTATACTGTACACAGGACATACCGATCTTTCTCTATACTATACTGTACATAGGACATATGATCTTTCTCTATTACTATACTGTACATAGGATGTATTAATCATTCTCTATATTACTACTATACACAGGACGTACTGATCTTTCTCTATCCTATACTTTACATAGGATGTACTAATCATTCTCTATATTATACTATACATGGGATGTAATGATCATTCTCTATATTATATTGTACACGGGATGTAATGATCATTCTCTATATTATACTGTACACAGGACATACCGATCTTTCTATATTATATGTACATACGGACGTACTGATCTTCTCTTTATTATATGTACACAGGACGGAATGATCATTCTCTAATTATACGGTACATAGGATGTTTGATCATTCTATATACTATACTGTAAATAGGATGTACTGATTATTCTCTATTATACTGTACACAGGACAAACTGATCATTCTCTATATTATACTGTACACAGGACGTACTGATCTTTCTCTATACTATACTGTACATAGGATGTATTAATCATTCTCTATATCATACTATACATGGGATGTAATGATCATTCTCTATATTATATGTACACGGGAGTAAGATATTCCTATATTTATACGTTACACGGGACGCTACTGATCATTCTCTATATTATTACTGTACATAGGATGTATGATCATTCTCTATATTATACTGTACATAGGATGTATTGATCATTCTCTATATTACTACTGTACATAGGAGGTACTGATCATCTATATTATACTGTACATAGGATGTATTGATCATTCTCTATATTATACTGTACATAGGATGTATTGATCATTCTCTATATTATACTGTACATAGGTGTACTGATCATTCTCTATTATACTGTAATAGGATGTATTGTTTCTCTATATTATACTGTCAATGGATGTACTGATTATCTCTATTTATATGTACAACAGGACATACTGTATCATTTCTCTATTATACTTGTACATAGGATGTATTGATCATTCTCTATATTATATGTACACGGAGTACTGATCATTATCTATTTATACTGTAACGGATCATACGATCTTTCTTATACAAACTGTACATAGGATGTATTAATCATCTATATTATACTAACATGGGATAATGTCATAATTACGATAATGGTTCCTAAACTGACCGATACTATAAGGGTCCATAAACTGACCGCATGCTATAAGGGTCCCAAAACTGACCGCATACTATAAGGGTCCATAACTGACCGCATACTATAAGGGTCCATAATGACCGCATACATAAGGGTCCATAAATGACCGCATACTATAAGGGTCCATAACTGACCGCATACTAGGGTCCATAACTGACCGCATTGACTATAAGGGTCAAACTGACATAACTAAAACGGCCTGCTATAAGGGTCCATAAATGACCGCATGCTATAAGGGTCCATAACTGACCGCATGCTATAGGGTCCAAAACTGACACGCATGCTATAAGGGCCATAACTGGACCGCATATATAAGGGTCCATAACTGACACGAATACTATAAGGGTCCACTAAAATGACCACACTATATATAAGGGTCAAACTGACCGCCTACTATAAGGGTCCATAACTGACCAATACTATAAGGTCCATAAAATGCCGTATATATAAGGGTCCATAACTGACCGCATTACTATAAGGGTCCATAACTGACCGCATGCTAAGGGTCCATAACTGACGCTGACTATAAAGGGTCCTAACTGACCGAATGCTATAAGGGTACATAACGACCGTATACTAGAAGGGTCCCTAAGGAACGCATACTATAGGGTCCATAACTGACCGCCATGCTATAAGGGCCAATTAATGACCGCATACATAAAGGGTCCATAACTGACCGGCAGCTATAAGGGTCCATAACTGACCGCAACTATTAGGGTCAAAGAGAGCTTAGGTCACGCTGCTCTAGAAGGGTCCATAAAAAACCGAACTGCTACTATAAGGGTCCATAACTGACCGCATACTATAAGGGTCCATAACTGACCATATGCTATAGGTCTGGAGAGAACTAGCTACATAAGTGAAAGTGATCATTAGAATGAATCTCTTCAAATGAAATAAATCAGTAAGGGAGTGAATAACATACACAATGCTGGGATCAAAGTTCCATGCCAATAGGATAGTACAGTATAGTATAGTATAGTACAGTACAGTACAGTACAGTACAGTACAGTACTGTACATTACTGTACAGTACTGTACAGTACTGTACAGTATAGTATAGTATTTTAGGTTGAATAAAGACATACGTCCATCCAGTCCAACATACTCATCAAAACCCATATTTCCTGCCTAACTGTTGATCCAGAGGAAGGCAAAAAAAATTGTAATTTATCCAATCTAGTCTTCATATTCAAGCCCCTCCATTCCCCTTATTAATTTAGTTGCCCTTCTCTGAACCCTTTCCATTTCAAAGATGTCCTTTTTGTACACAGGATTCCAAAACTGCACTGCATATTCCAAATGAGGCCTTACCAATGCTTTGTAAAGAGGGAGAATTACATTTTCCTCCCTTGAATCCATACCTCTCTTTATACAAGACAATATCATGCTGGCTCTAGCCATTGCTACCTGGCATTGTGTGTTATTCACCAAACTGAAATGTAGCAAGCAGTGCCAGGTGGCTACAGATTGGACAATGACCCAATCAAATAGCTTTACTTTAATAAACATATAGGTCACAAGAGCATGCTGGAAGTTGTAGTTCAGAGGTCTAAAAGTTGGACACCCTTGATTAGAATTTGGTCCCAATCCTCTCTGCCTGGCCTGGGGCCATCTTCTCTAAACCGTCCCCAAGCCCAGCGCCTCGCCCTCATTCAGATCCATACAAAGGGTGGGCATGTCTCAGCGTTGCCCTCCTCTGATCTGCAATGAAGCAGAAGGACCAGAAAACACACAACAAAGACTTTATCCAGTAACAATTGGAACATGTCAACAGCTTCATTCCTTTGTGGATGAGATGATTGTCTGGGGAGCAGGGTGTGGACCAGGAATGTCCTTAAACCCATTCCCAAAAGGTAACACAACACCCTCCCTTAAAGGGACACCAATGGTTTCAGCAGCACTTCCCCTTTCAGTCTCCGTTCTGTTTGGTGATTCATTATAATGTTGGATATTAAATGTTCCCATATTGAATAATCTTTATCTGTTATTTCAGGACACCATCCATATTTACTGTAGGTGTACAATAAACATCCCTTTATTACAGGTACCATCCATATTTACTGTAGGTGTACAATAAACATCCCTTTTATTACAGGACACCATCCATATTTACTGTAGGTGTACAATAAACATCCCTTTATTACACCAGGACACCATCCATATTTACTGTAGGTGTACAATTAAAACAATCCTTTTATCATGGGCAACCATCCTTTTTTACTGTAGGTGGTCAAATAACACATCCTTTTTTACAGTACCATCCGTATTTACTGTAGGTATTACAATAAACATGCCCTTTATTACATGACCATCCAATTTACTGTAGGTGATACATTAAACATCCCTTTTATTACAGGACCATCCATATTTACGTTTAGGTTACACATAAACATCCATTTTATTACAGGTACCGCATCCTATTTATGTAGGTGTACAAAGAAACATCCCTTTTATTACGTGACCATCATATTTACGTAGGTGTACAAGTAAGCCATCCCTTTTATTACAGGACACCATCCATATTACTGTAGGTATCAAAAAATCTTGACCACATTATTAAACCAATACCCTTTATGTACAGATCCCACTCATATTTACTGTAGGTTAGCAATACACATCCCTTTTATTACAGGTACCAGCCATTATTCACTGGTAGGTGTACAATCAACATCCCTTTTATTAGCATGACCATCCATATTTACTTAGGGGTAACAATAAACATCCCTTTTATTACAGACACACCATATTTACTGTAGGTGTACAATAAACATCCCTTTGATTCAAGGGCACCATCCATATTTAATGGAGGTAGGTCAATATAACATAACCCTGTTATGACAACACCATCCATATTTACTGTAGGTGACAATAAACAATCCCTTTATTACAGGACACCACTCATATTTACTGTAGAGTGTACGATAAACACCTTTATTACAGTCACCATCCATATTTACTGTAGGTGTCAATAATAAACTCCCTTATTACAAGACCCCATCCATATTTACTGTAGGTGACAATAAACATCCCTTTATTACAGGTACACCATCCATATTTACTGGTAGTGTACAATAAACATCCCTTTTTTTACAGACACATCCTATGTACTGTAGTGTACAATAAATCAACCCTTTATTACCGGCACCATCCATATTTACGTATTGTACATAAACATCCCTCGGTTATTACCAGGTACCATTCCATATACTTCACGGTAGGTGTACAATAAAACCAAATCACCTTCTTAGTTACAGAACACCATCCATATTTACTGTAGGTGTACTAAAACACATCCCTTTTTATTACAGGGACCGATCCTATTACAGTGTAGGTGGTACACTAAACATCCCTTTTAGTACAGGGACACATCCATAGTTACTGTAGTGTACAATAAACTCCCTCTTTATTACATGCACCCATCCCTATTACTGTAGGTTGTACATAAACATCCCTTTTATTACAGGTACCTCAATAATTCTGTAGGGCTACAATAAACATCCCTTTTATTACAGGCACCATCCATATTTACTGTAGGTGTTAACAGAAACAATCCCTTTTATTCTGCACCATCCATATTGTCTACTGTCAGGATGTACATAACTCCTATTAACAGGACCATCCATATTTACGGTAGGTGTACAATAAACATCCCTTTTAATCATCACATCCCTATTTACTGTAGGTACCATAAACATCACCCTTTATATCAGGGGTACCAATCCATATGTAACTGTAGGTGATCAATAAACATCCCTTGTTATTCCGAAGTGTTACCTCCATATTTACTGTAGTGTACAATAAACATCAGTGTTATACAGGTAACCATACATATTTACGTTAGGTGTAACATAAATATCCCTTTTTTACAGGGAACCATCCATATTTACTGTATGGTGTACAATACAAATCCTTTATTAAGGGACACCATCCATACTTACTGTAGTGTACAATAAACATGCCCTTTATTACAGGGCTACCATCCAATTTTAACTGTAGGGTCACAATAAACATCCCTTTATTAGGCTACCATCCATATTTACTGGTAGGTGTACAATAAAACATCCTTTTATTAAGGCAAACCATCCATATTACTGTAGTGTACAATAAAAAGCCCGTTTTATATCAGATGGCCACCATCTTTTACGTAGGTTACAGAATAAACATCCCTTTTATTAACAGTGCACCATGCCATATTTACTGTAGGTGTATATAAAATCCCTTTATTACAGAACCATCCATATTTACTGTAAGGTAGTACAATAAACAATCCCTTTTTTTAAGGACACCATCCATATTTACATGTGGTGTACAATAAACCTCCCTTTATTACCGGACACCGCCATCATGTGTACGTAGGTGTACAACTAAACTCCCTTTATTTACAGACACCATCCATATTTTATGTAGGTGTACAATACAACATCCCTTTATTACATGCACCATCCCATATTTACTGTTAGGTGTACAATAAATCCCTTTTATTACAGGCACCATCCATTTTACGTAGGTGTAAATAAACACCCTTTTATTACATGGTGACCCCACATTTACTGTAGGTACATAATAACATCCCTTTTATTACAGGTACCCATCCATATTTTACGTGTAGGGTGTACAATAAACATCCCTTTAGTACAGGGCAACCAATCCATATTACTGTAGTAAACAAAACATCCCGTTTTATTACAGGCACCATCCATATTTACTGTAGGTGTACAATAAACATCCCTTTATTACAGGACCCCATCCATATTTACTTGTAGGTATATAAAAACATCCCTTTTATTACCGGCACACCACCATATTTACTGTAGGTGTACAATAAACATCCCTTTTCTATAATGGCACCATCCATATTTACTGTGGTGTATAATAAACATCCCTTATTACAGGACAACCACCATATTTACTGTAGGTGTATCATAAAACATATCCCTTTTATTCCAGGGACACCATCCATATTTGTAGGTGTAAATAAAAACATCCCTTTTATTACAGGGACCATCCTATACTGTAGGTGTACAATAACACATCCTTTTTATACGGACCCATCCATATTTACTGTAGGTGTAACAATAAACATCCCTTTATTACAGGTCACCATCCATATTTACTGTATGTACAATAAACATCCCTTTTATTACAGGTACCAATATCTTTACTGTAGTGCTATATAACGGATTGTTATTACATAGGTCACCCACTTATCCATGATTTACTGTAGGTGGTCCTAAACAAAAAAAAAAA
>JAACNH010000021.1:17826-291251 GCA_019447015.1 Hymenochirus boettgeri
TATTATACTGGTACATAGGACAACGGATCCTTCTCTATATTTATAATGTTACACAAGGGGACCACATACTGATCATTCTCTATTATTATACTGTACACTGAGGAGTACTGATCATCTCTATATTATACTGTTACACGGGTGATCTTCCATATACGTAGGATACTGACTTTCTCTATATTATACTGTACACAGGGGGGGGATAATGTTGAATTCTTATGATTTTATACTGTTACATAGGACATACTGATCTTCTTCTCTGTAGTATACTGTACAAAGGACCGTATCGATCTTTCTCTATATTATATTGTACCAAGGAGTATACTGGATCCTATTCGATATTATACTGGTACATAGGACATATGTCTTTCTATATGTACTGTACACAGGACGTACCGATCTCTCTATTATATGTACACAGGAATTATACTGATACATTCTCTATATTATTATTACATAGGACATAATGATCATTCTTCTTTATTAACTGTACACAGGCGATACGATTGTCTCTATATTTATACGGTACACAGGATGTACTGCTCATTCTCATATTTACGGTACATAGGACCTACTAGATCATTTCTTTATTATACTGTACACAGGAAACTACTGATCTTTCTCTATATTATACTGTACACAGGATGTTTATGATCATTCTCTAATATTACTGTACATAGGACATATGTCTATTCTCTATTATACTGAAGACCGTACATGGATCTCTTATTACTAGGGATGTAGTTCATCTCTAATATCTACTGTACAACAGGCATACGATAGCTTTCTCTATATTATATGGACATAGGGACATACTGACATACTCTATATATACGGTACACAGACGTACCGATATTTCTCGATTATCTGAAATAGAATTAACTGGATCATCTAATTTAATGGACCAGATACCTGATCTTCTCTCTATATTATACTGTACACAGGACAACTGATCATTTTCTCTATAAGTAATAGGACATTACTGTTTTTATACTACGACGGGACATACTGATCTTCTCTATATGATACTTACACAGGACATATCGATCTTTCTCTTATATATACGTAACAGGACATAACGATCTTTTCTTTATATTAACTATACACAGGACATATGATCTTTTCTATATGTATACTGTAGCATAGGATGTACTGATTCATTCTTATATTTTATACTGTAACAGGACTAACTGATCTGTCTCATAATGTTGAGTACTAACACAGGAAGTACTGTCTTCTCTTAATATACTGTAAACCAGGACCATTACTGATCCATTCTCTATAGTATATAATGGAAATAGGACATACTGATCATTCTCTATATTATACGGTAATAGGATGTACTGATCATTCTCTATATATAGGTACACAGGACGTATGATCATTCTCTCATATTATACTGTACCTAGACATACTGATAGTTCTATATCTTATATGTACAACGGACGTACCTGATCTTCTCTCTATATTTACTGACATAGGACATACTGATCATCTTCAATTCAAGAATTCAATGATATTCCATTATACTGTAACATAGGAATACTGAATCTGTCTCATATTATATAGGCTTATTCTTTAGTTTACTGTACAAAGAACATATGTCTTTCTCTATTATACTGTACACGGACGACTGATCTTTCTATTATTATACTGCAACAGGACATACCGATCTTTCTTCTATATTTGATGTACATAGGAACGTAAGATCATTTCTATATATACTTGACATAGGATGTACTGATCATTCTCTATGATTATCCTGACACAGGACGTACTGATTCATTCTTATTTATAACTGTACATAGGACATACTGATTCATTACTCTATATTACTGTGACAAAAGGACATACGATCATTATCCTATATTCTACTGTACATAGGGAGTGTACTGATCTTCTCTTTATTAGTGACTACAGGACATACTATCTATCTCTTATTATATGTACGGACCAGGACATACTGATTGTTCTCTATATTATAACTGTGACACAGGAACATCCGATCTTTCTAGATTATTACTGTACACGAGGACATACGGATCTTTCCTATTTTATACTTACACAGGACATACTGATTCTTTCTCTATATATAACTGGAACAGGACATACCGATCTTCTATATGATATGTAACACAGGAACATTACTTGATCTTCTCTTTATATACGTGTACAAACGTGACATACTGATCTTTCTACTCTATTATACGTACACAGGACGTTACTGATCTTTCTCTATATTATACTGATACACAGGACATACATGATATTTCTCTCTTGTAGTACTGTACACAGGACATACTGATCTTTCTCTATATATACTGTACACAGGAGATACTGAGTCTTCTCTATAGTGAACTGTACACAGGACATATGATCTTCTCTATATTATACTGGACACAGGACTAATGACTTTCCTCTCTATTGACTGTACACAGGACATACTGATCTTTTCTCTATTATAGGCAGAATACTGATCTTTCCATTTATATACACAGGACATACTTGATCTTTCTCTATCTATATACTGTACACAGGAAATACTGAATCTTTCTCTATATTATAACTGATACACCAGGATCTCGTATGTCGTTGTCTTTAGTATGACTGTACACAGAGACTATATGATCTTTCTCATATTATACGTACACAGGACATACTAGATCTTTCTCTTATTTAGTACACAGGAGCCATACTGATCTTTCTCTATATATTACGTACCACAGACATACTGATCTGTCTCTATATTATCTGTACAAGGACATGTATGAATCATTCTACTATATTTATACTATTACATCGAGGTACTGATCATTTCTATCTATTATCTGTACACAGGACATAACTGATCTTCTCTATATTATATGTACAACAGGAATACTGATCTTTCTTATTATACTGACACAACATACTGTCTTCTCTCTATTATACTGTACACGGACATACTGATTTCTCTTATTATACTGTACACAGGACTACTGATCTTTCTCTTATTCTACTGTACACAGGACATACTGATCTTCTCTTATTATACTGTACACGAGATGTATCATATGATTTTTCTCCTATATTATAATGTACACAGGACATACTGATCTTTCTCTATATTATACATGTACACAGGACATACTGATCTCTTCTCATATTATTTCTATACATAGGATGTACTGATTCCTTGTCTACTATTATTATACTGTACACAGGATACTGATCTTTCTCATACTGACTACTATTCTCTATATATATGGACATAGGATGTACTGATCATTTATTTTATATAGTACACAGGACATACTGTCTTTCCTATATATAATGGACAAGGATGTACTGATCATTCTTCTATTATACTGTACACAGGACTATCTGATCTTATCTATATATACTGTACACGGAGTCTGATCTTTCTCTTTATTATACTGTACAACAGGACAATACTGATCATTTCTTGTATTATACTGTACACAGGACATACTGATTTCTCTTTATTATCTGTAACAGGACGTATGACTTCTCTATATTATTACTGTACACAGGACGTACTGATCTTTCTCTTTATTATACTGTACACAGGACGTACTGATCTTTCTCTATATTATACTGTACACAGGACATACTGATCTTTCTCTTTATTATACTGTACACAGGACGTTATGATCTTTCTCTATATTATACTGTACACAGGACAATTACTGATCTTTCTCTTTAATTATACTGTACACAGGAATTACTGATCTTTCTGCTTATTACTATACTGTACATAGGATGTACTGATCATCTCTAATTATACTGAACATAGGATGTACTGATCATCTCTATGTTATACTGTACATAGGACATAATGATCTTTCTTTATTATTATGTACACAGGACGTACTGATCTTTCTCTAACTAGACTGTACATGGATGTACTGATCATTCTCTATATTATACTGTACATAGGAGTACTGATCATTTTCTATTATACTGTACACAGGACAAAATGATCATCTCTATATTATTACTGTACATAGGATGGTACTGATCATTCTCTATTATACTGTACACAGGACGTATGATCTTTCCTATACTACTGTACAAGGGATTGTATGATCATTCTTCATATATACTGTACATAGGATGTACTGATCATCTCTAATTTATACTGTACATAGATGTACTGATTCATTCTCTATTATTACTGTACACAGGACACAAACTGATCATTCTCTATATTTACTGTGCATAGGATCTCATCATTCTCTATTATACGTAATAGGACATACTGCTTCTCTCTATTATACTGTACACAGGACAAACTGATCATCTCTATATATTACTGTACATAGGATGTACTGATCATTTCTGATTACTGTACACAGGACAAACTGATCATTCTCTATATTATACGTACATAGGCATACTGATCATTCTCTATATGATACTGTACACAGGGGACATACTGATCATTCTCTATATTATACTGTACACAGGACGTTACTGATCTTCTCTATACTATACTGTACATAGGTGTATTAATATTCTTCTATATTATACTATACATGGGATGTAATGATCATCACTATATTATATGGTACACGGGATGTAATGATTATTCTCTATATTAACTGTACATGGAACGTACTGATCATTCTCTATATTATACTGTACATAGGATGTATTGATCATTCTCTATATTATACTGTACACGGGATGTAATGATCTTTTCTATATTATACTGTACATGGACGTACTGATCATCTCTATATTATACCTGGTAAAGAGGATGTATGATCATTCTCTATTATATTGTACACGGGATGTAATGATCTTTTCTAATTATACTGTAACATGGGACGTATGATATCTTTTTCTATATTATACGTACATAGGATGTATTGATATCTTATATTATACTGTACATAGATGTACTGATTTTTCTCATTATACTGTACACAGGACATATGATCTTCTCTATATTTATACTGTACACCGGACATACGATCTTTCTCTATATTATACTGTACACAGGACTACTGATTCTTTCTCTTTTATACTGTACACAGGACCATACCGATCTTCTCTAATTAATTGTACACCAGGACATACCGACTTTCTCTATACTATACTGTACATAGGACATACTGATCTTCTCTATACTTACTGTACATAGGATGTATATCATTCTCTATATTTATCTATACACAGGACGTACTGATTTCTTATACTATACTTAGAATAGGATGTACTAATCATTCTCTATATTATACTATACATGGGATGTAATGATCATTCTCTATATTATATTGTACACGGGATGTAATGATCATTCTCTATATTATACTGTAAACAGGACATACCGATCTTTCATCTATATTATACGTACATAGGACGTAATGATCTTTCTCTTTATTATACTGTACACAGGACGTACTGATCAGTCTCTATATTATACTGTACATAGGATGTATTGATCATTCTCTATACTATACTGTAAATAGGATGTATGATTATTCTACTATTATACTGTACACAGGACAAACTGATCATTCTCTATATTATACTGTACACAGGACGTACTGATCTTTCCTCTATAATTACTGTACATAGGATGGAATTAATCATCTATATCATAATGACATGGGATGTAATGATCATTCTCTATTTTATATGTACACGGATGTAATGATCATTCCTATTATAACGTACACGGGACGTACTGATCATCTCTATATTATACTGTACATAGTTGTATTGATCATGCTCTAGATTATACGACATAGGATGTATTGATCATTCTCTATATTATACTGTACATAGGATGTATATGATCATTTCTATATTATACTGTACATAGGGTTAATTATCATTTCTATATTATACTGTACATAGGATGTATTGATCATCTCATATATAATGTACATAGGTGTATTGATATTTCTATATTATACTGTACATAGGAGTTATTGATCATTCTAGATATTATATATGTATAATAGGTTGTACTTGTATTCATCTCTAGTTATACTGTACCAGGGACATACTGATCATTCTCTATATTATACTGTACATAGGATGTATTGATCATTCTCTATATTATACTGTACACAGGATGTACTGATCATTCTCTATATTATACTGTACACAGGACATACCGATCTTTCTCTATACTAAACTGTACATAGGATGTATTAATCATTCTCTATATTATACTATACATGGGATAATGTCCATAACTCACCGCATACTATAAGGGTCCATAACTGACCGCATACTATAAGGTCATAATGACTGCATGCTATAAGGGTCCATAACTGACCGCATACTATAAGGGTCCATAACTGACCGCATACTATAAGGGTCCATAACTGACCGCATACTATAAGGTCCATAACTGACCGCATACTATAAGGGTCCATAACTGACCGCATACTATAAGGGTCCATAAATGACCGCATTGACTATAAGAGGTCATAACTGCCGCATGCTATAAGGGTCCACACTGACCGAATGCTATAAGGGTCCATAACTGACGCAGGCTAAAGGTCCATAACTGACCGCATGCTATAAGGGTCCATAAACTGACCGACATTACATTATAAGGGTCCTAAAAACTGACCATATATAAGGGTCCATAACGACCCACATACTATAAGGGTCCATAACTGACCCATACTATAAGGTCCATAACTGGACCAATACTATAAGGGTCCAACTGTCCAAGATAGGGTCCATAAATGACTGATACTATAAGGGTCCATAATGACCGCATGCTATAAGGGTCCATAACTGACCGCTACTATAAGGGTCCATAAATATACCGCATGCTATAAGGGTCCATAACTGACCGTTTATACGATAAGGGTCCATAACTGACCGCATACTATAAGGGTCCATTCCATAACTGACCCATGCTATACGGGTCCTTAAAACTGACCGCATACTATAAGGTCCATAACTGACCGATGCTAAGGGTCCTAACGACCGCATACTATTAGGGTCAATAACTGACCGCATGCTATAAGGGTCCATAACCGCTGCATACATAAGGGTCCATAACTGGACCGCATACTATAAGGGTCATAACTGTACCATATGCTATAGGTCTGGGAGAGAACTAGCTAAATAAGTGAAAGTGATCATTAGAATGAATCTCTTCAAAGGAAATAAATCAGTAAGGGAGTGAATAACACTACACAATGCTGGGATCAAAGTCCATGCCAATAGGATAGTACAGTATAGTATAGTATAGTACAGACAGTACAGTACAGTACAGTACAGTACTGTACATTACTCGTACGTACTGTACAGTACTGGACGTATTAGTATAGTATTTAGGTTGAATAAGACTACGTCCATCCAGTCCAACATACTCATTAAAACCCATATTCCTGCCTAACTGTTGATCCAGAGAGCAAAAAAATTGATGTATTATCCAATCAGTCTTCATATTCAAGCCCCTCCATTCCCCTATTAATTTAGTTGCCCTTCTCTGAACCTTTCCATTAAAAATGTCCTTTTGTACACAGGATTCCAAAACTGCACTGATATTCCAAATGAGGCTCCTTAATGCGTGTAAAGAGGGAGAATTACATTTTCCTCCTGAATCCATACCTCTCTTTATACAAGACAAATATCATTGCTGGCTCTAGCCATGCTACCTGGCAGTTGTGTGTTATTCACCAAACTGAAATGTAGCAAGCAGTGCAGTGGCTACAGATTGGACAATGGGACCCAATCAAATAGCTTTTACTTTAATAAACATATAGGTCACAAGAGCATGGCGGAAGTTGTAGTTCAGGGTCTAAAAGTTGGACACCCTTGATTGATTTGGTCCAATCCTCTCTGCCTGGCCTGGGGCCATCTTCTCTAAACCGTCCCCAAGCCAGCGCCTCGCCCTCATTCAGATCCATACAAAGGTGGGCATGTCTCAGCGTTGCCCTCCTATGATCTGCAATGAAGCAGAAGGGACCAGAAAACACACAACAAAGACTTTATCTAGTAACAAATGGAACATGTCAACAGCTTCATTCCTTTGTGGATGAGATGATTGTCTGGGGAGCAGGTGTGGACCAGGAATGTCCTTCAAACCGCATTACCAAAAGGGTAACACAAACAACCTCACTTAAGGGACCCAATGGTTTCAGCAGCACTTCCCCTTTCGAGTTCCCGTTTCTGTTTGGGGTGATATTATAAGTTGGATATTAAATGTCCCATATGAATAATCTTTATCTGTTATTTTCAAGGACACCATCCATATTACGTAGGGTACAATAAACAATCCCTTTACAGGTACCATCCATATTACTGTAGGTGATATCAAATAAACATCCCTTTGTATCCCGGACACCACCCATATTTAACTAGTAGTGTACAAAAACATCCCTTATTACAGGGACACCATCCAGTATTAATGTAGGTGTACAATAAAATCCCGTTTATGACAGGTCGACCATCCATATTTACTGTAGGTGTACAATACACATCCCTTTATTACAGGTCCATCCATATTTACTGTAGGTGTTTTTACATAAAACATCACTTTATTACAGTACCATCAGATTTACTGTAGGGGTATACTAAAACATCCCTTTTATTACAGGACACCATCCATATTTACTTGTAGGGTGTACAATAACATCACTCTTTATTACAGGTACCATCCTATTTACTGTAGGGTACAATGAAACTCCCTTTATTACGGCCACACATCCATATTACGGTGGTGTACAAATAAACATCCCTTTTATTCACAGGTACCATCCTATATTACTGTAGGGTTGTACAATAAAAAACATCCCTTTTAGTACAGGTATCCATCCATATTTACTGTAGGTGTAGTCATAATAAATCCCTTTTATTACAGGTCACCACCATATTCACTGTAGTGTACAATAACATCCCTTTTTATTACATTCACCATCCATAGTTACTGAGGCTGTCAAATAAACATCCCCTTTTATTACAGGACACACATCCATATTGATCTGTCGGTGTACAATACAACTACCTTTGATTCAAGGGCACACCCATATTAACTAGGTGTACAATAAAACAACCCTGTTATTACCATCACATCCATATTTACTGTAGGTGATACAATAAACACATCCCTTTATTACAGGAACACCATCTCATGATTTACTTGAGGTGTACCATAAACACCTTTATTACAGGTACCTCCATATTTACTGTAGGTGTAGATAAACAGACCCCTTGATTACAAGACCCATCCATATTTACTGTAGGTGTACGAAAACATCCCTTTATTACAGGTACCATCCATATATTTGGTGTTGTACAACTCAAACATCCTTTTTTACAGGACACATCACTATACTGTAGGTTGTACAAGTAAACACCCTTATTACAGGCACCATCCATATTTACTGTAGTTGTAATAAACATCCCTTTATTACAGGTACCATAATATTTACGGTAGGTGTACAATAAACCAATCCCTTTTATGTTAAGACACCATCCATATTTTACTGTAGGTGTATAAAAACATCCCTTTTATTACAGGGCACCGATCCAATAATAAGTGTAGGTGGTACATAAAACATACCCTTTATATACAGGACACATCCATATTACTGTAGGTGTACAATAAACTCCCCTTTATTACAGGTACCATCCATATTACTGTAGGTTGTACAATAAACATCCCTTTATTAACAGGTACCCATCATGATTCGTAGGTGTTAACATAAACATCCCTTTTTATTACAGGGACACCATCCCATATTTACTGTAGGTGTAACAAACATCCTTTTATTGGACACCATCCATATGTTACTGTAGGTGTACAATAAACATCCTTTATGTACAGGGACCATCCTATTGTACTGTAAGGTGTGACATAAACCATCCCTTTATTACAGTTACAATATTTACTTGTAGGTGCTCAAAAAATCCCTTTATTACAGGGACACCATCATATTACTGTAGGTGTACAAATAAACAATCCCTTTTATTACACGAGTACCTCCAATATTTACCGTAGGTGTACAATAAACATCCCTATTAACGGTACCATCCATATTTCTGTAGGTGTACACATAAAACATCCCTTTTTAACAGGTACCACCATATTGTACTGTAGGTGTACAATCAACATCCTTATTACAGGCCACCATCCCATACTTACTGTAGGTGTATAATAAACATGCCCTTTATTACAGGTACCATCCATATTTACTGTAGGTGTACAATAAACATCCCTTTTTATTACGGTACCATCCATATTACTGGTAGGTGTACAATAAACATCCTTTTAACAGGGCAACCATCCAAGTTACTGTAGGTGTACAATAAACATAGCCCGTTATTATTCAGATGGCACCATCCATTTTACTGTAGTGTATAAATAAACATCCCTTTATTATTACATGCACGCATGCCAGTATTTACTGTCAGGTGTATAATAAAATCCCTTATTACGAGCACCATCATATTTACTGTAGAGTGTAAATAAACACCCTTTGACTTTACAGGGCCCATCATATTTACATGTAGGTGTACAATAAAAAGCCCTTTATTACAGGACACCATCCATGTTGTCGTAGGTGTACATTAAACAATCCCTTATTACAGACACCATCATATGTTTACTGTAGGTGTACAATAAACATCCCTCTTCTATTACATGCACCATCCATAGTTTACTGTAGGTGTACAATAAACACCTTTTAATTACAGGGCACCATCCATGTTTACTGTACGGTGTACAATAAATCCATTTTATACATGCAACCCATCCCATTACTGTAGTGTATAATAAAAATTCCCTTTTATGTTACAGGGTACCATTTCCATATGTTACTGTAGGTGTACATATAAACATCCCTTTATACAGGGCACCAATCCATAGTTACTGTAGTTGTACAATCAACATCCCCTTTTATTACAGGGCAACCATCCATATTTACTTGTAGGGTACAATAAACATCCCGTTTATTCAGGACACCATCCCTATTAACTGTAGGTGTACATCAACATCCCTATTACAGGACACCACCATATTTTAGCTGTAGGTGTACAATAAACATCCCTTCATATACATGCACCACCATATTTACTGTGAGTGTAACAATAAACATCCCTTATTACAGGACACATCCCCCCACCATAATTTTACTGTAGGCTAAATATCAAAAACAATCCCTTTTATTACAGGGAACCATCCATATTACTGGTAGGTGTACATAAAACATCCTTTATTTACAGGGTACACATCCATAGTACTGTAGGTGTACAATAACAATACAATCCCTTTTATACGTGTACCCATCCATTATTTATGTAGGTGTACAATAAACATCCCTTTTATTACAGGCACCATCCAAATTTAACTGTAAGTTGTACAATAAACATCCCTTTTATTACAGGGACCAAATCCATTTACTGTAGGTGTATATAAACAATCCCTTGTATTACAGGCCACCCATCCATGATTTATGTAGGTGTACAATCAACATCCTTTATTACAGGCACCATCCATATTTACTGTAGGTGTACCAATAACACCCCTTTTATACAGGTACCATCCATATAATGTAGGTGTATAAATACACATCCGTTTATACAGGACACCATCCTATTTACTGTAGTGTACAATAAACAATTCCCTTTATTACAGGTTACCATCCATATTTACTGTGGTGTTACAATAAACATCCTTTTTATACAGGTTACCATCCCATTTTACTGTCGGGTTACAATAAACATCCCTTTATTACAGGGACACCATCCATATTTAACGGTAGTAGGGTATAATAAACACCCTTTATACAGGTACCATCCATATTTACTGTAGGTGTCAAATAACACATCCCTTTATTACAGGACACCATCCATATTTACTGTTAGGTGTACAATAAAAATCCCTTTATTACAGGACACCATCCATATTACTGTAGGTACAAAACATCCCGTTTATTACGGTACCATCCATATTTACTGTAACGTGTACAATAAACATCCTTTTATTACAGGGCACCATCCATATTTTACTGTAGGTGTTACAATAAACATCATTTACAGGTACCATCCATAAATGTTATGTAGTGTGACAATAAAAACATACTCGTTTAACAGGGGCACCATCCATATTTAATGTGGTGTACAATTAAACATCCATGGTTATTTACACGGTACATCCATATTTACTGTAGGTGTATAATAAACATCCCTGTTAGTACAGGACACAATCAATATTACTGTAGGGGTACAATAAAAAACATCCCTTTCTTACAGAACACCGCATAATTTATGTAGGGTACAATAAAATCCCTTTTATTACAGCACCACCAATTTACTGTAGGGTATAATAAACATCCCTTTATTAAAGGGTACAATCCATATTACTGTAGGTGTCACAATAAACATCCCTATTACAGGGACACCATTCCATGATTTACTGTAGGTGTACAATAAACACCTTTATTCAGGGGTACCATCCATATTTACTGTAGGTTACAATAAACATTCCCCTTTATTTACAGGTACCATCACAATTTAATGTAGGTGTACATAAAAACATCCCGATTACAGGCACCATCCATATTTACTGTGAGGGTATAATAAACCATCCCTTGTATGACAGGTACAATACACATATTTACTTGTAGGTGTACAATAAACATCCCTTTTATTACAGGTACCATCCAGATTACTGTAGGTGTACAATAAATCCCTTGTATTAAGGGAACCATCCAATATTTACCTGGAGGTAGGTGTACAATAAACATCCCTTTATTACAGGGCCACCATCCATATTTTACTGTAGGTGTATTAATAAAACATCCCTTTTATTATACATGCACCATCCATTTTACTGTAGGTGTATAATAACATCCTTTATTACAGGGCACTCATCCATATTTTACTGTAGGTGTACAATTTAAACAGCCCTTTTAGTACAGGGCACCATCCATCTTTACGTCGGGTGTACAATAAAATCCCTTTATTTACAGGCACCATCCATGTTTACTGTAGGTGTAACAATAAAACATCCCTTTAGTACAGGACACCATCATATTTACTTGTAGGGTGACAATAAACATCCCTTTCTATTACATGCACATCCATATTTACTGTTAGGTGTTACAATAAACATCCCTTTTTATACCGGGGCACCATCCATGTTACATGTAGGGTACAATAAAACATCCATTTTATTACAGGCACCATCCATATTACTGTAGGTGTAAATAACCATCCCTTTTAGTACAGGGTGGTACATCCATATGTACTGTAGGGTACAATAAACATCCTTTATTACAGTGGCACCATCCTATGTACTGTAGGTGTACCAATAAAAATCCCTTTAGTACAGGGCACCATCCATATTTACTGTAGGGGTACAATAAACATCCCTTGATACAGGCACCATACTATTTACTGTAGGTGTACAATAAACATCCCTTTATTACAGGACACATCCCATATTTACTGTAGGTGTACAATAAACTCCCTCTATTACATTGCATCCAATCCATATTTTACTGTAGGTGTACAAATAAACATCCCTTTATTACAGGACACCATCCAATTACTGTAGGTATACAATAAACATCCCGTTTATTACAGGGAACACAATCATATTTACTGTAGGTGTACAATAAAATCCCTTTTATACAGGGGGTTTACCAGCAAATGTACTGTAGGGTACAATAAACATCGTTTATTACAGGGACCATCAATATTTACTTTGCTTGTTTTAGGTGACAATAAAAATCCCTTTTATTACAGGAACCATCAAATTTATGTAGGTGTACAATAAAACATCCCTTTTATACAGGTTACCATCCATATTTACTGTAGGTGATAAAAACCAATCCTTTTGTACAGGCACCATCCATATTTATGTAGTGTACAATAAACATCCCTTTAATTACAGGCACCACCATAGTACTGTAGGTGTACAATAAACATACCTTTTATTACAGGTACCATCCATATTTAGTAGGGTGGATAATAAACATTCCCTTTTTATTACAGGACACCATCCATATTTATGTAGGCTGTAACAAATAAACATCAATTTATACAGGTACAATCCATATTTACGTTAGGTGTGACAATAAAACATCCCTTTTTATTACAGGTAACCATCCATATTTACGGGTAGGTGTACAATAAAAATCCTTTTATTACAGACACCATCCAATTTACTGAGGTGGATAATAACATACCGTTATTACAGGTACCATCCATATTACTGAGTGTGTACAATAAACATCACCTTTATTACAGGACACCATCCCCATAGTACTGTCGGTGTTACAATAAACATCCCTTTATTACAGGGCACCATCATTATTTACTGTAGGTTGTACAATAAAAACATCTTGTAGTACAGGGACCATCCCATATTAATGTTACGTGTACAAATAAACATACCTGTTATTTACAGTGGCACCACCATATTTACTTAGGTGTACAATAAACATACCCATTTTATTAAGGGAACATCCATATTTACGTAGGGTGTACAATAAAAATCCTCTTTATTAACAGAGCACCATCCAATTTACTGTAGGGTGTACATAAAATCCATTTTATTACAGGTACCATCCATATTTACTGTAGTGTATAATAAACATCCCTTTTATTAAGGACACCATCCAATTTAATGTAGGTGTACAATAAAATCCCTTTATTACAGGACACCATCCATATTACTGGAGGGGTCAAATAAACATCCCTTTTATTACAGGCACCATCCATTATTAATGTAGGTGAGAATAAATCCCTTTTATTACAGGTACCATCCATATTTTACTGTAGGGTGTACAATAAACATCCCTTTATTACGGCACCATCCATATGTAAACGTAGGTGTACAATAAACTCCCTTTATTACAGGCCCCATCCATATTAATGTTAGGTGTACAATAAACATCACTTTATTACAGGACACCATCCATATTTACGTAGGGGGTACAATAAAATCCCTTTTATAGGGACACCTCCATATTTACTGTAGGTGTACAATAAACATCCCTTAATTACAGGGCACCATCCATATTTACTGTAGGTGTACAATAAACATCCCTTTTATACAGGACACCATCCAGATTTACTGTGGTGTACAATACACATCCCTTTATTCAGGTACCATCCATATGTACTGTAGGGGGTACCAATAAACATCCCGTTATTAAGGCCACCATCCATATTACTGTAGTAGGTGTATAAATAAAAAAATTCCCTTTTATTACAGGACAAGCATCCATATTTACTGTAGGTGTACAAAAACATCCCTTTTATTACAGGACACCATCCATATTTACGGGGTGTACAATAAACATCCCTTTTAGTTACAGGACAAATCCCTGTTACTGTAGGTGTACACTAAAACATCCCTTTTAGTACAGGGACCATCCATATTTACTGTAGCTAGTGTTACAATAAAACATCCCTTTTATTACAGGACACCATCCATATTTACTGAGGGTACAATTAAAACTCCCTTTATTCAGGGTACCATCTTTACTGAGAGTTTACATAGAAGTCCACCGCTACCTACCTAGCTAGTCGTTAGTTTTTATATTTTTAGACACCTAGGGAAGCACTAGGGGGATTAACACATTTTTGGATAGTCTTGATCTGGTGTTAGGGAGTCTTTTGGTATATATGATTTGGTGAGTATCACTGTTTTGACCCTTATGAGTCTAATAAAATAATTATATATTGTTTGTATTTGCTGGGCTGGTACGATTTCATTTTGGGGCTTTGCTACAGTTCATTGAGCCTAGGCATGTTTTTTGAGGCTATTACTTCCTATAGTTATGCATTGAGTGCCCCTGTTGTTATTTTTTACAGGGTAAATGGGTTCTTAGGGTTTGGGTTACCCCCAACCACTCTTTCCTGTTTGCAGTATGTTATAGTTGGATGAACCATCGCACACCACCTATTCAGTGGATACATGGATTTTTTAGGTTAAACCTACTTGTACATACCCTTTTTTTCCTATATTTACTGTAGGTATACAATTAAAAACATCCATTTTATCATGGCACCATCCATATTTTTACTGTAGGTGGTACAAATAAACATCCTTTTATTTCAGTACCATCCATATTTACTGTAGGTATACAATAAACATCCCTTTATTACATGCACCATCCATATTTACTGTAGGTATACAATTAAACATCCCTTTTATTACATGCACCATCCAATTTACGGTAGGTATACACGAAACATCCATTTTATTACAGGGCACCATCCATATTATGCTAGGTGTACAATAAAACATCCCTTTTATTACAGTACCATCATATTTACTGTAGGGGTACAAGAAGCCATCCCTTTTATTATCAGGACACCATCCATATTACTGTAGGTATACAAATAAAAATCACTTTTATTACATGCACCATTCCATTTTACTGTAGGATGACCAATAAACACCCTTTATTTACAATGCCACACATCATATTTACGTAGGATTACAATAACATCCCTTTTATTACAGGGCACCATCCATTATTACTGGTAGGTGTACAATAACATCCCTTTTATTACATGGTACCATCCATATTTACTTAGGTGTAACAAAGACATCCCTTTTATTACAGGGTACCACCATATTTACTTGTAGGTGAGACAATAAACATCCCTTTTATTACAGGGCACCATCCATATTTAATGTAGGTAGTACAATGATAAGCATCCCTTTTATGACAGGACACCATCCATATTACTGTAGGATACATAAAAAATCCCTTTTATTACAGGGGCACAATCCCATATTTACTGTAGAGTGTACAATAAACATCCCTTTATTACATTTTTGGTACCATCCATATAATGTAGGGTACAATAACACATCCCTTATTACAGGGCACCATCCATATAACGGAGGTGTACAATAAAAATCCCATTTATTAAAGGTACAATCATATTTACTGTAGTGTACAATAAACATCCCTTTATATACATTGCACCATCCATATTATGTAGGTGTACAATTAAATAACATCCCTTTATTACGGGCACCATCATATTTGTAGGTGTACAATAGACATCCTTTTTATACAGGTACCATCCATCTTTACTGAGGGTGGACAATAAACATTCCATTTTATACATGCCACATCCAGCATTTATTTACTGTAGGTGTACAATAAAAAATCCCTTTTATGACAGGGCAACCATTCCATAGTTACTGTGAGAGGTGACAAGAAACATCCATTTTATTACATGCACCATCCATATTCACTGTAGGTGTACAAACATACACATCCTTTTTAACAGGTACCATCCTATTACTGTAGGTGTACAATAAACATCCTTTTAGTACAGGGCACAAACATATTTACTGTAGTGTACATATAAACATCCCTTTTATTACATGCACCATCCATATTACTGTAGGTGTACAATAAAACATCCCTTTTATTACAGGTACCATCAATAATTTACTGTAGGGCTACAATAAACATCCCTTATTACAGGGCACCATCAATATTTACTGTAGGTGTTACAATGAAACATCCCTTTATTACATGCCCATCCATATGTCCTGTAGGATGTACATAACTCATGATTAAAGCACCATGCCATATTTACGGTAGGGTACAATAAACATCCCTTTTAACATGCACATCCCTATTTACTGTAGTGTACAATAAACATCCCCTTTATTCAGGGGTACCAATCCATATTGTACTGTAGGTGTACAATAAAACATCCCTTGTATGAAAGGTACCATCCATATTTACTGTAGTATACAATAAACATCAGTTGTTATTACAGGACACCTCCATATTTACGTTAGGTGTACAATAAATATCCCTTTTATTACAGGGAACCATCCATATTTACTGTAGGTGTACAATAAAAATCCCTTTATAAGGGACACCATCCATATTACTGTAGGTGTACAATAAACATCCCTTTATTACAGGGCCACCATCCAATTTTAACTGTAGGGTCCAATAAACATCCCTTTATTAAAGGGCACCATCCATATTACGGTAGGTGTACAATAAACATCCTTTTATTAAAGAAACCATCATATTACTGTAGTGTACAATAAAATCCCTTTTATACAGGGCCACCATCAATATTTAATGAGGTGTACAATAAACATCCCTTTTAGTTACAGGGACACCATCCATATTTACTGTAGGTGTATGATAAACATCCCTTTTATTACAGGTACCATCCATATTTACTGTAAGGTATACAATAAACATCCTTTATTAAGGACACCATCCATATTTACTGTGGTGTACAATAAACCTTCCCTTTATTACAGGACACCAGCCATATTTACGTAGGTGTACAATAAACATCCCTTTTATTACAGGACACCATCCATATTTTATGTAGGTGTACAATTATAAACATCCCTTTATTACGGACACCATCCCATATTTACTGTTAGGTGACAATAAAATCCCTTTTATTACAGGACCCATCCATATTTACGTAGGTGTATAATAAACATCCCTTTATTACATGGTGACCTCCAATTTACGTAGGGTACAATTAATCACATCCCTTTTATTACAGGGCACCATCCATATTTTACTGTAGGGGTATAATAAACATCCTCTTTATACAGGACACACATCCATATTACGGTGGTGTACAATAAAAAATCCCTTTTATTACAGGACCACCATCCCATATTTACTTAGGTGTATCATAAACATCCCTTTAATTACAGGACACATCCATGTTTACTTGTAGACATATAATAGGACATTCCTTATTACAGGACACACAAGGCCATATTGACGGTAGACCATATAATAAAACTCCCTTTTTAACAGGACACCATCCATATTACTGTCGGTGTACAATAAACATCCCTTTTATTACAGGACACCATCCATATTTACTGTAGGTGTACAATAAACATCCCTTTATTACAGGTACCATCCATATTTACTGTAGGTGTACAATAAACATCCCTTTATTACAGGTACCATCCATATTTACTGTAGGTGTACAATAAACATCCCTTTTATTACAGTACACATCATATTTACTGGTAGGGTGTACAAGTAAGCATCCCTTTTATTACAGGGTACACCATCCATATTACTGTAGGTTATATATAGCACATTCAATGAAGACCAATACCCCTTTTTAGTACAGATGCCACATCATATTTACTGTAGGTTAGTCAAATAACATCCCTTTTATTACAGGGCTACCAGCCATTATTACTGTAGTGTACAATCAACATCCCTTTTATTAGCATGTACCATCCATATTTACTAGGGTAACAAAAGACATCCCTTTTATTACAGGTACACCACCATATTTACTGTAGGTGAACAATCAACTCCCTTTATTCAAGGGCACCAGCCATATTTAACTGGAGGTAGGTACAATGATAACAACCCTGTTATGACAACACCATCCATATTACTGTAGGATGACAATAAACACATCCCTTTTATTACAGGCACACCCCATATTTACTGTAGGTGTACAATAAACATCCCTTTATTACATTTGTACCATCCATATAATGTAGGTGTACAATAACAAACTCCCTTGATTACAGGGCACCCATCCATATTTACGTAGGTGTACAATAAAACATCTCCATTTATTACAGGTACCATCCATATTTACTGTAGTTGTACAATAAACATCCCTTTTATTTACATGACACATCCATATGTACTGTAGGTTGTACAATAAATACATACCCTTTATTACCGGCACCATCATATTTCTGTAGTTGTACTAGACACTTTTATCAGACCTCTTTTACTGAGGGTGACAACATTCCATTATATGCCATCACTCTGTAGGTGTACAATAAAAAATCCCTTTAAGGCACCTTCCTAGTACGTAGTACAAGAACATCCATTTATCACAATCATTTACTGTAGGTGTACAAACAACACATCCTTTTATACAGGTGCACCGATCCTATTAATGTAGGTGTACATAAAACATCCTTTTAGTACAGGCACAACATCATTTACTGTAGTGTACATATAAACTCCCTTTATTACATGACCATCCCTATTACTGTAGGTTGTACAATAAACATCCCTTTATTACAGGTACCATCAATCAGATTTACTGTAGGGCTACAATAAACATCCCTTTATTACAGGACACCATCCATATTTACTGTAGGTGTAAATGAAACAATCCCTTTTATTACATGGCCCATCCATATTGTCACTGTCAGGTGTACATAAACTCACTTATTAAGCGACCATCCATATTTACGTAGGTGTACATAAACCATCCCTTTATTCATGCTACATCCCTATTTACTGTAGTGTCCATAAACATCACCCTTTATATCAGGGGACCATCCATATGTACTGTAGGTGACAATAAAACATCACCTTGTATTCGATGTTACCATCCATATTTACTGTAGGTTACAATAAACATCCGTTTTATTACCGGTACACCTACATATTTACGTGTAGGTGGTACAATAAATATCCCTTTTATTAACAGGAATCCATCCATTTTACTGTATGGTGTATCAATAAATCCTTATAAGGGACACCATCCATACTTACTGTAGTGTACTAATAAACATGCCCTTTTATTACAGGCCTACCATCCATTTTAACTGTAGGGTCGTACAATAAACATCCCTTTTATTAAGGCACCATCCATATTTACTGGTAGGTGTACAATAAACATCCCTTTTATTAAGGCAAACCATCATATTACTGTAGTGTACAATAAAAATGCCCGTTTTATCAAGGCCACCATCACTATTTACGAGTTACAGAATAAACATCCCTTTTATTATCAGGGCACCATGCCATATTTACTGTAGGTGTATATAAAATCCCTTTTATTACAGTAACCATCCATATTTACTGTAAGGTAGTACAATAAACAATCCCTTTTTCTTTAAGGCACCATCCATATTTAACATGTGGTGTACAATAAACACTACCCTTTATTACAGGACACCAGCATATTTACGTAGGTGTACACTAAACACTCCCTTTTGATTACAGACACCATCCATATTTTACTGTAGTGTGTGACAATATAACATCCCTTTATTACATGCCCATCCATATTTACTTTAGGTGACAATAAAATCCCTTTTATTACAGGACCCATCCATATTTACGTAGGTGTAAATAAACATCCCATTTTATTACATGGACCTCCATTATTTACTGTAGGTACATAATAACATCCCTTTTATTACAGGTACCCATCCATATTTTACGTGTAGGGTGTACAATAAACATCCCTTTAGTACAGGGCAACCAATCCATATTACTGTAGTAAACAAAACATCCCGTTTTATTACAGGCACCATCCATATTTACTGTAGGTGTACAATAAACATCCCTTTATTACAGGACCCCATCCATATTTACTTGTAGGTGTATAAAAACATCCCTTTTATTACAGGCACACCACCATATTTACTGTAGGTGTACAATAAACATCCCTTTACTATAATGCACCATCCATATTTACTGTGGTGTATAATAAACATCCCTTATTACAGGACAACCACCATATTTACTGTAGGTGTATCATAAAACATATCCCTTTTATTCCAGGGACACCATCCATATTTGTAGGTGTAAATAAAAACATCCCTTTTATTACAGGGACCATCCTATACTGTAGGTGTACAATAACACATCCTTTTATACGGACCCATCCATATTTACTGTAGGTGTAACAATAAACATCCCTTTATTACAGGCACCATCCATATTTACTGTATGTACAATAAACATCCCTTTTATTACAGTACCAATATCTTTACTGTAGTGATTATAACGGTATCCCTGTTATTACAGGGTTCGACCCACTATGCCATGATTTACTGTAGGTGGTCCTAAACAAAAAAAAAAATATTATACTGGTACATAGGACAACGGATCCTTCTCTATATTTATAATGTTACACAAGGGGACCACATACTGATCATTCTCTATATTATACTGTACACTAGGAAGGTACTGATTCATTCTCTATATTATACTGTACACGGATGGACTTCCTTATACTTCAGGACTACACTTCTCTATATTATACTGTACAAAGGGGGATAATGCTGACATTCTCTATGATTTTATACTGTTACAAGGAATACTGATCTTTCTTCTTGTATGTATATGTACAACAGACCGTATCGATCTTTCTCTATATTATACTGTACCATAGGATGATACTGATCTATATATATTATACTGGTAACATAGGACATATGTCTTCATCTATATATTGTTACACAGGACGTACCGAATCTTCTCTATTATACTGACAAGGATGTTGTACTGACTCATCTCTATATTATTACTGTACAGTAGGACATATGATCATTTATCTTTATTATACTGTACACAGGCGATACTGATTTCTCTATATTTATACGTACACAGGATTGTACTGCTCATTCTCATATTACGGTACATAGGACATACTGATCTTTCTCTTTATTATACTGTACACAGGACTACTGATCTTTCTCTATATTATACTGTACACAGGATGTACTGATCATTCTCTATATTATACTGTACATAGGACATACTGATCTTCTCTATATTATTACTGCTTAACCGTACTAGGATCTTCTTTTACGAAGGATGACTGTCATTCTATATAATAACTGTACAACAGGACAGTATGATAAGCTTTCTCTATATTATATGTACATAGGGACATACTGATCATATCTATATTATACTGTACACAGACGTACCGATATTTCTCGAATTATACTGGAATGCATTAACTGGTTACTATATTAGTGACCAGGTACTGATCATTCTCTATATTATTACTGTAACAGGGACAACTGATAGTTCTCTAATAAGTAAATGACATTACTGACTTTTATATTCTACACCCGGAATACTGATCTTCTCTATAGTTATACTTACAACAGGACATAATTGATCATTCCTATATTATACTGTACACAGGACATAACGATCTTTTCTTTATATAACTATACACAGGACATAATGATCTTTTCTATATGTTACTGTACATAGGATGTACTGATCTTCTTATATTATACTGTAACAGGACTAACGGATCTTGTCTCTATAAGTTAGTTACTATACCACAGGAAACTGTCTTCTCTTTAATATACTGTACCAGGACATTACTGATCCATTCTCTATATTATACTGTACATAGGACATACTGATCATTCTCTATATTATACTGGTAATAGGATGTACTGATCATTCTCTATATATAGTACAAGGATCGTAACTGATCATTCTCTATATTATACTGTACCTAGACAACTGATCAGTTTCTATATCTTATACTGTACAACGGACGTATCTTGATCTTCTCTCTATATTCTACTGTACATAGGACATACTGACTTCTTATTACTACATGATTCTATATTTCCTATTATACTGTAACATAGGAATACTGATCTGTCTCTAGTAAATAGACTATATTTTATTTTACTTGTACAAAGTGAACATAATGATCTTTCCTCTTTATACTGTACACGGACAGACTGATCTTTCTTATTATATACTGCACACAGGACATACCGATCTTTCTCTATATTTATGTACATAGGAAACGTAATGATCATTTCCTATATTATACTGTACATAGGATGTACTGATCATTCTCTATATAATTACTGACACAGACGTACTGATCATTCTCTATTTATATACTGTACATAGGAAATACTGATTCATTACTCTATATGTAACTGTGACAAAGGACATACTGATCATATCCTATATTACTGTACATAGGGATTGTACTGATCTTCTCTTTATTACGTGACACAGGACATACTATCTTTCTCTATTATATTACGGGACCAGGACATACTGATGTTCTCTATATTATACTGTACACAGGAACATACCGATCTTTCTTAGTATTATTAACTGTACAGAGGACATACGGATCTTTCCTTTTTATACTGTACACAGGACATTAACTGATTTTTCTCTATATATAACTGTAACAGGAATACGATCTTTCTCTATATATATGTTAACACAGGAACATACATGATCTTTCTCTTATATACGGTACAAAGGACATACTGATCTTTCTACTCTATTATACTGTAACACAGGACGTACTGATCTTTCTCTATATATACTGTACACAGGACATACTGATATTTCTCTCTTTAGTACTGACACAGGACTACTGATCTTCTCTCTATATTATACTGTACACAGGAGGATACTGAGTCTTCTCTATATACTGTACACCAGGACATAATGATCTTCTCTATATTATACTGTACACAGGACTAATGATGCTTTCCTCTCCTATATACTGTACACAGGACATACTGATCTTTCTCATTTATCGCAAATACTATCTCTCTATTGATACACAGGACATACTTGATCTTTCTCTATCTTATGACTGTACACAGGAATACTGATCTTTCTCTATATTATACTTGATACAACAGGATCTGTATTCGTATGATCTTTTAGTATAGACTGTACACAGGACGTATATGATCTTCTCTCTATTATACGTACCACAGGACATACTGGATCTTTCTCTTATTCTAGTACACAGGACATCTGATCTTTCTCTATAAGTATTACGGTACCACAGACATACTGATCATGTCTCTATATTATATGTTACAAGGACATGATGATTCATTCTATATTTTATCTAGTAACATCATGGGCATACTGATCTTCTATCTATATCTGTACACAGGACATACTGACTTTCTCTACTTTATATGTAGCAACAGGAAATACTGATTTCTCATATATACTGGACACATATGTCCCTATTAACTGTACACATGGCATACTGTATTTCTCTATATTATACTGTACACAGGACTACTGATCTTTCTCTTATTTACTGTACAACAGGACATACTGATCTTCTCTCTATAGTATACTGTACACAGGACATACTGGATGATCTTTCTCCTTATTATTAATGTACACAGGACATACTGATCTTTCTCTATATTATACATGTACACTAGGACATACTGATCTCTTCTATATTATTTCTATACATAGGATGTACTGATTCCTTTCTACTATTATTATATTGTACACAGGAATACTGATCTTTCTCTATTTACGTAAAGACTATGACTTCTCTATATTAATGACATAGGATGTACTGATCATTATATTTATTATGGTAACACAGGACATACTGTCTTTCTCTATATATAATGGACATAGGATGTACTGATCATTCTTCTATTTATACTGTACACAGGACTACTGATCTTTCTATATATACTGTACACAGAGTCTGATCTTTCTCTTTATTATACTGTAAACAGGAATTACTGATCTTTCTTTATTATACTGTACACAGGACATACTGATCTTTCTCTTTATTATACTGTACCACAGGACGTATGACTTTCTCTTTATTATACTGTACACAGGACGTACTGATCTTTCTCTTTATTATACTGTCACAGGACGTTACTGATCTTATCTTATATTATACGTACAAGGACATACTGATCTTTCTCTTTATTTACTGTACAACAGGACAGATGAATCTTTCTCTATACAATACTGTACACAGGACATATTACTGATCTTTCTTCTTTAATTATACTGTACACAGGACAATTACTGATCTTTCTGCTTACTACTATACTGTACATAGGATGTACTGATCATCTCTAATTATACTGAACATAGGATGTACTGATCATCTCTATGTTATACTGTACATAGGACATACATGATCTTTCTTTATTATTCTGTACACAGGACGTACTGATCTTTCTCTAACTATACTGTACATAGGATGTACTGATCATTCTCTATATTATACTGTACATAGGATGTACTGATCATTCTCTATTATACTGTACACAGGACAAACTGATCATTCTCTATATTATACTGTACATAGGATGTACTGATCATTCTCTATTATACTGTACACAGGACGTACTGATCTTTCTCTATACTACTGTACAAGGGATTGTATGATCATTCTTCATATATACTGTACATAGGATGTACTGATCATCTCTAATTTATACTGTACATAGATGTACTGATTCATTCTCTATTATTACTGTACACAGGACACAAACTGATCATTCTCTATATTTACTGTGCATAGGATCTCATCATTCTCTATTATACGTAATAGGACATACTGCTTCTCTCTATTATACTGTACACAGGACAAACTGATCATCTCTATATATTACTGTACATAGGATGTACTGATCATTTCTGAATACTGTACACAGGACAAACTGATCATTCTCTATATTATACGTACATAGGCATACTGATCATTCTCTATATGATACTGTACACAGGGGACATACTGATCATTCTCTATATTATACTGTACACAGGACGTACTGATCTTTCTCTATACTATACTGTACATAGGTGTATTAATATTCTTCTATATTATACTATACATGGGATGTAATGATCATTCACTATATTATATGGTACACGGGATGTAATGATTATTCTCTATATTATACTGTACATGGGACGTACTGATCATTCTCTATATTATACTGTACATAGGATGTATTGATCATTCTCTATATTATACTGTACACGGGATGTAATGATCATTCTCTATATTATACTGTACATGGGACGTACTGATCATCTCTATATTATACCTGGTAAATAGGATGTATGATCATTCTCTATTATATTGTACACGGGATGTAATGATCTTTTCTAATTATACTGTAACATGGGACGTATGATATCTTTTTCTATATTATACGTACATAGGATGTATTGATATCTTATATTATACTGTACATAGATGTACTGATTTTTCTCATTATACTGTACACAGGACATATGATCTTCTCTATATTTATACTGTACACCGGACATACGATCTTTCTCTATATTATACTGTACACAGGACTACTGATTCTTTCTCTTTTATACTGTACACAGGACCATACCGATCTTCTCTAATTAATTGTACACCAGGACATACCGACTTTCTCTATACTATACTGTACATAGGACATACTGATCTTCTCTATACTTACTGTACATAGGATGTATATCATTCTCTATATTTATCTATACACAGGACGTACTGATTTCTTATACTATACTTAGAATAGGATGTACTAATCATTCTATATTATACTATAACAGGGGATGGAATGATCATTCTCTATATTATATTGTACACGGGATGTAATGATCATTCTCTATATTATTACTGTAAACAGGACATACCGATCTTTCATCTATATTATACGTACATAGGACGTAATGATCTTCTCTTTATTATACTGTACACAGGACGTACTGATCATCTCTATATTATACTGTACATAGGATTTATTGATCATTCTCTATACTATACTGTAAATAGGATGTATGATTATTCTCCTATTATACTGTACACAGGACAAACTGATATTATCTATATTATACTGTACACAGGACGTACTGATCTTTCCTCTATAATTACTGTACATAGGATGGAATTAATCATCTATATCATAATGACATGGGATGTTAATGATCATTCTCTATTTTATATGTACACGGATGTAATGATCATTCCTATTATAACGTACACGGGACGTACTGATCATCTCTATATTATACTGTACATAGTTGTATTGATCATGCTCTAGATTATACGACATAGGATGTATTGATCATTCTCTATATTATACTGTACATAGGATGTATATGATCATTTCTATATTATACTGTACATAGGGTTAATTATCATTTCTATATTATACTGTACATAGGATGTATTGATCATCTCATATATAATGTACATAGGTGTATTGATATTTCTATATTATACTGTACATAGGAGTTATTGATCATTCTAGATATTATACATGTATAATAGGTTGTACTTGTATTCATCTCTAGTTATACTGTACCAGGGACATACTGATCATTCTCTATATTATATGTACTAGGATGTATTGATCATTCCTCTATATATACTGTTACACAGGATGTACTGATCATTCTCTATATTATACTGTACACAGGGGACATACCGATCTTTCTCTATACTAAACTGTACATGGATGTATTAATCATATCTAATATTATACTATACAGGGATAATGTCCATAACTCACCGCATACTATTAAGGGTCCATAAACTGACCGTCATACTATAAGGTCATAATGACTGATGCTATAAGGGTCCATAACTGACCGCATACTATAAGGGTCCAAACTGACCGCATACTATAAGGGTCCATAAACTGACCGCATACATAAGGTCCATAAACTGACCGCATACTATAAGGGTCCATAACTGACCGCATACTAATAAGGGTCCATAAATGACCGCATTGACTATAAGAGGTCATAACTGCCGCATGCTATAAGGGTCCACACTGACCGAATGCTATAAGGGTCCATAACTGACGCAGGCTAAAGGTCCATAACTGACCGCATGCTATAAGGGTCCATAAACTGACCGACATTACAAGTATAAGGGTCCTAAAAACTGACCATATATAAGGGTCCATAACGACCCACATACTATAAGGGTCCAAACTGACCCATACTATAAGGGTCCATAACGGACCAATACTATAAGGGTCCAACGCCAAGATAGGGTCCATAAATGACTGATACTATAAGGGTCCATAATGACCGCAATGCTTAAGGGTCCATAACTGACGCATACTATAAGGGTCCATAACTATACCGCATGCTATAAGGGTCCATAACTGACCGTTTATACGATAAGGGTCCATAACTGACCGCATACTATAAGGGTCCATTCATAACTGACCCATGCTATACGGGTCCTATAAACTGACCGCATACTATAAGGTCCATAACTGACCGATGCTAAGGGTCCATAACTGACCGCATACTATTAGGGTCAATAACTGACCGCATGCTATAAGGGTCCATAACCGACTGCATACTATAAGGGTCCATAACTGACCGCATACTATAAGGGTCCATAACTGACCATATGCTATAGGTCTGGAGAGAACTAGCTACATAAGTGGAAAGTGATCATTAGAATGAATCTCTTCAAATGAAATAAATCAGTAAGGAGTGAATAACATACACAATGCTGGGATCAAAGTCCATGCCAATAGGATAGTACAGTATAGTATAGTATAGTACAGACAGTACAGTACAGTACAGTACAGTACTGTACATTACTGTACGTACTGTACAGTACTGGACAGTATAGTATAGTTTTTAGGTTGAATAAGACTACGTCCATCCAGTCCAACATACTCATAAAAACCCATATTCCTGCCTAACTGTTGACCAGAGGAGGCAAAAAACATTGATGTATTATCCCATCTAGTCTTCATATTCAAGCCCCTCCATTCCCTCATTAATTTAGTTGCCCTTCTTGAACCTTTCCATTGAAAAATGTCCTTTTGTACACAGGATTCCAAAACTGCACTGAGTATTCAAATGAGGCTCCTTAATGCGTGTAAAGAGGGAGAATTACATTTTCCTCCTGAATCCATACCTCTCTTTATACAAGACAAATACATTGCTGGCTCTAGCCATTGCTACCTTGGCATGTGTGTTATTCACCAACTGAAATGTAGCAAGCAGTGCAGGTGGCTACAGATTGGACAATGGACCCAATCAAAATAGCTTTTACTTTAATAAACATATAGGTCACAAGAGCATGGCGGAAGTTGTAGTTCAAGGGTCTAAAAGTTGGACACCCTTGATTGATTTGGTCCAATCCTTCTGCCTGGCCTGGGGCCATCTTCTCTAAACCGTCCCCAAGCCAGCGCCTCGCCCTCATTCAGATCCATACAAAGGGTGGGCAGTCTCAGCGTTGCCCTCCATGATCTGCAATGAAGCAGAAGGGACCAGAAAACACACAACAAAGACTTATCTAGTAACAAATTGGAACATGTCACAGCTTCATTCCTTTGTGGATGAGATGATTGTCTGGGGAGCAGGGTGTGGACCAGGAATGTCCTTCAACCGCATTACCAAAAGGTAACACAACACCTCACTTAAGGGACCAATGGTTTCAGCAGCACTTCCCCTTTCGGTTCCGTTTCTGTTTGGTGATATTATAAGTTGGATATTAATGTCCCATATGAATAATCTTTATCTGTATTTTCAGGACACCATCCATATTACGTAGGGTACAATAAACACCCTTTTACAGGTACCATCCATATTACTGTAGGTGTACAATAAACATCCCTTTGCATCCCGGACACCACCATATTTAACTAGAGTGTACAAAAACATCCCTTATTACAGGGACACCATCCATATTAGATGTAGGTGTACAATAAAATCCCTTTTATGACAGGTCAACCATCCATATTTACTGTAGGTGTACAATAAACATCCCTTTATTACAGGTCCCATCCATATTTACTGTAGGGTTTCTTACATAAAAGCACACTTTATTACAGGTACCATCAGATTTACTGTAGGGGTATAATAAAACATCCCTTTTATTACAGACACCATCCATATTTACTTTAGGGTGTACAATAACATCACTTTATTACAGGTTAGCTATCCATATTTACTGTAGGTGCTTCAAAAACATCCCTTTTATTACAGGCACCTCCATATTTACGGTGGTGTACAAATAAACATCCCTTTTATTACAGGGTACCATCCATATTACTGTAGGTTGTACATAATAAAACATCCCTTTTAGTACAGGTACCATCCATATTTACTGTAGGTGTAGTCAAAATAACATCCCTTTATTACAGGTCCATGCCATATTACTGTAGGTGTACAATAAATCCCTTTTATATTAGCATCACCATCCATAGTATACTGTAGGCGGTCACAATAAACATCCCCTTTTATTACAGGGACACCATCCAATTATCTGTCAGGGTACAATCAACTACCTTTGATTCAGGGCACCTAGCCATATTAACGTGGAGGTGTCAATAAACAACCCTGTTATTACCATGCACCATCCATATTTACTGAGGTGATACAATTAACACATCCCTTATTACAGGACACCACCATATTTACTTGAGGTGTACAGCATAAACACCTTTATTACAGTACCATCCATATTTACTGTACGTGTAGATAAACAGACTCCCTTGATTACAGAGACACCCATCCATATTTACTGTAGGTGACAGATAAACATCTCCTTTATTACAGGTACCCATCCATAGTATGTATGGTAGTTTACAACTAAACATCCACTTTTCTTACAGGACACCATCTATGTACTGTAGGTGTACAATAAACAACCCTTATTACGCGGCACCATCCATATTTACTGTAGGTTGTAAATAAACATCCCTTATTACAGGTACCATAATATTACGTAGGTGTACAATAAACAATCCCTTTTATGTTACAAGGAACCCATCCATATTTACTGTAGTGTATATAAACATCCTTTTATTACAGGGCACCATCCTAAAATGTAGGTGTACACTAAACATCCTTTTATACAGGACACATCCATATTACTGTAGGTGTACAATAAATCCCTTTATTACAGGTACCCATCCACTAGTTACTGAGGTTGTACAACTAAACATCCCTTTATTAAAGGTACCCATCAGATTTCGTGTAGGTGTTCAATAAACATCCCTTTTTATTACAGGGACACCATCCCATATTTACTGTAGGTGTAAAAACATATCCCTTTTATTCGGCACCATCCATATTTTACTGTCAGGTGTACATAAACATCCTTTATGCTACAGGTGACCATCCTATTTACTGTAGGTGTACATAGAACCATCCCTTTATTACATACAATTATTTACTGTAGGTGCCTAAATACAAATCCCTTTGTATACAGGGACACCATCATATGTAACTGTAGGTGACAAATAAACATCCCTTTATTACACGATGTACCATCCATATTTACTGTAGGTTGTACAATAAAACATCCCTATTACACGGTAACCATCATATTTACTGTAGGTGGTACACATAAACATCCCTTTTTTACAGGTACCACCATTTGTACTGTATGGTGTATCAATCAATACATCCCTTTATTACAGGGCACCATCCCATATCTTACTGTAGGTGTATAATAAACATCCCTTTATTACAGGTACCATCCATATTTACTGTAGGGTGTACAATAAACATCCCTTTTATTACGGTACATCCATCATTACGTAGGTGTACAATAAAACATCCTTTTAACAGGGCAAACCATCCATATTACTGAGGTGTACAATAAACATCCGTTTTATTCAAGGCACCATCCTATTTTACTGTAGTTATAATAAACATCCCTTTTATTATTACATGCACCACCAGTATTTACTGTAGGTGTATAATAAAAGTCCCTTCATTACGGAGCAACCATCACATATTTACTGTAGAGTGTAAATAAACAATCCCTTTATTTACAGGGCACCATCATATTTACATGTAGGTGTACAATAAAACACCCTTTATTACGGACACCATCCATGTGTCGTAGGTGTACAATCTAAACACTCCCTTGATCTACAGACACCATCCATATGTACTGTAGTGTGTACAAATACAACATCCCTTCTATTACATGCACCATCCATAGTTACTGTAGGTTGTACAATACATCCTTTTAATTACAGGCACCATCCAATTTTACTGTACGGTGTACAATAACATCCCATTTATTACAGGCAACATCCTATTTACTGTAGGTATAATAACAAATTCCCTTTTAGTTACAGGTACCCATTCCATATGTTTACTGTGAGGTGTACATATAAACATCCCGTTTGTACAGGGCAACCAATCCATAGTTACTGTTAGGTAAACAATCAACATCACCCTTTTATTACAGGGCCACCATCCAGTAGTTTCTTGTAGGGTACAATAAACATCCCTTTATTCAGGACCCCATCCCTATTAACTGTAGGTTGTAATAACATCCCTTATTACAGACACCAGCCATATTTTACTGTAGGTGTACAATAAACTCCCTTCGATTACATGCACCACCATATTTACTGTAGAGTGGTAACAATAAAACATCCCTGTTATTACAGGGACACCACTCCCCCCCATTATTTTACTGTAGGCTATATAAAAACATCCCTTTTATTCAGGGCAACCATCCATATTACTGTAGGGTGTACATAAAACATCCCTTTTATTTACAGGGTACATCCTATAGTACTGTAGTGTACAATAAAATACAATCCCTTTTATACGGTACCATCCATATTTATGTAGGTGTACAATAAACATCCCTTTTTATTACAGGCACCCATCCAAATTTACTGTAAGTGTACAATAAACATCCCTTTTATTACAGGACCATCCATTTACTGTAGGTGTATAATAAACAATCCCTTTATACAGGCGACCCCATTCCATATTTATGTAGGTGTACAATCAACATCCTTTATTACAGGCACCATCCATATTTACTGTAGGTGTACCAATAACACCCCTTTTATACAGGTACCATCCATATAATGTAGGTGTATAAATACACATCCGTTTATACAGGACACCATCCTATTTACTGTAGTGTACAATAAACAATTCCCTTTATTACAGGTTACCATCCATATTTACTGTGGTGTTACAATAAACATCCTTTTTATACAGGTTACCATCCCATTTTACTGTCGGGTTACAATAAACATCCCTTTATTACAGGGACACCATCCATATTTAACGGTAGTAGGGTATAATAAACACCCTTTATACAGGTACCATCCATATTTACTGTAGGTGTCAAATAACACATCCCTTTATTACAGGACACCATCCATATTTACTGTTAGGTGTACAATAAAAATCCCTTTATTACAGGACACCATCCATATTACTGTAGGTACAAAACATCCCGTTTATTACGGTACCATCCATATTTACTGTAACGTGTACAATAAACATCCTTTTATTACAGGGCACCATCCATATTTTACTGTAGGTGTTACAATAAACATCATTTACAGGTACCATCCATAAATGTTATGTAGTGTGACAATAAAAACATACTCGTTTAACAGGGGCACCATCCATATTTAATGTGGTGTACAATTAAACATCCATGGTTATTTACACGGTACATCCATATTTACTGTAGGTGTATAATAAACATCCCTGTTAGTACAGGACACAATCAATATTACTGTAGGGGTACAATAAAAAACATCCCTTTCTTACAGAACACCGCATAATTTATGTAGGGTACAATAAAATCCCTTTTATTACAGCACCACCAATTTACTGTAGGGTATAATAAACATCCCTTTATTAAAGGGTACAATCCATATTACTGTAGGTGTCACAATAAACATCCCTATTACAGGGACACCATTCCATGATTTACTGTAGGTGTACAATAAACACCTTTATTCAGGGGTACCATCCATATTTACTGTAGGTTACAATAAACATTCCCCTTTATTTACAGGTACCATCACAATTTAATGTAGGTGTACATAAAAACATCCCGATTACAGGCACCATCCATATTTACTGTGAGGGTATAATAAACCATCCCTTGTATGACAGGTACAATACACATATTTACTTGTAGGTGTACAATAAACATCCCTTTTATTACAGGTACCATCCAGATTACTGTAGGTGTACAATAAATCCCTTGTATTAAGGGAACCATCCAATATTTACCTGGAGGTAGGTGTACAATAAACATCCCTTTATTACAGGGCCACCATCCATATTTTACTGTAGGTGTATTAATAAAACATCCCTTTTATTATACATGCACCATCCATTTTACTGTAGGTGTATAATAACATCCTTTATTACAGGGCACTCATCCATATTTTACTGTAGGTGTACAATTTAAACAGCCCTTTTAGTACAGGGCACCATCCATCTTTACGTCGGGTGTACAATAAAATCCCTTTATTTACAGGCACCATCCATGTTTACTGTAGGTGTAACAATAAAACATCCCTTTAGTACAGGACACCATCATATTTACTTGTAGGGTGACAATAAACATCCCTTTCTATTACATGCACATCCATATTTACTGTTAGGTGTTACAATAAACATCCCTTTTTATACCGGGGCACCATCCATGTTACATGTAGGGTACAATAAAACATCCATTTTATTACAGGCACCATCCATATTACTGTAGGTGTAAATAACCATCCCTTTTAGTACAGGGTGGTACATCCATATGTACTGTAGGGTACAATAAACATCCTTTATTACAGTGGCACCATCCTATGTACTGTAGGTGTACCAATAAAAATCCCTTTAGTACAGGGCACCATCCATATTTACTGTAGGGGTACAATAAACATCCCTTGATACAGGCACCATACTATTTACTGTAGGTGTACAATAAACATCCCTTTATTACAGGACACATCCCATATTTACTGTAGGTGTACAATAAACTCCCTCTATTACATTGCATCCAATCCATATTTTACTGTAGGTGTACAAATAAACATCCCTTTATTACAGGACACCATCCAATTACTGTAGGTATACAATAAACATCCCGTTTATTACAGGGAACACAATCATATTTACTGTAGGTGTACAATAAAATCCCTTTTATACAGGGGGTTTACCAGCAAATGTACTGTAGGGTACAATAAACATCGTTTATTACAGGGACCATCAATATTTACTTTGCTTGTTTTAGGTGACAATAAAAATCCCTTTTATTACAGGAACCATCAAATTTATGTAGGTGTACAATAAAACATCCCTTTTATACAGGTTACCATCCATATTTACTGTAGGTGATAAAAACCAATCCTTTTGTACAGGCACCATCCATATTTATGTAGTGTACAATAAACATCCCTTTAATTACAGGCACCACCATAGTACTGTAGGTGTACAATAAACATACCTTTTATTACAGGTACCATCCATATTTAGTAGGGTGGATAATAAACATTCCCTTTTTATTACAGGACACCATCCATATTTATGTAGGCTGTAACAAATAAACATCAATTTATACAGGTACAATCCATATTTACGTTAGGTGTGACAATAAAACATCCCTTTTTATTACAGGTAACCATCCATATTTACGGGTAGGTGTACAATAAAAATCCTTTTATTACAGACACCATCCAATTTACTGAGGTGGATAATAACATACCGTTATTACAGGTACCATCCATATTACTGAGTGTGTACAATAAACATCACCTTTATTACAGGACACCATCCCCATAGTACTGTCGGTGTTACAATAAACATCCCTTTATTACAGGGCACCATCATTATTTACTGTAGGTTGTACAATAAAAACATCTTGTAGTACAGGGACCATCCCATATTAATGTTACGTGTACAAATAAACATACCTGTTATTTACAGTGGCACCACCATATTTACTTAGGTGTACAATAAACATACCCATTTTATTAAGGGAACATCCATATTTACGTAGGGTGTACAATAAAAATCCTCTTTATTAACAGAGCACCATCCAATTTACTGTAGGGTGTACATAAAATCCATTTTATTACAGGTACCATCCATATTTACTGTAGTGTATAATAAACATCCCTTTTATTAAGGACACCATCCAATTTAATGTAGGTGTACAATAAAATCCCTTTATTACAGGACACCATCCATATTACTGGAGGGGTCAAATAAACATCCCTTTTATTACAGGCACCATCCATTATTAATGTAGGTGAGAATAAATCCCTTTTATTACAGGTACCATCCATATTTTACTGTAGGGTGTACAATAAACATCCCTTTATTACGGCACCATCCATATGTAAACGTAGGTGTACAATAAACTCCCTTTATTACAGGCCCCATCCATATTAATGTTAGGTGTACAATAAACATCACTTTATTACAGGACACCATCCATATTTACGTAGGGGGTACAATAAAATCCCTTTTATAGGGACACCTCCATATTTACTGTAGGTGTACAATAAACATCCCTTAATTACAGGGCACCATCCATATTTACTGTAGGTGTACAATAAACATCCCTTTTATACAGGACACCATCCAGATTTACTGTGGTGTACAATACACATCCCTTTATTCAGGTACCATCCATATGTACTGTAGGGGGTACCAATAAACATCCCGTTATTAAGGCCACCATCCATATTACTGTAGTAGGTGTATAAATAAAAAAATTCCCTTTTATTACAGGACAAGCATCCATATTTACTGTAGGTGTACAAAAACATCCCTTTTATTACAGGACACCATCCATATTTACGGGGTGTACAATAAACATCCCTTTTAGTTACAGGACAAATCCCTGTTACTGTAGGTGTACACTAAAACATCCCTTTTAGTACAGGGACCATCCATATTTACTGTAGCTAGTGTTACAATAAAACATCCCTTTTATTACAGGACACCATCCATATTTACTGAGGGTACAATTAAAACTCCCTTTATTCAGGGTACCATCTTTACTGAGAGTTTACATAGAAGTCCACCGCTACCTACCTAGCTAGTCGTTAGTTTTTATATTTTTAGACACCTAGGGAAGCACTAGGGGGATTAACACATTTTTGGATAGTCTTGATCTGGTGTTAGGGAGTCTTTTGGTATATATGATTTGGTGAGTATCACTGTTTTGACCCTTATGAGTCTAATAAAATAATTATATATTGTTTGTATTTGCTGGGCTGGTACGATTTCATTTTGGGGCTTTGCTACAGTTCATTGAGCCTAGGCATGTTTTTTGAGGCTATTACTTCCTATAGTTATGCATTGAGTGCCCCTGTTGTTATTTTTTACAGGGTAAATGGGTTCTTAGGGTTTGGGTTACCCCCAACCACTCTTTCCTGTTTGCAGTATGTTATAGTTGGATGAACCATCGCACACCACCTATTCAGTGGATACATGGATTTTTTAGGTTAAACCTACTTGTACATACCCTTTTTTTCCTATATTTACTGTAGGTATACAATTAAAAACATCCATTTTATCATGGCACCATCCATATTTTTACTGTAGGTGGTACAAATAAACATCCTTTTATTTCAGTACCATCCATATTTACTGTAGGTATACAATAAACATCCCTTTATTACATGCACCATCCATATTTACTGTAGGTATACAATTAAACATCCCTTTTATTACATGCACCATCCAATTTACGGTAGGTATACACGAAACATCCATTTTATTACAGGGCACCATCCATATTATGCTAGGTGTACAATAAAACATCCCTTTTATTACAGTACCATCATATTTACTGTAGGGGTACAAGAAGCCATCCCTTTTATTATCAGGACACCATCCATATTACTGTAGGTATACAAATAAAAATCACTTTTATTACATGCACCATTCCATTTTACTGTAGGATGACCAATAAACACCCTTTATTTACAATGCCACACATCATATTTACGTAGGATTACAATAACATCCCTTTTATTACAGGGCACCATCCATTATTACTGGTAGGTGTACAATAACATCCCTTTTATTACATGGTACCATCCATATTTACTTAGGTGTAACAAAGACATCCCTTTTATTACAGGGTACCACCATATTTACTTGTAGGTGAGACAATAAACATCCCTTTTATTACAGGGCACCATCCATATTTAATGTAGGTAGTACAATGATAAGCATCCCTTTTATGACAGGACACCATCCATATTACTGTAGGATACATAAAAAATCCCTTTTATTACAGGGGCACAATCCCATATTTACTGTAGAGTGTACAATAAACATCCCTTTATTACATTTTTGGTACCATCCATATAATGTAGGGTACAATAACACATCCCTTATTACAGGGCACCATCCATATAACGGAGGTGTACAATAAAAATCCCATTTATTAAAGGTACAATCATATTTACTGTAGTGTACAATAAACATCCCTTTATATACATTGCACCATCCATATTATGTAGGTGTACAATTAAATAACATCCCTTTATTACGGGCACCATCATATTTGTAGGTGTACAATAGACATCCTTTTTATACAGGTACCATCCATCTTTACTGAGGGTGGACAATAAACATTCCATTTTATACATGCCACATCCAGCATTTATTTACTGTAGGTGTACAATAAAAAATCCCTTTTATGACAGGGCAACCATTCCATAGTTACTGTGAGAGGTGACAAGAAACATCCATTTTATTACATGCACCATCCATATTCACTGTAGGTGTACAAACATACACATCCTTTTTAACAGGTACCATCCTATTACTGTAGGTGTACAATAAACATCCTTTTAGTACAGGGCACAAACATATTTACTGTAGTGTACATATAAACATCCCTTTTATTACATGCACCATCCATATTACTGTAGGTGTACAATAAAACATCCCTTTTATTACAGGTACCATCAATAATTTACTGTAGGGCTACAATAAACATCCCTTATTACAGGGCACCATCAATATTTACTGTAGGTGTTACAATGAAACATCCCTTTATTACATGCCCATCCATATGTCCTGTAGGATGTACATAACTCATGATTAAAGCACCATGCCATATTTACGGTAGGGTACAATAAACATCCCTTTTAACATGCACATCCCTATTTACTGTAGTGTACAATAAACATCCCCTTTATTCAGGGGTACCAATCCATATTGTACTGTAGGTGTACAATAAAACATCCCTTGTATGAAAGGTACCATCCATATTTACTGTAGTATACAATAAACATCAGTTGTTATTACAGGACACCTCCATATTTACGTTAGGTGTACAATAAATATCCCTTTTATTACAGGGAACCATCCATATTTACTGTAGGTGTACAATAAAAATCCCTTTATAAGGGACACCATCCATATTACTGTAGGTGTACAATAAACATCCCTTTATTACAGGGCCACCATCCAATTTTAACTGTAGGGTCCAATAAACATCCCTTTATTAAAGGGCACCATCCATATTACGGTAGGTGTACAATAAACATCCTTTTATTAAAGAAACCATCATATTACTGTAGTGTACAATAAAATCCCTTTTATACAGGGCCACCATCAATATTTAATGAGGTGTACAATAAACATCCCTTTTAGTTACAGGGACACCATCCATATTTACTGTAGGTGTATGATAAACATCCCTTTTATTACAGGTACCATCCATATTTACTGTAAGGTATACAATAAACATCCTTTATTAAGGACACCATCCATATTTACTGTGGTGTACAATAAACCTTCCCTTTATTACAGGACACCAGCCATATTTACGTAGGTGTACAATAAACATCCCTTTTATTACAGGACACCATCCATATTTTATGTAGGTGTACAATTATAAACATCCCTTTATTACGGACACCATCCCATATTTACTGTTAGGTGACAATAAAATCCCTTTTATTACAGGACCCATCCATATTTACGTAGGTGTATAATAAACATCCCTTTATTACATGGTGACCTCCAATTTACGTAGGGTACAATTAATCACATCCCTTTTATTACAGGGCACCATCCATATTTTACTGTAGGGGTATAATAAACATCCTCTTTATACAGGACACACATCCATATTACGGTGGTGTACAATAAAAAATCCCTTTTATTACAGGACCACCATCCCATATTTACTTAGGTGTATCATAAACATCCCTTTAATTACAGGACACATCCATGTTTACTTGTAGACATATAATAGGACATTCCTTATTACAGGACACACAAGGCCATATTGACGGTAGACCATATAATAAAACTCCCTTTTTAACAGGACACCATCCATATTACTGTCGGTGTACAATAAAACATCCCTTCTTATTACAGGACACCATCATATTTACTGTGGGTGTATAATAAACATCCCTTTATTACAGGACACATCCATATTTACTTAGGTGTATAAAAACATCCCTTTTATTACAGGGGGACACCACCATATTTACTGAGGTGTACAATAAAACATCCCTTTTCTAAAGGACACCATCCCATAGTTACTGAGGTGTATAATAAACATCCTTTTATACGGACAACCATCATATTTACTGTAGGTGTATAATAAAATCCCTTTATTACGGGACACTCATATTTACGTAGGTGTACATAAACATCCCTGTTTATTAAGGACACCATCCATATTTACTGTAGGTGTATAATAAACATCCCTTTTATTACAGGGCACCATCCATATTTACTGTAGGTGTACAATAAACATCCCTTTATTACAGGACACCATCCATATTTACTGTAGGTGTACAATAAACATCCCTTTTATTACAGGACACCATCCATATTTACTGTAGGTGTATAATAAACATCCCTTTTATTACAGGACACCATCCATGTTTACTGTAGACATATAATAGACATCCCTTATATATTTACTGTAGGTATAAAAACTAACTTTGTTCTATACATATCATAACATATTCCGAGTCCCATTGTTAGGATCACCCCCAGATAACATGTGCTATATCTTTACATTTTTATAACCCTTACTAAAAGATGATAAAATTGTGATTACTTATCCTTTTATTTTTTTTACTGAGACTCTCTGTGGCGTGGAGCCCTTTTCACCATCATTCCCTTATATGTCAATATAGATTTGTTTCAGGATGATGTCATAGGCTGCAGAGGGACGTGGGAAAGGAAAAAACTGGCACCTACAAGTACATGCTTTACAAGTATAATGTTGCCATAGTAAGTATAGTAACATAGAAGAAAATCAGTTGAATGAAACGTGAGTCTCTTAATGGGCCCTATTTATAAAAAATCGTTATCGTTATCGTAAAATACCGATCGTTATCGTAAAATAACGACCGTTATTTACCGATAACGGTCGTTATTTACCGATAACGGTCGTTATTTACCGAGTTATCGGTAAATAACGACCGTTATCGGTAAATAGCGGTCGTTATCGGTAAATAACGACCGGTATTTACCGATAACGACCGGTATTTAACGATATCGGTAAATAACGGTCGTTTTAGGTAAGGGTCGTTACCAATAACGACCGTTATTTAACGATATCGGTAAATAACGGTCATTATCGGTAAATAACGACCGGTATTTATCGATAACGACCGTTATTTAACGATATCGTAAATACCGGTCGTTATCGGTAAATAACGGTCGTTATCGGTAAAAACCCGGTCGTTATTTTATGATAACGATCAGTATTTTACGATAACGATAACGATTTTCTATAAATAGGGCCCAATATGTCTAATATGTAGCTCAGATGAAAATGATTAGCAAACTAGAGAACTAAAGTAAAATTATAAGTGACCCTGCACGAAATTTTAAATGGCTAACCAACATATAGTTGTTTCATCTACTGAGTGACCTGCCCATGTCCTCTCTGTAATTAAGATTAGAAAAAAAAGAAGTTTGGGTTCTGTACTGGGGCCACTGCTATTTAAAGGATATGTACACTGGGAAATCAGGTCCATTACTGGAAACTAGAATTCTTCCCAACTATCACTGTACTGTGTTTTTGTTGATGTGTCCCATATTTCTTTAGATCCAGTCTGAACCATCTTACATTTCAGCTGTCAATCAAATGCCTTCGTATCATATACTCTTCTGTTATGTATAATTTGTCTGAGCAAACAAGTACTGGATTGATGTCATTCAGCAACACAAGCACAGATTATGTGCTACTAACATGTTCATTTATAGATTAAAATGAAGCAATCATTTTTTTCAGTGTAAAAATTCCATTAATCTGTTTATAAATGACTTAGGCATTGAGAACAAGGTTTCAGTGTTTGCTGATGACACTAAACCATGCAGAGATTTGGAAACTTCCAAAGATGTGCAAGTGCTGCAAGCAGACCTAGATAGATTATCAAAATGGGCAGCAGAATGGCAGATGGGATTCAATGTTGATAAATGTAAGGTGATGCATTTGGGATTTAATAATCCTGACTTATGCTGACCATACACTACATATAATTTGTTCCAACCACTTGGTCCGATCATTTTGCGATCAATATTATTGTTGTATTTACGATTGTAAACATGATCCAAAGGGAATGTCGGCAGGTAAAACTGCTTCTCCACTTGACATTACAATCGATTCGACATTCATCTGAATCGAATGTCAAATCAGTGTCATGTCGAGGTAGTGTATTGCAAGATTATGCAGAAGCAAACAGTGTTAGACAGCCACAGCTAGAGCTAGCAAGATATTGTCTTGTATAAAGAGGGGAATACAATCCAGGTCATCATCTTCTTTTTATAAAATTACAACTTAAAAAAATAAAGCTATTATTCAGCCCTGAGACAATAATTAATATTAGTCAGGGGCAGCCTTCTCTAATGTAATCTGCCTGCGTATTCAAGCCCCTCCATTCCCTTTATTAATTTAGTTGCCCTTCTCTGAACTGCTTCCGTTTCCAAGATGTCCCTTTTGTATATGGGATTCCAAAACTGTGCTTGTGAAGGTTCTCATTCATCCAGGTCATGGTATATCTGTTGTATTCAATTAGATCAACCGGACTTGAAGTTTAGTTCTTGAAGACGTTTCGCTAGTCATCCGACTGGCTTTCTCAATTCTGACTCAATTCTACATAACTATAAAATCCGGTTGATCTAATTGAATACAACAGATTCCAAAACTGCACCGCATATTCCAAATGAGGCCTTACCAGTGCCTTGTAAAGAGGGAGAATAATATTTTTCTCTCTTGAATCTATTCCCCCTCTTTATACAAGGACCTATTTGCTGCTCTAGCGTGCTGCTAACATGTTTGCTTCTGCATAATCTTGCAATACACTACCTCGACATGTACACTGATTTGAATCGTCGATTCAGTCTGAATGTCGAATCGATGGTAATGTCAGTGGGAGAAGCAGTTTACCTCGACTTCCCTTGGATCTGTTTTACAATCGTAAATAACCAACAATAATTATTGATCGCAAAATGATCAGCGACAAGTGGTTGGAACAAAATTATATGTAGTGTATGGTCCAGCATAAGTCAGGAGTTATTTAATCCAAATGCCATCACCTACATTTTCAACATTGATCCCATCTGCCATTCTGCTGCCCATTTTGATAATCTATCTAGGGTCTGCTTGCAGCACTTGAATCTTTGGAACGTTTCCAAACTCTGCATGGTTTAGTGTCAATCAGCAAAACACTGAAAACCTTGTTCTGTCAATGCCTAAGCATTTATAAACAGAGTACGGATTGTTACAAGAAAAAAATGATTGCTTGCTATTTTAATTCTATAAATGAACAGTAGTAGCACATAATCTGTGCTTGTTGTGCTGATGACATCAATCAGTACTTGTTGCTCAGACCAAATTATCAATAAAGAAGAGTATATGATCAAAGGCATGTTTAGTGACAGTGAAATGCTAGAGGAGTTCATACTGGATCTAAGAAATATTGGGACACATCAAACAAAAACACAGTACGTGTAGTTGGGAAAGAATTCTAGTTTCCAGTAATGGACACCTATTTCCCAGTGTACATATCCTTTTAAATAGCGTGGCCCCAGTACAGAACCCAAACTTCTTTTTTTTCAATATCTAATTACAGATGAGGACATTGGGGCAGGTCACTCAGTAGAATGAAACAAACTATATTTGGTTAGCCATTTAAAATTCGTTGCAGGGTCACTTATAAATTTTACTTTAGTTCTTCTATTTTGCTAATCATTTTCATCTGAGAGCTCAACATATTAGACATATTTGGGCCTATTTATAGAAAATCGTTATCGTTATGTAAAATACGATCGTTATCGTAAAAATAACGACCGGTGTTTTTTACCGATAACGACCCGTTATTTTACCCGAGAACGACCTTATTTACCGATATCGTTAAAAGTACCGGTCGTTATCGGTAAATACGGTCGTTAATTTACCGATAACGGAACCGCTATTTACCGATGAACGAGTCGTTATATTTACACGATATCGCCGTAACTACATAACGTCCTTATCGGTAAATAACGGACCGTTCGTAAATACCGGTCGTTATTTTAGATAACGATCGGTATTTTAGATAACGATAAACGTTTTTATAAATAGGGCCCATTAGGGAGAGACTCACGTGTCTCAACTGATTTTCCCTTCTGATTTACTATACTTACTTATGGCAACATTATACTTGTAATACGCATGTTCTTGTAGGTTGCAGTGTTTTACTCCTTCCCAGTCCCTCCTGCAGGCCTATGACATCATCCTGAAAACAATCATACTGACATATAAGGTAATATGGTGAAAAGGGCTACCACAACGCCACAGAGAGTCTCAGTTAAAAAAAAATAAAAAAGGATAAGTACATCACAATTTTATCACTTTTAGTTAAGGGTTATAAAAATGTAAAATATAGCACATTTATCGGGGGTGGGTGATCCTACAATGGGCCTGGATATGTTATGATTGCTATAGAACAAAAGTTAGTTTTTTTACCTACAGTAAATATATAAGGGATGTAATAATATGTCTACAGTAAACAGTGATGGTGTCCTGTAAATAAAAGGGATGTTATTATAACACTACAGTAAATATGGATGGTGTCCTTAATAAACAAGGGATTGTTTATTGGTACCCTACAGTAAAATATGGATGGTGTCCTGTAAATAAGTGGCATGTTTATTTACACCTACAGTAAATATGGATGGTGCCCTGTAATAAAAGGGTGTTTATTTAACAAACCTACATAATTAGGATGGTGTCTGTAATAAACGGGATGTTTATGTACACCTACGTAAATATGAGGTGTCCTCGTAATAAAGGGATGTTTATTATTAACCTACCAGTAAAATATGGATGGTTGTCCGTTCATAAAAAGGATGTTTATTATACACCTCAGTAACTATGGGATGGTGCCTGTATAAAAAGGGATGTTTATTGTACACTCAGTAAATATGGTGGTGTCCCTGTAATAAAAGGGGATGTTTATTATACACCTAAGTAAAATATGGAGGTGTCTGTAATAAAGGGATGTTTATTATACACCCACAGTAAATATGATGGTGTCCTGTAAAAGAAGGGATGTTTTATTGTACACCGACAGTAAATATGGATGGTGTCCTGTTAAAAAGGGAGTTTATTATATGTATACAGTAATATGGACTGTGTGTCCTGTAATAAGGATGTCCATTATATGTCTACAAGTAAACATGGTGTGTCCTGTAATAAAGGGATGTTTATGATACACCTACAGTAAATATGGATGGTGGTCCTGTAATAAAGGGATTTTATTGTACACACAGCGTAATATGGATGTGTGTCTGTATAAAAGGGATGTTTATTATACACCTACATAAAATATGGATGGTGCCCTGTAATAAAACGGGATGTGTTAATTGTACCCTACAGTAAATATGGAGGTACCTGTAATAAAGGGATGTTTATTATACACCCTACAGTAAATATGGATGGGCCTGTAATAAAGGGATGTTTATTGACACTAAGTAAATATGGGATGGTGTCCTAATAAAAGGATGTTTATTGTACACTACAGTAAATATGGATGGGTCCTGTAAAAAAGGGATGTTATTGTACACCGTAGTAAATATGGCTGGGTCCTGTAATAAAGGAATGGTTTATTGTACACCACAGTAAATATGGATGTGTCTGTAATAAAGGGATGTTTATTGTATACCTTACAGTAAATATGGATGGTACCTGTAATAAAAGGGATGTTTATTATACAACCTACAGTAATATGGATGGTGTCCCTGTAACTAAAAGGGATGTTTATATGTACACCTCATTAAATATTGCTGGTGGCCCTGTAAAAAGGGATGTTTATTGTACACTACAGTAATCTGGATGTGTCCTTAATAAAAGGATGTTTATTGTAACACCTACACGTTAAATATGGATGGTGCCCTTATAATAAAGGGATGTTTATTGGTTCACCCTACAGTTAAAATGGATGGGGATGCCCTGTAATAAAGGGAGTTTATTGTACAACCTACAGGAATATGGATGGTGTCCTGTATAAAAGGGATTTTTATTGTACACCTACAGTAAATATGGTATGGTACCTGTAATAAAAGGGATATTTATTGTACACCTAAGTAAATATGGAGGTGTCCTGTAATAAACGGATGTTTATTGTTACCTACAGTAAATATGGATGGTACCTTTCATACAAGGGATGTTTTATTGTACACCTACAGTAAATATGGATGGTACCGCTAATAAGGGATGTTATTGTACACCTACAGTAAATATGGATGGTGATGTTAAAAGGGTGTTATGTACACCTAGTAAATATGGCATGGTTGCTTATAATATGAGTTATTGTACACCTACAGGAACATATGGATGTGCATGTAATAAAGGGATGTTTATTGTACACCTACAGTAATATTGATGGTGCCCTGTAATAACGGGATGTTTATTGTACACCTACAGTAAATTATGGATGGTACCTGTAATAAAAGGGATGTTTATTGTACACCTACAGTAATATGGTGGTGCATGTAATAAAAGGGATGTTTATATGTACACTACGTAAATATGTATGTGTGACCCCCCCTGTTATTAAAAGGATGTTTATTGTACACCACAGTAATATGGATGGTACCTGTAATAAAAAGGATGTTGTATGTTTACACCTACAGTGAATATGGATGGTGCATGTAATAAAAATGGATGTTTTTGTACACCTCACAGTAACTATGGGATGGTGCCCTGTACATAAAAGGGATTTTATTGTACACCTACAGTAAATAAGCTGGATGTGCTATGTTTTAATAAAATGGAATGTTTATGTTGTACACCCTACAGTAAATGTGGATGGGTACCTGAATAAAAAGGATTTATTTGTACACCTACAGCAAGTATGATGGTGCCCTGTAATAAAAGGGATGTTATTGTAATGTACCTACCATAATATTGGATGGTAGTTTCTTTCTTTTTTTTTTAGTGCATGTATATAAAGGGATGTTGATTGTACACTACAGTAAATATGATGTACCGTTAATAAAGGGATGTTTATTGTACACCCCCTCGTAAATAGTGGATGGTGCCCTGTAAATAAGGGATGTTTATTGTACACTACAGTATATGGAGGTACCATGTAATAAAGGGATGTTTATTGTACACTCTACAGTACAATATGGGTGTGCCCTGTAATAAAAGGATGTTTATTAGTATCCTACAGTAAATAGGGATGGTGTCCTGTATAAAGGGATGCTTATATTGTACACTACAGTAAATATGGATGGTGCCCTGATAAAAAAGGGATGTTTATTGTCTCACTACAAGTAAATATGGATGGTACCCTGTAAAAAGGGATGTCTTTGTTACACCTAAGTAAATATGGATGGTACCATGCTAATAAAAGGGATGTTATTGTACACCTACCAGTAAATAATGGATGGTGCCCTGTAATAAAAGGGATGTTATTGTAATCCTACAGTAAATATGGATGTGGCAGTTGTAAAAAAGGGATGTTTATTGTCATCCTACAGTAAATGGATGGTGCATGTAATAAAAGGGATTTTATTGATACACTACAGAATAATATGGATGGTGTCCTGTAATAAAAGGGATGGCTTATTGACCCTACAGTAAATAGTGATGGTACTGTAATTAAAAGGATGTTTATTGTACACCTACATAAATATGGATGGTGCCCTGTAATAAAAGTGGATGTTATCGTGTATACCTACACGTAAATATGGATGGTGCTGTAATAAAAGGGATGTTATTGTATTACCTACAGTAAATATGGATGGTGCATGTATAAAAGGATTGGTTATTGTATACCTCAGTAAATATGGATGGTACTGAAATAAAAGGATGTTTATTTGTACCCACCTACAGTAAAATATGGATGGTTGCATGATAAAAGGATGTTTTTAAGTATACCTACAGTAAATATAGGAAAAAAAGGGTAGGTACAAGTAGGTTTAACTTAAAAAACATGTATCCACTGGAATGGTGTGGTGCGATGGGTTACCAACTATAACTACTGCAAACAGGAAAGAGTGGTTGGGGGTAACCCAAAACCCTAAGAAAACCCATTTACCCTGTAAAAACAAACAAACAGGGGCAGCTTAATGCATAAAACTATAGGAAGTAATGAAAAAGCCTCAAACAAACATGCGCAGGCTCACATGAACTGTAGCACCCAAAAGAATCGTCCAGCCCAGCAAATACAAACAATATATAATATTTTATATAGACTATATAGGGTCAAAACAGTGATACTTCACAAATCATATATACACAAAAGACTCCTAACACCAGATAAGGACTATCCAAAAAGTGTTAATCCCTAGGCTCCCTAGGTGCTAAAAATACTAAAAAATAACGACTAAGCATGGTAGGTAGCGGTGGACTTCTATGTAAACACTTCTCCAGTAAAGATGGTACCTGAATAAAGGGAGTTTATTGTACCCTCCAGTAAATATGGATGGTGTCCTGTAATAAAAGGGATGTTTTATTGTACACTACTACAGTTAAATATGGATGTGCCACTGTACTAAAAGGGAGTTTAGTGTACACCTACAAGTAACAGTGGTGTCCTGTAATAAAGGGAGGTTTATTGTACACCCGTAAATATGATGGTGTCCTGTAATAAAAGGGATGTTTTTGTACACCAACAGTAAACTATGGATGCTGTCCTGTAATAAAAAGGGAATTTTTTTATTTACACCTACAAGTAAATATGGATGGTGGCCTGTAATAAGGGATGTTTATTGGTACACCCTACAGTAAATATGGATGGTACCTGTAATAAAAGGGATGTGTATTGTACACCACAGTAAATACTGGATGGTGTCCTGCTATAAAAGGGATGTTTAGTACACCTACAGTAAATATGGTGGTGCCTGTAATAAAGGGATGTTTATTGTACACCTACAGTAAATATGAGGTGTTCCTTATAAAAGGGATGTTTATTGTACACCCTACGTAAATATGGATGGTGTCCTGTAAATAAAGGGATGTTATTGTACACCTACGAAATATGGATGGGCCTTGTAATAAAGGGAGTTTATTGTACACCTACGTATACATATGGATGGTGCCTGTAATAAAGGGATGTTTATTGTACACCTACAGTAAATATGGAGGTACCTGTAATAAAAGGGATGGCTGTATTCTCACCTACATAAATAATGGATGGTGCCCTGTAATAAAAGGGATGTTTATTTGACACCCTACAGTAATATGGATGGTGTCTGTAATAAAGGGATGTTTATGACACTACATTAAATTGGATGGTCGTCCTGTAATAAAAGGGATGTTTATTATACACCTACAGTAATATGGATGGTACCTGTAATAAAATGGATTTTATTGGTACACCCTACACGAATTGATGGTGCCTGTTAATAAAGAGGTTTGTATTGTACACCTACGTAAATATGGATGGTCCCTTAATAAAATGGTATGTTTATTGTAACACTAAGTAAATATGGTGGTGCCACTGTAATATAAAGGATGTTTATTTGTACACGTAACATTATAGGATGGTAACTGTATACAAGATGTTTTTATTGTACCACTACAGTAAATATGGATGGTGCCCTGTAATAAAGGGATGTTTATTGTAACACCGACATACTATGGGATGGTGTCCTGTAATAAAGGTGATGTTTTGTACACCTCCAGTAAATAGGATGGTCCTGTAATAAAAGGGTATGTTATTATACCACTCAGTAAATTGGATGGTGTCTGTAATAAAAGGATTTTTATTGTCACCTACACGTAAATATGGATGGTTACCTGTAATAAAAGGGATGTTTTATTGTCACACCTAACGAAATATGGATGTACCTGTATAAAGTTGATGTTATTTGTTACAGCCTACATAATATGGATGGGTCCTGTAATAAAAAGGGATGTTTATTATACCACCCACTAAATATGGATGGTACCTGTAATAAAAGGTATGTTTATTGTACACTACAGTAAACTATGGATGGTGCCTGTAATTAAAGGGATGTTATTGTACACTACAGTAAATATGATGGTGCCTGTAAAAAGGATTGTTGTTATCACCTACAGTAAATATGGATGGTACCTTATAAAAGGGATGTTTATTGGTACACCTACATAAATTTGGATGGTGCCTGTAATAAAGGGATGTTTTATTGTACACCTAAACGAGTAAATATTGATGGTCCTGTATATAAAGGATGTTATTGTCACCCTACAGTAAATTGGTGGTAACCCCGTGTATAAAAGGGATGTTTATTGTACACCTACAGTAAATATGATGGTGTCCCTGTAATAAAGGGATGTTTATTGTATACCTACAGTAAATATGGATGGTGTCCTGTCAAAAAGGGATGTTTATTGTGTACACCTACAGTAAAATATGGATGGATGCATGTAATAGAGGGATGTTTATTGTACCCCAACCTACAGTAAATTATGGGATGTGTTCCTGTAAAAAGGGATGTTTATTGTACACCTACAGTAAATGTATCGGTGTCCGTAATACAAGGGATGTTTATGTACACCCTACAGTCAATATGGATGGTGCGCTGTACTAAAGGGATGTTTATTGGACACCTAAAGTAACATAGGATGGTGCCCTGTAATAAAGGATGTTTATTGTACACCTACAGTACATATGGATGTACCACTGTACTAAAAGGGATGTTATATACACATACAGTAATATGGATGGTGCCTGTAATAAAAATGGATGTATTGTACACCTACAGTAAACATGGATGGTGCCCCGTATAAAAGGGATGTTTATTGTAACACCTAACAGTAAATATGATGTGCATGTAATAGAGGGATGTTATGGTTCACCATACAGTAAATATGATGGTGTCCTGTATAAAGGGATGTTTATTGTACACCTACAGTAAACATGGATGGGTGCCTGTAAATAAGGGATTTTATTGTACACCCGACGTAAATGATGGATGGTGCCCTTAATAAAAGGGATGTTTAATTGTACACCGACAGTAAAATAGGATGGTGCCCTGTAATAAAGGATGTTATTATACACCTACAGTAAATGATGGTGCATGTAATAATAAAAGGGATGTTTTATTATACACCTACAGTAAATATGGATGGTGGCCCTGTAATAAAGGGATGTTTATTGTACACCTACCTCCAGGTAAATAGGATGGTTGACCCTGTAATAAAAGGGATTTATTGACACCTACAGTAATTGGATGGTACCTGTAATAAAAGGGATGTTTATTGTAACCTACAAGTAAATTGGATGTGTACCTGTCATAAAGGGATGTTTATTATACCCTACAGTAAATATGGATGGTGCCTGTAATGGGATGTTGTTGTACCCTACAGTTAATTGTGATGGTACCTGTAATAAAGGGGAATGTTTATTGTACACCTACAGTAAATATGGATGGTACCCCTAATAAAGGTGTTTATTGCTACACCTACAGTAAATATGAATGTGTCCCTGTAATAAGGGATGTTTATTGTACACCTACAGTAATATGGATGTACCCTTTAATAAAGGGATGTTTATTATACCTACCAGTAAAATGGTGGTGCTGTAATAAAAAGGGATGTTTATTGTACCTACATAAATTGATGCGGTGTCATGTAATAAAGGGATGTTTATTTACACCCTACAGTAATATGGATGGTGTCCGTGTAACTAAAGGGATGTTATTATACACTACAGTAAATATGGATGTACCGTGTAAATAACTGGATGTTTATTGATACAACAACAGTTAAATATGGCATGGTGCCCTGTAATAAAGACGATGTTATTGTTTTTTTGTTTTTAACACCTCATACATTATGGATGGTACCTGTAATAAATGATGTTTATTGTAACACCTACAGTAAATAGGATGGTGCCCTGTAATAAAAGGGATGTTTATTGTACACGTACAGTAAAAATGGATGGTACCGTAATAAAACGGGATGTTTTATGTACCTACAGTAATATGGATGGTGTCCTGCTAATAAAGGGAGGTTTTATTGTACAACTAACAGTAAATATGGATGGTGGTCCTGTAATAAAGGGATGTTTATTTGACACCTACAGTAAATATGGATGGTACCTGTTAATAAAGGGATGTTTATTATACACCTACTAGTAAATATGGATGGTGTCCCTGTAATAAAGGGCTGTTTATGTAACTCACAGTAAAATGGATGGTACTGATAATAAAAAAGGGATGTTTATTGTACACCTACAGTAAATATGGATGGTACCTGTAATAAAAGGGATTGTTTATTGTACACCTACAGTAAATATGGATGGTGTCCTGTATAAACGGATGTTTATTATATACACCTACATTATAGGATGGTTACTGTAATAAAAGGGGTGTTATGGTACACCTACAGTTAAATATGGATGGTGCCTGTATAAAGGATGTTTGATGTACACCTACATAAATATGGAATGGTGCCTGTATAACAAGGATGTTTATTAACACCTACAGTACATATGGATGGTCCCTGTAATAAAGGGAGTTATTGTACACCTATACCAGTAAATTTGGATGGTGCCTGTAAATAAAAAGGATGTTTATGTACACCTACCGATAATAATGGATGGTACTGTAATAAAAGGGATGTTTATTATGTCCACCTACAGTAAATATGGATGGTCCCTGTAATAAAGGGTATGTTTATTGTACACCTACAGTAAATATGGATGGTTCCCTGTAATAAAAGGGATGTTTTATTGTAGACCTACAGTAAAAATAATGGGGGGAGGATGGTGTCCTGTAATGAAAGGGATGTTTTATGTGTACACCTACAGTAAATATGGATGGTGCATGTAATACGAAGGGAGTTTATTTGTACACCTCCAGCTAACAATATGGGATGGTGTCCTGTAATAAAGGGAGTTTGATGTACACCTACAGTATAATAGGGATGGTGTCCTGTAATAAAGGGATGTTTATTGTACCCTACAGTAATATGGATGGTGGCCCTGTATAAAAGTGATGTTTATTGTACAACCTACAGTAAACTATGGATGGTGCCCTGTAATAAAGGGATGGTTTATTGTACACCTCACAGTAAATATGGAATGGTACCTGGTAACATAAAGGGAATTGTTTATTATAACATACAGTAATTGGATGTTGCCTGTATAAATGGATTGTTTATTGTACACCGTACAGTAAACATTGGATGGTCCGACCGCGAATAAGAAGGGTGTTTATGGTACACCCTACAGTAAATATGGATGGTGCATGTAATAGAAGGGATGTTTATTGTACACCTACATAATATGATGGTGTCCTGTAATAAGGGATTGTTAATTGTACACCTACAGTAAACATGGATGGTGTCCTGTAATAAAGGGCTTTTTATGTGTACACCTACAGTAAATATGATGGTGCCCTGTAATAAAAGGGTGTTTATGTATCACCACAGTAAATATGGATGGTGCCCGATAAAGGGATTTTATATACACCTACAGAATCTGGGATGGTGCATGTAATAATAACAAGGGATGTTTATTATACAACCTACAGTAAATATGGATGGTGCCCTGTAATAAACAGGATGTTTATTGTACACCTACAGTAACTATGGATGGTGCCCTGTATAAAAGATGTTTATTGTACACCTACAGAATATGGATTACCTGGAATAAAAAGGGATGTTTATTGATACACCTACAGTAAAATATGGATGGGTACTGTAATAAAAGGGATGTTTATTATACCACCTACAGTAAATATGGGATGGTTGGCCCTGTAATAAGGGATGTTTATTGTACACCTACAGAAATATGATGTCACCTGTAATAAAGGGATGTTTTATTGCTACACCTACAGTAAATATGGATGGTACCTGTATAATAGGGATGTTTTATTTACAACCTACAGTAAATATGGAATGGTACCTGTAATAAAAGGATGTTTATTTGTACACCTACAGTAAAAGGATGTGTTCCCTGTAATCAAAGGGATGTTTATTGTACACTACAGTAAATATGGATGGTACCTGTAATAAGGGATGTTTTGTACACCTTACAGTAAATAATGGATTAGGTACCTGTACTAAAGGGAGTTATTGTCACACCTACAGTAATATGGATGGTGTCCTGTAATAAAGGAATGTTTATTGTACACCTACAGAAAATATGGATGGTGTACCTGTAATAAAAGGATGTTTATTGGAACACCTACCTAAAGTATGGATGGTACCGTTTAATAAAGGGATGTTTATTGTACACATACAGTAACTATGGATTGGTACCTGTAATAAAGGCTGTTTATTGTACCACCTACAGTAAATATGGATGTGTGTCCTGCTAATAAAGGATGTTTATGTACACCTACATAATTTATTGGTGGTGCCCTGTAATAAAAGGTGTTTATATACACTACAGTAAAATATGGCATGGGTCCTGTAAATAAAAGGGAGTTTTATTGTCACCACCTACAGTAAATATTATGGTACCTGTAATAAAGGGATGTTTATTGTACACCTAACAGTAAATATGGAGGTGCCCGTAATAAAGGGAGTTATTTGTACACCTACCAGTAATATGGATGGGTGTCCTGTAATAAATGGATTTATTGTACACCAACAGTAAATAGGATGGTACCTGTAATAAAGGGATGTTTAGTTGTCACTACCGTAAGTATATGGATGGTGTCCGTAATAAAAGGGATTGTTTATTATACACCTACAGTAAATTGGATGTCACCTGTAATAAAGGATGTTATGGGTCACCTACAAGTAAATCATGGTGGTGTTCCTGTAATCAAAGGGAGTTTAATTGTACACCTCAGTAAATATGGATGTGCATGTAATACAGGGATGTTTATTGTACACCTACGTTAATATGGAGGTGCCCTGTAATAAAGGGATGTTTATTGTACACCTACAGAAAATTGGATGGTGTCCTCTGTAATAAAAGGGATGTTTATTTACACCTACAGTAACTATGGATTTTTTTTGGGCAATGTAATAAAAGATTTTATTGTACACCTACAGTAATATGGATGGTACCCTGTAAAAAGGGATGTTATTGTACACCTACAGTAAAATATGGATGGTACCTGTACTAAAAGGGCATGTTTATTATGTAACCCTACGTAAATAGGATGGTAACCTGTAATAAAAGGGATGTTTATTTTACACCATCAGTAATATGGATGGTGTGCCTGTAATAAAAGGGATGTTTATTGTACCCACAGTAAATATGGATGGTAACCTGTAATAAAGAGGATGTATTGTACACCTACAATAATCTGGATGGTGTCTGTAATAAAAAGGGATGTTTATATACCCTACAGTAAATGTGATGGTACCTGTAATAAAGGGATGTTATATGTAAGAACACCTACATAATATATTGGATGGTACCTGTTAATAAAGGGATGTTTATTGTCACACCTACAGTAAATATGGATGGTGCACCTGTATAAAGGCGATGTTTATTGTACACCTACAGGATAATATGGATGGTGTCCTGTAATAACAGGGATGTTTGTTGTACACCTACATTAAATATGGATGGTGTTCCCGGGATACAAAGGGATGTTTATTTGTACACCTACGTAAATATGGATGGTACCTGTTAAAGGGTGTTTATTTGTACAACCTACCGTAATATGGATGGGTCCTGAAATACAGAAAAGATTATTCAATTGGGATACCATTTACCATACCAAACATTATAATAATCAACCCAAACGAAACGGGACTGAAGGGAAGTGCTGCTTGAAACCATTGGGTCCCTTAAGGTGAGGTTGTTTGTGTTACCTTTGGTAATGGGTAAGGGACATCCTGGTCCACACCTGCTCCCAGACAATCACTCATAACAAAGGGAATGAGCTGGTGACACTGTTCCCATTTGTTATAGATAAAGTCTTTGTTGTGTGTTTTCTGGTCCTTGCTTCATTGCAGATCAAGGAGGGCAACGCTGAGACATGCCCACCCTTTGTATGGATCGTGAATGAGGGCAGGCGTGGCTTGGGGACGGTTTAGAGAAGATGCCCCATAGGCAGGCAGAAGGATTGGGACCAAATTCGAATCAAGGGTGTCCAACTTTTTAGACCCTGAACTCAACACTTCCAGCATGCTCTTGGAACCTATATGATGTTATTAAAGTAACAGCTATTTGATTGGGTCATTGTCCAATCTGTAGCCACCCTGGCAACGATTGCTACATTTCAGTTTGGTGAATAACACAACTGCCAGGTAGCAATGGCTAGAGCCATGCAATATTGTCTTGTATAAAGAGGAGGTATGGGATTCAAGGGGAAAATGTAATCTTCCCTCTTAAACACGCATGGGTAAGGGCCTTCACTTTGAATTTGCAGTGCAGTTTTGGAATCCTGTGTACAAAAAGGACATCTTTATAATGGAAAGTGTTCAAGAAGGGACAACTAAATTAATAAGGGAATGGAGGGCTTGAATATGAAGACTAGATTGGATAATACATACAATTTTTTTGCCTTCCTCTGACACAGTTAGGCAGAATATGGGATTTTGATGAGTATGTTGGACGATGGACGTAGTCTTATTCAACCTAATAAGACTAATACTATACTGTCCAGTTACTGTACAGTACTTGTACAGTAATGTACAGTACTGTACTGTACTGTACTGGACTGTCGGTACTATACTATACTATACTGACTATCCTATGGCATTGACTTTGATCCAGCATTGATGTAGTGTTATTCAACTCCGTATGATTTCTTATTTCCTTTGAAGAGATTCATTCTAATGATCACTTTCACTTATGTTAGCTAGTTCTCTCAGACTATAGCAATATGGTCAGTTATGGCACCCTTATGTATGTCGGTCCAGTTATGGACCCTTATAGTATGCAGGGCGTTATGGACCCTTATAGCATGCGGTCAGAATATTGACCCCTAATAGTATGCGGTGTTACCATCGATTGTCAGTTGGACCCTTATAGTAATGCGGTCAGTTATAGGACCCTATAGTTCATGCGGTCAGTTATGGAGCCCTTATAGATGCGGTCAGTTATGGCCCTTATGTATGAACGGTCAGTTATGGACCCTTATCGATCCGTATATTGACCTTAGGGGTCCAGTTATGGACCTTATAGATCGGTCAGTTATGGACCCTTATAGTATCAGTCATTATGGACCCTTCATTGAGTGACTTAGGTGGTCCAGTTATGGACCCTTATAGTATGCGGTCAGTATGGACCCTTATTAGATGTGGTCCGTTATGGACCCTTATAGTATCGGTCAGTTTATCGGACCCTTTAGTAATGCGGTCAGTATGGACCCTTATAGGCATCTGGTCAGTTATGGCTTGCCCTCATGACCCTTTATAGTCCATGTCGGTCAGGCTAGGACCCTTATAGATGCGGCAGTTATGACCTCTTATAGATGCGGTCAGTTTATGGACCCTTATTAGCATGCGGTCAGTTATGACTGAGGCCGCAGTTTAGACAGCGTTATATGGAGCCTGGCCGTCAGGTTAGGACCCTGTATAGTAGGCGGTCAGTTATGACCCTTATAGTATGCGGTCAGTTATGGACCCTTATAGCATGCAGGTCAGTTATGACCTTATAGTATGCGGTACAGTTATGGACCTTATATAGGGGAGTTAACTTACGAGTTTTAGTATATATCTCATGTACATTAGAGAAATCGGTGTCCCTGTGTAGTATAGGTGATGTACATTGGTAACAGTATATTAGAGGAAATCAATACTTATACATTAGAATGTCATGCGGAAGTATAAGGTAATATAAAAATTAGGAGACAATCCTCTATGACTATATAGATACAACCATGTCATATTTGATCATATCTAAGTAGTAATATTAGAAGATATCACCTATAAGATAAATAGAAATGCTACACTGTGTAAGATAGAGAATATCAATCCATGCGCATAACACCTATCAATACAACCTATGTACAGTATAATATAGAGAATGATAGATCCGTGTACGTTATCCAATAAATGATCATCAGTGTATATAAGAATGATATACTGAAGATAAGACCTAATCCCCATGAGTATAGAAATCATTGTCGTTACAGTATAATATAGAAATTCTGTCTGACAGTATATAACAATACATTATCATAGTAGAGGTCATCCTGTAAGTAAAAGATGATCAGTACGTTGAAATATAAGAGAAAGATATAGTATGTCATAATTAGACAGAAAATCGTATGTCCCGACAGTATAATATAGAGAATGATCGTATTCACAAATCCCGTGGTACTATAATAGAGAATAGATCAGTTCATCCCTGGTAATAGTATAATATAGAGAATATTCAGTACATCTATTCAAGTATAATATAGAAATGCTCAGTAGTCCTGTGTATAGTATAGATATAGAGAATGATCAGTACATCCTATGTACAGTAAAGTATAAGAGAAGATCAATATTCCTATGACAGTATTATATAGAGAATGCTGGATCATGTAATCTTGTACAGTATTAATACTAAGAGAAGATCAGTAATGTCCTAGTGTACAGTATAACAAGAGCAAAGAATCAATACATGCCCTAGTGTACAGTATAATATAGAGAAATGATCGTTAGATGTCTCGCGTGTACAGTATAATATAGAAAGATCATTACATCGTTTCTATAACTGAGATGTCCTACATTCCATGTATAGATTGAATGAAATGATTAATACATCCTATGTACAGTATATATATAGAATATCAGTACAATCCTATGTACGTATAATATAGAAATTGAATTGCTGTAAGTAAAAAAGGATATATCATTACAGTCCTCATGTTACAGTATATATCTAGAGTAAAGATCATACATTTCCTGTACAGATATCATATAGAGAATGATCAGTACGATCCGTTTACCAGTATAATATAGAGAAATGTCAGTACTTCCCATGTAAAACAGTATAATATAGAGAAAGATCGGATGTCACATCCGTGTACAGTATATATACGAGAATGATCAGTACATCCCGTCAGACAATATAATATAGAGAATGATCATACAGTCCATGGTAGAGTCAATTATAGAGAATTACTCCAGACATATAAAAAACAGTTCCCGTGTATCTCATATAGAGATAGATGAAATCTATCATATAATAGGAACATTGCGCAGTAGTATAGGATCGGATGTGGACAGATAATAAGAAAAGATCATGCCTGGAATATAATAAAAGTCAGTGCCTTGTACAGTATATATAGACGAAGGCGAGTATGTCCTGTGTACAGTATAATATAGGAATGATCAGTACTGTCCCTGTGTTACAGTATCATATAGAGAATAGATCAGTAATGTCCTATGTACCGTATAATATAAGAGAATGATCAAGTGCTCCTTGTACAGTATAATACAGAATGATTCAGTACTCCATGTACAGTATTAATATAGAGACTGATCAGTTCTCCGTGTACATATAATATAGAGAATGACAGTATGGCCTATTACAGTATAATATGAGAATGATCTTAGTCCATGACAGTAAAGTATAGAGAAGATCAGTTTCATCCCTGTGTACAGTATAATAAGAGATGATCAAGTACATCCTATGTACAGTATAATATTAGAGAATGATCAGTACGTCATGTAATTAAAATCTCTCAGTACAAGTATAATATATGAATATCATTACATCCCCATTGTAAGTAAAGTATAGAGAATGAAATCCAGTACGTACCGTGTATAGTATAAGAGAATATTCAGTAGATCCTGAGTACAAGTAATATATAGAGAATGATCATATTTGTCCTGTGTACAGTATAATAAGAAGAATGATCAGTAGCACATCCCCCCTATGTACGTATAATATAGAGAATGATCAGTTACAAAATCCTTGTACAGTCTAATAGAGAATGATCAGTACTCCTAGTACATAATAATAAGAATGATTCAGTTTGTCCCTTGTTAACAGTATAACATAGAAGAATGATCAGTAGAACCGATGTTCAGTATAATATAGAACTAGATAGACACATCCTATGCACGTATAAATAGAGAATAGATCAGTATTGTCCTGTGTACAGTATAATTAAGAGAAGATCAGTATTGTCCTAGGTACAGTTTATAGTATAGAGAAATGATCATACATCCTATGTGACAGTTAAATAGAAGAGAATAGATCAGTAATGCCTGTGTACGTATAATATAGAGAAGATCAGTACGTCCTGTGTACAGTATAATAAAGAGAATGATCAGTACGTCTAGTGTACAGTAATAATAGAGAGAAGATCAGTTTGGTCTGTGTCACAGATAATAAAGAAATAGATCAGTACTGCCCTTGTACAGTATAATAAGAGAATGATCAGTACATTATGCCTTTACAGTATAGATAGAGAAAGATCAGGACGTCCTGTGTACAGATATATAAGAAAGATCAGATGTCCTAGTGTACAGTATAAATAGAAGAATGATCAGTACATCCTATGTCAGTATAAAAGAAATATCACATCTATTACTATAGATAGAAAGACAGTATGTCCTGTGTTACGCTTGTAATAAAGATAAAGATCAGTACTCCTGTGTCAGATAGTATAGAGAAAGTAGTAGTCTGTGTACAGTAAATAAAGAGAAACGATCAGTATGCCTGTGTACAGTATAATATATAGAAAGATCAGTAAGTCTATGGTACTAGATAATAAAGAGAAAGGATCAGTCATGTCCTGTGTACATGTATAATATAGAGAAAGATCGTACTCCGGTAACATTATAATAAGCGAGAAAAGATCAGTATGTCCTGTGTACAGTATAATAAGAGAAAGATCATGTATGGCCTGTGTACAGTAAAAAGAGAAAGATCAGTTACGTCCTGTGTCAGTATAATATAGAGAAAGATACAGTATGCTGTGCAGTAAATGAGATGTACACTTGATATAATAGAGAGAAGATCAGTATGTCCTGTGTCAGTATAATAAGAGAATGATCATTAAATTATGTGTACATATAGATATAGAGAAAGCTAGTATGTCCTGTGTACAGATAATAGAGTAGAAAGATCAGTATGTCCCTGTGTACAGTATAAATAGAGAATGATCAGTAACATCCTAATGTATACGAAAATATAGAGATGATCAGTATGTCTGTGGTACAGTTAAATACTTAGAGAAAGATTCAGTATGCTCCTGTGTACAGTATAATATAGAGAAGATAGTATGTCCTGTGTACGGTAAATAGAGAGAAAGAATCAGTATGTCCTGTGTACAGTTATACAGAAAGATCAACGAATACGATCCTGGTACAGTATAATATAGAGAAGATTCATAGTTCTGTGTACAGTTATACTAGAGAGAAAGATCAGTATGTCCTGTGTCAGTATAATATAGAGAAAGATCAGTAGTTCCTGTGTCCGTATAATATAGAGAAAGATCAGTATGTCCGTGTACAGTAAATACGAGAGAGTAATGTGGGTAGAACTACATTAGTCTCTGTGTATAGATAATATAGAGAATGATCATATGTCCTGTGTACAGTTATATAGAGAAGATCAGTAGTCCTGTGTACAGTATAATATAGAGAGAAAGATCAGTGGTCCTTGTCAGTACTATAGAGAGAAAGATCAGTATGTCCTGTGTACAGTATAATATAGAGAAAGATCAGTACGTCCTGTGTTCAGTATAATAAAGAGAAAGATCAGTACGTCCTGTGTACAGTATAATAAAGAGAAAGATCAGTATGTCCTGTGTACAGTATAATATAGAGAAAGATCGGTATGTCCTGTGTACAGTTATAAGATAGAGAAAGATCAGTTAATGTCCTGTGTACAGTATAAAAAGCGAAAGATCCGTATGTCCTTTGTACAGTAATAATATAAGAAAGATCGGATGTCCTGTGTCACAGTATAATATAGAGAACTAATCAGTATGCCTCCTGTGTCCCGTAATACTCAAGGATAGATCAGTATGTCCTGTGTCACAGTAACAAAGAGAAAGATCAGTACATCCTATGTACAGTAGAATATAGGAATGATCAGTATGTCCTTTTGTCACAGTTAATATAGAGAATGAAATCAGTATTTCCTATGTACAGTATAATAATAGGAATATCAGTACGTCGTGTCAGGATAATATAGAGAATGATCAGTACATCCTAGTCAGTATAATATAGGAGAATGATCATTACGTCCTATGTACAGTCATAATATAGAGAAAGATCGGTATGTCCTGTTACAGTATATATGAGAAAGATCAGTAGGTCCGGTGTACATATAAAGAGGAAAGACATTATGTTCATGTGTACAGTAAACAAAAACAATTACTATAGAGACAGATCAGTATTCCTATGTTACAGTATAATATAAGGAGAATATCATTAGAATTTCCTATGTACAGTAATAATGAAGAGAATGATCAGTATGTCCTATGTCCAGTAAATATAGAGAAAGATCAAGAGTACGTCCTTTGTACATATAATATAGAGAGACTATCAGTTGTCCTATGTACAGTATAATATGAGAGAATGATCAGTACGTCCTGTGTACATATACTATAGAGAATGATCAGTACAATCCTAATGTACCGTATAATATAGAGAATGATCAGTATGTCCTATTTCCCATTATAATATAGAGAATGGATCAGTAATGTCCTGGTACAGTATATTAAAGAGAAGACAGTTCCTGTGGTTGTATAATTAGAGACGATCCGTTATGTCCTGTGTACAGTAATAAAATATAGAGAATGAATCAGTACATCCTATGCTACAGTATAATATAGAGAAAGATCATTATGTCTGTGTATAGTATAATATATAGAAAGATCGTTATGTCCTGTTACGTATAATATAAGCGAACAGATCAGATATGTCCTGTTGTAAGTATCAATATAGAGAAGATCAGTATTCCCTGTGTACAGTAATAATATAGAGAAACAATCAGTTGTCCCTGTTACAGTATAATATAGAGAGATGATCAGTAGGTCCTAATGTACAGTTAATATAGATAGAGAAATATCGGTACGTCTGTGTTACCGTATATATAGAGATGATCAGTATGTCCCTATGTCCAGTATAATATAGAGAAAGATCGGTACTCCTGTTACAGTATATTAGAGATGATCAGTAAAAGTCCTATGTACGGTTAACATAATATAGAGAATGATCAGTATGTCCTGTGTACAGTATAATATAGAGAATGATCAGTATAACATCCTGTGTACGTATAATATAGAGAAAGATCAGTAGTCCTGTGTACAGTATAATAAGAGAAAGATCTAGTAGGTCCTATGTACCGTATATATGAGAATGATCAGTACAATCCTGTGTACCGTATAAATATAGAGACATATCAGTATGTCCTGTGTACAGTTAATAAGAAGAATGATCATTATGTCCTACTGTACAGTATAATATAGAGAATGAGTCAGTATCAACATCCTGTGTACAGTATAATAGAGAGATCGTACGTCCGTGTACAGTTAATAAGATAAAGATCATAGTCCTATGTTACCGTATAATATCGGAATGATCCAGTATTCCTATGTACAATATAATATAGAGAAAGATCGGTACGGTCCTGTGTACAGTATACTAAGAGAAGGATCAGTCTGTCCTATGTAACAGTATAAAATCTAGAGAATTATCATTATCCTGGTGTACATTATAATATAGAGAAAAGATCAGTACGTCCTTTGACAGTATATAAAGGAAGATCATCATATCCTGTGTACAGTATAATATAGAGAATGAATCAGTACCTCCTGTGTACAGTATAATAATAGAGAATGATCAGTATGTGGTCCCCTTGTGTAACATTATAAATATAGAGAAGGATCCGTTGTCCTATGTACCAGTATAATAAATTGAATCAGATGGAATGGATCTAAAATATACAAACCTATTAAAAATTGCAACTGGTAGTAAAACATCCAATGAACCAATGAACCAGGGATATTTTAATAAAATCCAGTTCTGCTCTATGATAAAAATGTAACTTATTGGTCCGGCCCTTCATGGCAATCCAAGTTTCTCATGCGGCCAACCTGAGAAATGTAGTTGCCCACACCTGTCTGTTTGGAGACCATTGGAGTTGGATTAAGATCATATGGGGCCCTAGGCAGGGCCATCATTTAGGGGCCCCTTTTTTGCTACATATATTGTATAGACTGTAATTTTTTTTTACTGCTTCTGAAGCTGGGCCCCCAGAAGTTTCCGGGGCCCTAGGCAGTTGCCTCGGGTTGCCTTGTGGATAATCCTGCTGCATTGGACTGATTTTTTAATTCTGGGTGATATGGCTTTCTGCATTTTAGAAACCAGAATATTCTTTTTTTGGTAGAAATATACTGTATGAAGGAGGTTGGGTGAATAGAGAATAACTGATAATACTAGGAGCCAATTGATATTTTCTGGGTGAAGCTTAAAGCCCATTGGTTCAACTTTTTGAGTCTCCATGGAAACAAGACAGATTCTAGGTATCAGACTTTTTGTTCTGTTAGCAGTGTGTCCAATCATAAAATGCAACATGGGATACTGACTGTTACAGAATCATAGCAGAACTTAAGCTGGGTACACACAGCACAGATTTCTGAAAGATGACAGACAAGATCTGCAAGATCATGTCTGCCATCTTTCAAAGATCTGCATACACACAGTCCCGAGCGTTCTCCCTGAACTTCATAAGGAGAACGCTCAGGACTGTGTGTTTCCATCGGCCGCGCTAGACTCCTCTATAGGGAGTCTAGCGCGGCCGATGGCAATTTTTGGCCTTTCCCGAACGAGCGTATGGCCGACCCAATCGCTCGGCGGCCGCGCGCTCGTTCGGGAAACGAGCGCACACACATAACTATAAAGCCCCGATACCGTCGGATCCGACGGTATTGGGGCTTTATCGTTACTGTGTGTACCCAGCTTTAGACCATGTGACATCACAGAGAAACACTGACAGTGTGTCAATGGGCTGTGAATGTCCAAAAATGCTTCACTCGACAAGTAAGAGCATCTGGTTATAATAGGAAGAAAATGAAATAAAAATAATAATAAATTCTAGGTAATTCTCATTATTTCCAAGGCAGCACTTCTGTGAGTGCTACAACATTGGTTGGGCATTTGGATCATTAAATGAACTTTTGACCAAGAACAGTGCTACCTAAAGCTGGGTACACACGATGAGATATTTCCGTCCGATCGACCGATAGTTCAGTGTATCGGTCAATCGGACCAAAATTATCGCATCCGAATGTGCCCATGTCCGATCGACCGTTCGTCCAAATCGGACGAAAGGACGATCGGACAGGGTGGAAAACCTCGTCCGATCGTGCGGTCCTCTATGGACCGCACGATCGGTCGCGGTGACTATCGGACGCGACTGCTTTTGCCGCGACCGACAGTCCTTCCTCCTGGCCGACCGTTGGAAAGTATCGAACGGTCAGTCAGGAGGAAAAATCGCTAGGTGTGTACCTAGCTTAGGGATTGATGTGTTTCGGACCTGCTAGTCCCTTGTAATCTTCGTTGTGTCTAGTGAGGCCATTGAAAGCTATGCATCAGTCACCATACTAATCGTATTAGAGTCTGTAAAGAGATAAGCCATGATGCAGATTAGGGTAAGGCTACTGTTCCATGTACTGTAACATAATGGAGCATTAAATAATGGAATTAGGACTAAAGCTGGGTACACACAATACAGATTTTTGAAAGATGACAAACAGGATCTGCAACATCCTGTCTGCCATCTTTCTAAGATCTGCATACACACAGTACCGAGCGTTCTCCCTATGAACTTCATAGGGAGCAGGGGCGTTTTAGGGGGGATTCCTGATCTCCTGGAATCCCCCCTTTCTGTCTGCTCAGTACAGTCTGCTATTCTGCTTCTCCTGGTGTCCATAGAACTGTTACATAATTGTTATATAGATTGTTACATTGTCAATTGAGCTGTGAGTAAGAAACTGCATTTGTATGTTTCAAAAATGTATCCAGTCTGCCCCGTGATTGACAGCAGCATAGAGAACTGTATCACTATTAACCCTGCAGCTGCTTAAGGTGATTGCTGAGACTGGATTTATATACATTACTTACTGTACTTACCCCACTGTGATGGAGCTTATTGAGCAGGAATTATGAAATCCTGGAGGTGGTAGCTGACTATTAACATTTCATTATATATATTGTATATACACAGGAGTGATTGTTCCATATATTCCATATACAGAATGGTCCGATGTTATCAGCTTCCCCTACTGTAGTAAAGGGAACCGGAAATGGAAATTTTCTGCCTTGACCGATAGGTCCCGATACCGACAATATTCGGTCAGAATTCTGTCAGATCCACCGTCAGTGTCACAGCTCTGACTTTGAAGGACACTAATGTCATTGAAGGACAATGTGGATTTCTCGGTAAGAGAAAAATGGCCAAATTTTTCATCTAGACCATTCGCCACTACGAGCAGTCGGCAGGGACAAAGCACTGTTAGTCACGGCAAATGTCTCCTACGGACCGCACAATCTGCGGTAATTTACCGACATTGGTCGCTGCTGCCACCGAAATCCCCTCAGAATTTTTAGACCAACCAACCGATACACATAAATACCGGCAGGTTGGGACGAAAAATCTGCTCGTATGTACCCAGCCTTAATGAAGATACTTTATAACAAAAGTGATATTTGGCTAACTGATGATAATTATGGCAAGTACAGAACATATAATATTATTATATAATGCATATATATAATAGAATATATGGATGTATTTGGTCATGAACTTCCTACTGGGGTTGTTCGGTGGTAACCCATTCAGGAATCCCCCCCTTGAAAATCCTGCGCTTGCCTCTGGGGAGTATTTGTGTGTGTTTCTGGGTGAGGGTTTAGTATTAGGGTTTATGTTAGGGTGGGGGAGTATTATTAGGGTGTTCCAGGGTGAGGGAGTATTATTGGGGTGTGTTTCAGGGTAAGGAAGTTGTATTAAGATGTGTTTCACGGTAGGGGAGTATTATTAGGGTGTGTAGCTGTGTGGATAAGTAGAATTAGAGTGTTTCAGAGTCGGGGAGTTGTATTCGAGTGTGTTTCAGGGTGAGGGTTTAGTATTAGGGTTTATGTTAGTGTTGGATTAGTATTAAGGTGGGCTTTGGGATGGGGAGTGTGGGGGAGTAGTATTAGGGTGTTTCAGGGTGAGGGCTTAGATTTTGTGTTTGTTTATATTAGGGTGGGGGGCTAGTATTAAGATGTGTTTCAGGGTGGGTGAGTATTATAAAAGTAGGTTTCAGGGTTGGGGAGTATTATTAGGGTGGGTAAGTAGCATTAGGGTGTGTTTCAGGGTGGGGGAGTATATTAATGTGTTTCAGGGTGAAGGTTTAGTATTAGGGCTTATGTTAGGATGGGGGGAGTAGTATTAGGGTGTGTTCCAGGGTGGGGGAGTATTATTGAGGTGTGTTTCAGGGTGAGAAATAGTATTAGGGCGTGTTTCAGGGTGGGTGTGTATTATTAGGGTTTTCTGGTAGGGGATTGTATTAGGGTGTGTTTTAAAAGTGGGTAACTATATTATAGTGTGTTTCAGGGTTGGAGAGTAGTATTAGCATGGGGAGTATTATTAGTGTGTGTTTCAGGGTGGGGGAGTATTTTCAGAGTGTGTTTCATAGTGGGGGGAGTATTTTTAGGTTGTGTTCCAGGGTGGAAGAGTAGGAGCGTGTTTCACGGTGGCATAGTAGTAGTATTGGTGTGTTTCTGGGTGGGGGAGTAGTATTAGGGTTTCAGTGTGGAGGAATAGTATTAGGGAGGCGGGTTGTTCACGGTTGGCATGAGTATAGTATTGGGTGGCACTTTTCTGGGTGGGGGAGTGTAGTAGTGTATAAGGAGAGTAAGTAGTATTAGGGTTTCAGTGTGGAGGGAATAGTATTAGGGTGTGTTTCAGGGTGGGGGGGCAGTACCATTAAGTGTGTTGTTTCAGGGTGGGGGAGTACCATAAGTGTGTTTCAGGGTGGGGAAATAGTTTAAATTTAGGAGTTATTGTCCTTATTTATTGGTTTTTTTTTGTTTGTTTTATGTGTAGTTATTATGTTTCAGGGTGTGAGGAATAGTATGTATGGCGGGTTTTTTTGTTTTTTTGTTTTGGGTGGGGGGAGTACCAGTAGTGTGTTTCAGGGTGGGGGAATAGTATTAGGGTATGTTTCAGGGTGGCGGAATAGTATTAGGGTGTGTTTCAGGGTGGGGGAATAGTATTAGGGTATGTTTCAGGGTGGCGGAATAGTAATTCGGTGTGTTGTCTTGGGGGGGGGAATAGTATAAGGTATGTTTCAGGGTGGCGGGAATAGTACTTTAGGGTTGTTGTTGTGTGTTTCAGGGTGGGGGAATAGTATTAGGGTATGTTTAAGGGTGGGGGAATAGTATTAGGGTGTGTTTCTGGGTGGGGGGAGTACCATTAGTGGGTTTCAGGGAGGGGGAATAGTATTCGGGGGGGTTTTTGTGTTGAGGGTGGGGGAATAGTTTAGGGGATGTTTCAGGTGGCGGAGAATAGTATTAGGGTGTGTTTCAGGGTGGGGGAATAGTAGTAGGGTATGTTTCAGGGGGAGGAATAGTATTAGGGGGGGTTTTCTGGGTGGGGGGAGTACCATAGTGTGTTTCAGGGTGGGGGAATAGTATAAGGGTATGTTTCAGGGTGGGGGAATAGTATAAGGGTATGTTTCAGGGTGGGGGAATAGTATTAGGGTATGTTTCAGGGTGGGTGAGTAGTATTAGGGTGTTTTTTCAGTGTACACTATGATCATGTAAATAATTCTATGATAATGTAATATATAATATTATAATATACTATGATAATGTGATATATAATAATATGATAATATGCAAGGGATAATAAGCTACCTACAGTGTAATATAAGGATATTACACCACCAAGGAGGTCCATATAGAAGCACGAGGCCATAGGCTGTAGGGCATGGAACTCCGAGGTGAAGTCATTTCATATATTACACTGTAGCGTATTATTTCATATAATACATAAGGCCAGACAAAAAAAATACAGCGGAGATTCCGTCTCTCCCCTTTCCTGTATTAGTAATTTATATAGGAAGCAGTTTTTTTAGTATATAGTTTATTGCCGTTCCTATTGGAAAGTAAAGGAAGGACGAGCATTGCCTCTCTCCCCTTCCCATTCATTTCACTGATTGAGTTAAGATGTAGATAAGGAGGAGAGGATGCATTCCTGTGAGTCATCAAGAAGTGACTTGGGCTGTCCGCTCCTCCTTATCTACATTGTAATTGAATCAGTTAAACTAATAGGATGGAGAGAGAGGGCGAGAGAGATGATGCTCGGCCCTTCCTTTACTTTCCAATAAGAACATCAATTAACTATTTATATACTGAAATAAAGGCTTCCATTATAAATTACTAATACAGGGAGGGAGAGAGACGGGGGTGCGGGGGAAGCACAAGACTAATCCATGCAGGGGGCACTCTTGAGTGTAATTCAAACGCCTTTATTAAATCACATCAAAACACAACGTTTCAGGGATTGCTATGTCTCCTTCATCAGGGTGCAGTGGAAGACAGGAAGTCACTCAGTGATGTCATTGAGTGAATGAAATAAGCACCTCCCCATTCTTAATCCAAATCCTTCTGAATTATACTATTCACACTCATCTGCCAATCTATTTACTGCCTACCGATTCCCGTCACCTTATGTCTCACCCCATATCCTCTAGACTGTAAGCTCTTTGGGCAGGGTCCTCTCTCCTATTGTATCACGGTATTGCTGTAAGAAACTCATCACTCTGTGTACTTATATTATGTATTACCTGTGTATGTAATATGTATGACTTTGTATAACATGTATGACCCAGTATGTAATGTACCCACAGAAGATGTTATCGCTATATAAATCCATAATAATAATACTATGATAATGTAATATATAATACTATGATAATACACAATGATAATGTTATATATAATCCTACAATAATGTAATATGGCTCAGTGGTTAGTAGTGATGCCTTGCAGCGCTGAGGTCCTGAGTTCGATTCCACCCTTGGACACAACTGCAAGGAGTTTGTATGTTCTCCTCACGCTTGCTTGGGTTTCCTCTGGGCACTCCAATTTCCCCTGCAATAATAAAGACATACTGATAGGTTGTATGTTTCAAATAAATGTGCTTAGATTGTAAGCTCTTTGGGGCAGGGCCTGATGTGAATGTATACATGTAATTGTAAAGCGCTACGGAAGAGGTTAGCGCTATATAAATCCATAATAATATAATACTAAGATCATACACTATAATAATGTTATATATAATACACTATGATAATGTAATATATAATACTATGATAATACACTATGATAATGTTATATATAATACTGCGATAATACAGTGATAAAATATATAATACTATGAAAATACACTACGATCATGTAATATTTAATATAATACACTATGATCATGTAATATATAATACTATAATACACTGATCATATAATATATAAAACTATGATAATACACTATGCTCATGTGATATATATAATACTTTGATAATTGCATGTAATTTGATAGTATATTATAATGTAATATATAATACTATGATAATACACTGTGATCATGTAAAATACCCTATATATTCGAGTATAAGCCGACCCGAGTATAAGCCGAGGTACCTTTTTACCTAAAAAAGTAGGAAAAATTGATTGAGTATAAGCCTTCTGATTCAGTATTGTTTGAGGCTTAAGTTGCCCTTTAAATGGACAGCAGAATTCCCATACAGATGTTTGGAAACTACAACACCCAGCATGCTTTAGTTGCTGGGAGTTGTAGTTTCCAAACATCTGTATGGGAATTCTGCAGTTAAAAGGCAACTTAAACCTGCAGAGTAGAGCCCCCTTCTTCCCTCCCTCCCCAGAGAGTCCCCCCAGTAAGTTGGTCCCTACCGCGATCAATGTTGCTCACACCCTGAATCTGGCAGCCACACGCTGTGTAAGTCCTGTGGATTTGCCGGCTGACATCACTACTCGGCGCCTCTAACAGCCCAGCGCCGGATTTGGAGTTCAGCAACACCGATTGGGGTAAGGAAGGACCTTGACTCGAGCATAAGCCGAGGTAAGGTTTTTTGGGTTTATTTTAAAACCTAAAAACCACGGTTTATACTCGAGTATATACGGTAATACTATTTTAAATGCATGATATGATTTGATAATGTAATATAATAACATGATAATGTAATATATAATACTATGATGATGTAATATATAATACTATGATATATAATACTATGATAATATACAATGATAATGTAATATAATAATATTATTATATATGTAATATAAATATTATAATAGTAATATACTATGATGATGTAAAAAACTACTATGAAAATAGAATAGGATAATAGCATGTTAATTTGATAATGTAATATATTTAATGTAATATTATACTAATTATAATGTAATATTAAATACTATATAATATACAATGAGATATCATATATAATGTAATATAATATATTATATGTATATATTATACTATGATGATGTAATATAGATACTATGTAATAGAAAGGGTTAATAGCTTAAGTTATATTATATGTAAGATATAATACTATGATAATATACAATGATAATGTAATATAATAGGATAATGGCATGTAATTTTATAATGTAATAAATTATAATGTAATATATAATACTATTATATTTAATACTATGATAATATACAATGATAATGTAATATAAATTATAATGTAATACATAATGTGATGTAATGTGCGTGTCGGTCCAATTTTGCTGCTGACAGAGCGTGTGAACGCGCAGGCAGTGGCAGCGGTGGCATCGCGGACGCGCCTCGTGGGTGTCTGTGTTGCGGGCTGTAGGACCCAGGAGGCGCCGCCCGTCCCGCGGCCGCACAGTGTCACTCAGTCAGTGTGCGGGGAGGAGCCGTCGGGGGGACGCGGGGACGCGCAGAGCGGAGTGAGGGGGACACGGACAGATCCCCCGGACCCAGACAGGAGGTGGAGGCTGCACGGTGAGTTAATAACCAGTCTCCCCATCCCTCCCTGTCTGTCTTTGTGATGGGCACAGGGTGCCATGGGGCAGTGCCAGTCTGGGGGGTGCACTGGGGACATTAGGAGGGGGGAGGGTTTTGTGTCTACAGGGTATGGGGGGGCAGTGACAACACACACACACCCCAACAGATACACACTACCCAACACACCACCCAACACACCCCCCAACAAACACCCACACCCCCAACACATACACAAATCCCAACACATACACACACCTTAACACACACACACAACTTCCTAATCCAAACACACATCCCCCACATCACACACCCCACCACGCACACCCAACACATTAAATCAACAACACTGCCTCAAAACACACACACTACACCACCCCAACACCCCGACACCACACACTACTACCCAACACCACACACTTCAACACCACACCCCAACACCCACACACACCACCACCCCAACACACCCCCCAAAAAAACACACACACTGCCACCCCAACACCTAACCTCTGCCATCACATGGACAGGACCACCTGTACCTTTCCCTTGTGTCTATGTAGGAGAATGGGGTTGTCACATGGGATTAATGGTGCCACTACATCCTGACAGGTTCTGCCCAATGTGTCAGTAAATGTGTGTGCAAACACAATGAATATACACACGCGGCTTTTACATTGTGTGATATACTCTATATGTTTACATGCGAACATGACGTGTCCAACAATGTGGCTCTGTGAATATATAATATTTGTACATTCCATGTGATTGGTACATGTACATACAGAATATGGTCTGTATCTATAGAATACATCTCTGTACATACGTGCCTACAGAATGGGGCAACTATATTATAGTCCATAGACAAAACCAGCTTGAATCTATGTGTTGGCCATATACATATAGAGACACGGCCCTGTACAGGGTGTAGACAGGCAAAAGAGAATGTGTAGATTGGTGGGTGTTCTGTAGTTCTAGTCTGCACATGGACATACTCTATTGTGGTATGCAGCTTTATATGTGTACTAGCATTTAGAATTCAACAGCTTTCTAGTATTTGTATTTGTTGCAGGAAAAAAAGTTGTGCAACTATAAGTTTAGTTTAAGCTAAAACCACTTCAGGTCTGATGGATTCCATAGGACATGGGTATATTGATGGGTACTTGTGCACCTGGTCCCCAGGGACAGGAGTAGAATAAAAAATGGCTCTGTACTTTACACGGCTTCGTAGTTTACATGGCTTCTGTAGTTTTGTTTCTGTGGAGCGATCTCTAAGTGTGAGTGGTTCGAGGATGTGACATTTAGATCTGGGGCGCACACAAAGCTTTTGAGGTCCGTTGTACTAGGCATTGTGGTTCATAAGTGTGAGTACATGTGAAGGTCAGGTTACTTGCATGTTCTGTTGTTTGATTGCCCATTTGTTAGGGAGACCGGAAGGCCCGAGCACAATGCATTAAAAACATGTGAAAACCCACAGACAGGCTGTTTACTACTAGAGCTGGTTTTGTTGACACTACACAAGCAAACGCAACCAAAAAAAATGGTACCACATTCATCATGCTGGTGTTGGAGAAGGTGGGTTCTTTTTTTTGCTTTTTCTCAGTGTTGCTTTTCTGAGTATGATCTTTAAAAACGAAACATGTGGACAGGCATGTCCAAAGCAGGGGAGTTTAAAGATGCAACGCAGCACATTGTGGGAAAATGCATGATCTTGCAGAAAACAGCGAGTCAGGAAAACGCAGGAAGAGAAATGCAACAGCGTGAAACCAGGCCTGAAAGTGGGGTAGGTAAGTCATACGGGCGGGGTAGGTAGTCAGGCGGACAGGAGGGTAGGTAGTTATGAAGGGTAGGTAAGTCATTGGGCCTGGGGGGACAGTCCTGCAGTCCCCTTAATATAAACGCGTGTGAGAGAGAGGAGGGTGTGGACAGGTTTAACACGGGTTGGAGTGGTGGGGTGATCCATGTTCTTTAATCTGCGGAAATCTGATCTCTCTCTTCACCTTGTCTTCATTTACCCCATCTCCCCCTGTAATCACCATCACAGTTATGTTCCTGTTAAAGATAACGTGCGATGGGTGACACAGATCTTTATCTGTGATAACCGTGGAGGTTGTGTAAAGGGTTAACCCCCCCCTACACCGGTATTATATGTGGGTTGCAGGCCTGTGATATCACCGTAATTTTACCTCTTCTGGCTAGGGCGCCATTAAATCCCCCACTCTTACAAGCTCTGTCCTGTGTTACTCGCATTATTTTGCCAAAAAATGAAAAGGGTGGGGGGTGTGGGGGGGTAACGCACTGCAAAGCCAGGCAAAGATGCCAGCCAATCGAGGATTCACACTGTTACCTATGGGATTAAATGCAGGGTACTCCCTTAATATTTTTAATAGGGCTCTTTGCGTGTCTGTGTCATTGTGACAGTAAATACATCTAATGCTGTGGGCCTACCACTCCCAGCATGCTCAGCAGCTTCTGCAAACACTGGACTGTCTGAAAATAATTTGTGTGTTCAGTGGTTTGTAGGGTGAACAGCTGTAATAGGTGTTTGTAGCCTATTGAACAAGCCAGGTTTCAGTTATCATAAGATTGCATAAGTCAGTTGCCTTGATGGCCCCCCGAGTAATGTGTAATTTGCTGAATGGAAACCCATCACCACTCACACACCTGGGACAGGATTTACCTTTGCACAAATATTGGATCCTTTGTGTGTGACTTTCAATGGTCAACTTGTGCAGGAGAAAAGGAGGGGTGGGATCTCCAGCAGGGAACGTTAACCCTTGGTTCCTACCTGAACTCTACACTGAGAATGACAATGTCCAATTAAAATCCAGTGCCCGTCATCAAATCTATTCCAGTGCAAAAAACGTGAATCAGAAGTGAAACGTGACATCATATCTGTTTGTATATTCATGAAATGGACGGAGATTAGGTTCACCAGGTTTTTAACTCTCTAATTGGTATAGGGGAGGAGTTTAAAGGGGAAGTTGACTGGTTGTGTGAACGCTTACCGGTAAACGGACCAGTAAATGGAATAATATACAAAGTAGTATTGAAGCTTAAAGGGTAGGGTTGAATGGATCTAAATCACATTGGAGGCCAAAAAGCCTTGTGGTACATAATCATGGGCTAATAAACATGACATATAACATGTGGTACAACTTTTAATATCCATATAATTTGTATTTCCCTGCAAGGCCTTTATTTCATTAGAGGCTGGGGAAAGAAACACTGTCACGTAGATCTGAATTAATATCAATCATGCAATTTAAATTTCCTATCGCACCTGACCATTCACTTGTTTCCAAGAATGTAAAAACCACCTCTGACGCTGTTATTTTTATACATAGATAAATTTCCTACCACCCGTTCTTTACAAGTAATGAGTATTTTCCTTACCATCCGTTAAGTTTATACGTAGAGATTTCCTTACCATCCGTCTTTTTAATGTAGGTAAGAATTTTCCCGAACCCACCCGTCTATTTACAGTGATAGAGATTCCCTACCAATCCCGTTTTTTTTATGTAGCTAGAATTTCCTACCCTCTTTATTTATTACGTTAGAGATTCCTACCATCCGTATTTATCATAGATAGAAATTTTCCTACCACCCGTTATTATTAAAGTAGATAGAGATTCCTTCCATCGTTATTTATATGTGTATTAGAGATTTCACTACAATCTTGATTTCGTGTTTTTTATTTTTATACGTACGATTTCCTACCTCCGTTCTCATTTATACGTAGATAGAAATTTTCCTACATCCCCGTTATTTTACAAGGTGCATAGAATTTCACTACATTCCGTTTATTTTATATGTAGAAGAGATTCTTACCATCGTGTTATTTATACGTAGATAAAGATTTCCTACCACCCGTTTTATTTTACAATTCGCTAGAGATTTCCTCCGATCCCTTTCATTTTATACATGAGATTTCCTACCATCCGTTTATCTATCTAAGTAGATAGATTCACTACCATCCGGTTTTATTTATAGGTGATAGAGATCCTATATCCGTATATACGAATCTATCCGTTATTATATAATTAGATTAGAGATTTACCACCGTTAATATAAGGTCGATGCGATTCCTTACCATACGTATATATAAGTAATAGAGGATTTATATTCCACATCCTTATTTTATAGTAGAGATTTTCCTACCATCCGTTATTTATACGTTAGATAGAGATTTCCTACCATCCGTTATTTATACGAGAGATTTCCTAACATCCGTTTATTTTTATACAGTAGATAGAGATTCCATACCAGTCCGTTATATTTTTATACGTTAGAGATTTCCTACGTGTCCGTTATTTATTACGTAGATAGTAGATTCCTACGAGTCCGTTAATTTTTATACGTAAGATAGAGATTTCCTACCAGCCGTTATTTTAACTAGATAGAGATTTTCACTACCATCCGTTATTTTTATACGTAGAGATTTTTTATTTTCCTACGATCCTTATTTTATAGTAGATAGAGAGTTTTCCTTAACAATCCCCGTTATTTTATACGTAGAAAGATTTCCTACCATCCTTATTTTACTACGTGAGATTAGAATTTTCCTACGAGCCGTTATTTTATCGTAGATAGAGATTCCCTACCATCCTTATTTTATACACAGAATAGAGATTTCCTACGATCACTTAATTTTAGACGTAGATAGAGATTTCCCTAACCGATCCGTAATTTATACGTAGATAGAGATTTTCCTACGATCCGTTTTTTATTTATAGTAAATAGAGATTTTCCTACGATCCGTTATATTTTTAAGTAGATAGCGATATTCCGTCACGATCCGTTATTTTTATACGTAGATAGAGATTTTCCTCAGATCCGTTTATTTTATACGTAAGACGAGATTTCCTACCATCCGTTATTTTTAGTGTAGATATAGATCACCCACATCCGTTAATTTTATTAGTAGAAGATTTACCTACCCATCCGTTTTATATAGGTAGATAGAGAGTTTCTCCACCCGTTATTCTCTTAGGTAGATAGAAGAATTTCCTCCCATCCGTTATTATTTTACGTTAGATAGAGATTCCTACCATCCGTTATAATTATATGTAGATTAGAGATTTCCAACACCGTTTTAGACAGTTTACTTTTCTTTTACGTTAGAGATTCCTACCATCCGTTATTTTATACGTAGATAGATACAAGATTATGTTGTTTCCTACCATCCGTATATGTATACGTTAGGAGATTTCCTACCATCCGTTATTTTATATGTAGATAGAGATTTCTACCATCCTTATTTTATGAGTAGATAGAGATTCCTACCATCCGTTATTGTATACTAATATAGATTTCCTACGATCCGTTTTTTATTGTAGAGATTCTACGATCTCGTTGTTATTTATAACGTAGAGATTTTCTACCATCCGTTATTTATACGTAGAGATTCCTTACCATACCCGTTATTTTATACGTAGAGATTTCCTAGACCATCCGTATTTTATATGTAGATAGAGATTTTCCTTACGATCCTTTTTTTTATACGTAGATAAGATTTCCTCACCCGTTTGATTTTATACGTAGATAGAGATTCCTACGATCGCTTTATTTTATAGTGTAGTATAGAGATTCCTACCATCCGTTTTTATTTATACGTAGATAGAGATTTCCTACCAATCCGTTATTTATATGTAGATAGAATTCTTTCCTACCACCCGTTATTTTAATGTAGATAGATTTCCTTACCATCACCTTTATTTTAGTAGGTAGATAGAGATTGTCCACGACCCGTTATTTTAATAATAGAGATTTCCTACAATCCCCCGTTATTTATACATAGAGATTCTCTCCATCCGTTTTATTTTATACACAGTAGGAGATTTCCTACCATCGTTATTTTACAAGTAGACTAGAGATTTCCTACCAACGCCGTTATTTACAAGTAGATAGAGATTTCCTACATCCGTTATTTTATAGTAGATAAGATTTTCAAACTACGATCCGTTATTTTTATAGCTAGGATTCCTACCCCATCCGTTATTTTACATAGGTAGATAGGAATTTCCTACCATCCGTTTACTTTTATACATAGAGATTTTTCCTAACCATCGGTATTTTATACATAGAGATTTCGCTACATCCTTATATTTATACGTAGATAGAGAATTTTCTACCCATCCGTTTATTGTTATCATAGAGAATTTTCCTACCAATTCCCGTATTTTATACGTAGAGATTTCTACCCATCCGTTATGTTTTATAATATGAGATTTCTACCATCCGTTATTTTATAACCGTAGATAGAGATTTTCTACACATCCGTTTATTTTATTACGTAGAGATTTCCTACCATCCCGTTATGTTATAGGTAGATAGAGATTTCCTACATCCGATTTTATACATAGATAGAGATTCCTACCACCCGTTAATTTTTTACATAGAGATTCCACCATCCGTTATTTTATAGTAGAAAGGAGATTCACTACCATCCGTGATTTTTCACATAGAGATTCACCCCAATGCCTACCATCCGTTTTTTATAGGTTAGAATAGAGATTTTTCCCTACCAATCCGTTATTTTATACGTAGGAGATTTCTTACCACCGTTATATTATAAGTATATGAGATTTCCTACATCCGTTTATTAGATAATCGATAGAGATTTCCTACCTCCGTCTTATTTTATATGTAGAGATTTCCTACGATCCGTTATTTTACGTAGATAGAGATTTCCCTACGATCCCCGTTATTTTAAACGTTAGAATTTCCTACGATCCTTATTTTATAGGTAATAGGATTTCCCCGATCGTTAATTTATCTTTATCGTAGAGATTTCCCTACCATCCGTATTTTATAGTAGATAGGATTTTCCTACGATCCTTTTTTTATAGGTAGAAGAGATTCCTCGATCCGTTTTATTATACGTAGAGATTTCCTACCATTCCTTATTTTTATAGGTAGTAGAGATTTCCCTACCATCCGTTATTTTATCCGTAGAATTCCTTCTACGAGCCTTCGTATTTTATAACGTAGAGATATTTCCTACCATCCGTTATTTTGTACGTAGATAGAGATTTCCTAAGCTATCCGTTATTTATACTAGAGATTTCCTACCATCCGGTATTTTATACGTAGATAGTAGAATTTTACCATAGTTAAGTACAAAGATACAAGACCATCCGTTCTTTTTATACGTAGATAGAGATTTCTACCATCTCTTTATTTATACGTATATAGGAGATTTCCTACCATCGTTATTTTATACTAGGAAATTTCCTAACGCCATCCGTTAGTTTTATAATAGAGATGTCCTACATTCCGTTATTTTATTAAGTAGATAGAGATTTTCCACCATCCGTTATTTTATACATTAGATAGAGATTTCTTACGCATCCGTATTTTATACTTAGTATTCCTACATCGTATTATAGTAGATAGAGATTGCTACCGATCCTTATTTTTACATAGAGATTCCTTACCATGCCTTATATTCTAAAGATAGAGATTTTCCTACTCGTATTTATAGGACTCTGAATGTTATTTTATAACTAGAGATTTCTACCATCCCGTTATATTATACGTAGATATAGGTTCCGACCATCCGTTATTTTTATAGGATAGAGATTTCCTACCATCCGTGTTTTTAACTAGATAGAGATTTCCTACCATCCGTTATAATACGTAGAAGATTTCCTAGCATCCGTTATTTTTATAGGTAGATAGAGATTTTCTAACCATCCGTTATTTTTATACGTAGAGAGGATTTCTACGCATCCGTGTTATTTTTAGTACGATAAGATTTCCTACGCATTCGTTATTTTATACGGTTAGAGATTTCCTACCATCCGTTATTTTATACAGTAGAGATTCCTACATCCGTTATTTTTATGTAATAGAATTTCCTACAGATCCGTTATTTATACCTAGTAGAGATTGTCCTACCATCCGTTATTTTTATACTAAGATTCCTACATCGTTTTATATGAATGAGTTCCTAACCATCCGTTATTTTTATACGTAGATAGAGATTTCCGACCATCCGTTATTTTATACGTAGATAGAGATTTCCCTACCATCCGTTATTTATTTACGTAATAGAGATTTCCTACCATACGTTATTTTATAAGTAGATTAGAGTTTCTACCCATCGCTTTATTTTTAGGTACGTAGAGATTTTCTACCATCCGTTTTGTTTTATACGTGATAGAGATTTCCTACGCATCCGTTATTTATAGGTAGATAGAGATTCCTCACCGTTTTTTAGATTCCACAATTCACGTATTTTACTGATGTTCTACCATCTTTTTATACGTCGATAGAGATTTCTACATCCTATTTTTATACGTAGATAGAGATTTCCTACCATCCGGTTTATTTTTATAGGTAGATAGAGAAGTTTCACCATCCGTTATTTTATACGTAAGAGATATTACTTACCAATCCGTTATGTTATAAGTAGATAGAGATTTTCCCATCCGTTATTTTATAGTCTGATAAGCTTTCCTACCATCGTTTGTATTTATACATAGAGATTTTCTACCATCCGTATTTTTATAGGTAGATAGAGATTTCCCTACATCCTTTATTTTTAGGTAGATTCCTACCATCCTTTATTTTATAGGTAGAGATTCTACCATCCGTCTTTTTTATAGGGTAGATAGAGATTCCTTACCAGTCGTGTAGTTTTTATACGGAGAATTTCCTACCATCCCGTTCTATTTTACAGTAACGAAGATTTATCGTAAGTAGAGAGTTTTCCTAACCATCCGTTATTTTATACGTAGATAAATCCTAAACATCGTTTATTTTATAGGTCGCTAGAGATTTCCTTACCATCCGTTATTTTAGTAGATACGTCCTACACGTTATAGAAGATTCCTACCATCCGTTATTTTATAGGTAATTTTAGAGGATTTCTCTACCCACTTATTTTTAGGTGATAGGAGATTTTTCCTACACTCCCGTTTATATTTATCGTAGATAGAGATTTCCTACCATCCGTTATTTTTATACGTAGACGCGATAGATGAGTTGTCATACATCGCGTATTTACACTATAAGATATAGACTTTTCCTACCATCACGTTGTTTATAATACGTAGATAAGATTTCCACCATCCGTTATTGTTTACGTAGATAGAGATTTTCTACCATCCGTTATTTTATACGTAGATAGAGGATTTCCTACCATCCCGTTATTTATACATAATTTACGACACCGATTTTCAATACTATATTTTCCTACCATCCGTTATTTTATACGTAGATAGAGATTTCCCTCACACTCCGTTTTTGATCTTTTATACGTAGATTGAGATTTTCTACCAATCCGTTATTTTATAGATAGAGGTTCCCCTTTTTTTATACCAAGAGATTTCCTACCATCCGTTATTTTATACGTAATATAGATTCCTTCCATCAGGTTATTTTTAACCGTGAGAGATTTCCTACCATCCGTCTAATTTATACTAGATAAGATTCCCTCAATCCGTTCTTTATACGTAGAGAGTTCCTACCTCCGTTATTTGTATATCATAGTTATGACGTTTAAGTAGAAGATTTTCCTACCATCCGTTATTTGTTATACGAGATAGAGATTTCCTACCATCCTTATTTTAGTACTAGAGATTTCCTACATCCGTTATTTTATACGTAGATAGAAGATTTCTACCCATCCCGTTATTTTATACTATGTAGAGATTTCCCCATCCCTTTTTTGGAAAACAGTCGTATTAACATAGGATTTCCTACCATATCCGTTTTTTTAATAGGTAGATGAGATTGTTTCTACCACCGTTATTTTATAGCATAGAGATTTCCTACCATCCGTTATTATTTAGCGTAGATAGATTTACTTCTACCATCCGTTTTTTTATAGGGAGAAGATGTCTCTACCATCCCGTTATTTTATGAGATAGGAGATTCCTACCATCCGTATTTTACGTAGATAGAATAAAGATTTCCTTAACCACTCCGTTTATTTATATAGAGAATATCTCCTACCATCCTTATTTTATTAGGTGAAGAGATTCCTATACCAATCCGTTACTTTTACGTAGAGCTTCCTACCATCTCCGTTATTTTATATGCTAGAGATTTCCTACATCCGTTATAATTAACTTAGATAGAGGAATTTCCTACCAATTCCGTTATTTTATACGATAAGATTTCCTACCATCCGTTATTTTATCTAGAGATTCCCTACCATCCGTTATTATATAGTTTATACGAGATTTCCACGATCGTTATGATTACTATAGATAAGGATTTCATACATCGTTATATTTATTTGTATGAGTTCAACCAATGTTTTATGTAGATTAGATTTCTACCATCCGTTCATTTTATAGCGTACGAGATTCCTACATCCGCTTATAGTATAGTGTAGATAGAGATTTCCTACCACCCGTTATTTTAATGGGTAACAGAGATTTCCTACCACCGTTATATTTTAAGTAGAATAGAGATTCTACCATCCGCTTATATATACGAGTAGAGATTTCCTACCATCCGTTATATTTTAGGTTACGATGAGAGATTCTCTACCACCCGTTATTTTATAGGTAGATAGAGATTTCCTACACGCAGTTTATTATAGGTGAGATGAGATTTCCATTCCTACCATCAGTTTATCTTAATATGTAGAGATTTCCTACCATGCCGTTATTATTATACGTAGATAGAGATTTCCTTACCATTCCGCTGTATTTTATACGTAAGATTTTCTTACTCCATGCCTCGAGAAGTTATACAATCGTATTTAAGTACGAGATTTCCTACCATCGTTAGTTGTAGTAGAGATTTCCTTACCATCCGTTTATTTAGTTAGGAATTCCTACCAGTTAGTATTGTAGTCCTACCATCCGTTATTTTATAACTTGATAGAGATTTCCTTACCAATCCGTATTACATATTTCTCGCACTCCGTATAGAGATTTCCTACCATCCGTATATTTAGAGATAGAGATTTTGTCTCTACCATGCCGTTATTGTATATGTAGAAAGATTTCCTACCCATCCGTTATATTATAATTAGATAGAGAATTTCCTACCATCCGTTATTTTATAGTATAGAGATTTCCTACCATCCGTTTTCTTATCATACGAGTAGTTTCCTATCCTCCGTTATTTAATACGATAGAGATTTTCTACATCCCGTTATTTGAGTAGTATATCTTACACTTTCCGTTATTATTTAAGTACGATAGGGGATTTCCACATCCTTTTATTTGTAATACTAGAGATTTGCCTTACCTACACCGTTATTTTATACGTTAGAGATTTTCATACCATCCGTTATATTATACGTACCATAGTAGAGATTTCTACCATCCCGTATTTTATAGCCCCTAATAGAGATTTTGCTACCCATCCGTTATTTTAACGTGATATTACAACCGTTTTTTTTATACAGATAGAGAATTTCCTACCATCCGTTATTTTATCTATAGTAGATTTTCCTACCACCCGTTATTTTATACGTAGATAGAGATTCCTACCATTCCCGTTATGTTTATACAAGAAGATTTACCTGACCATCCGTTATTTTATAGCGTAGATAGAGATTTCCTCCATCCGTATTATTAAGTACGTAAGATTTCTACCATCCGATTATTTTATCAAACAAAGTAGAAGAGGATTTCACCTACCATGCCGTTATTTACGTATAGAGAGTTTCTACCATCCGTTTATTTTTATATATTGATAGAGATTCCACCATCCCGTTTTATTTTATAATAGAGATTTCCCTACCACTCCGATTTTCTTAATAGAGATTTCTACACATCCGTTATTTTATATAGTAGTACGATTTCCTACCATCCGTTATTTTATACTAGATCGGATTCCTACCATCACGTATTTTATACGTAGATAGAGATTTCCTCCATCCGTTATTTTATATCGTAGATAGAGATTTCCTTTTATCCATCCGTTATTTTATAAGTGATAGAGCATTTCCTACCATCCGTTATTTTTATACAGTAGTGAATTTCACTACCATCCCGTTTATTTTATACGTAGAGTAGATTTCCTACAGTCGTTATTTTATACGTAGATAGAGATTTCACTTAACATCCGTTATTTTATACGTAGATAGAGATCCGACCAAGTCCGTTTTTTATACGTAATAGAGATTCCTACCCATACGTTATTTTATAAAAGTAGATAGAGCTTTCCTACCATCCGTATTTATACGTAGATAGCGATTTCCACCATCCGTTATTGTATACGTAGATAGAGATTCCTAGAATCCGTTATTTTATACGTAGATAGAAGATTCTACCATCCGTTATGTTATCGTAGAAGAGATGTCCTACATCCGTTATTTTATACGTAGAGATTTCCTACCATACGTATTTTTATGAGTAGATAGAGATTTCCTCAATCCGTTCTGTTACGTAGATAGAGAGTTCCTACTATCGTTATTTTTATACGTAGAGATTCCTTACCAGCCGTTATTTTATACGTAGATAGAGATTCCTACCATCCGTTATTTATACGTAGATAGAGATTTCTACCATTACGGTATTTTATTACAGTAGTATAGAGATTCCTACAATCCGTTTATTTTATACGTAGAGATTTTCCTAATACCATCCGGATTTATTACGTAGATAGAGATTTCTACCAGTCCGCTTATTTTTAATGAGATTTCCTACCATCCGTTATTTTATACGAGAGATTTCTACCATCCGTTATTTTTATAGTAGATAGAGATTTATACATCCTTATTTTTAACATAGAGATTCCTACCATTCCGTTTTTTATTACGTAGATAGAGATTTCCTACCATCCGGTTTTATTTCTATACATAGGATTTCCTAACATCCGTTAGTTTATACGCGATAAGATTTTCCTACCATCGTTATTTAACATAGAGATTTCCTACCATCGTTATTTATACGTAGATAGAGATTCCTACCAGTCCGTTATTATAGTAGAGATTTCTACGATCCGTATTTAATCGTAGTGAGATTTCCTACATTCCGTTTATTTAACATAGAGATAGATTGCCTACGATCGTTATTTTATACGTAGATAGGAGATTCCTACCATCTCCGTTATTTATACGTAGATAGAGAGTACTACCATCCGTATTTATACGTAGAGATCCTACCATCGCTTATTTTATATGTAGATAGAAGATTTCTACCATCCGTTTAGTTTATAACGTAGAAGAGATTTTCCTACCATCGTTATTTTATACGTAGATAGAAGATTTTTCTACCATCCGTGTATTTATACATAGATAGAAATTTCCTACACGCCGTTATTTTACAACGTAGATGAGAGATTCCTACCATCGTTATTTTATACGTTAGGATTTCTACCGATCCGTTATTTTATATGGTAGTAGAAGTTTCCTACCAGACCGTTTTTAATAGTTAGAGATCTTCATACCATCCGTATTTTATACGTAGATAGGAGATTCCTTACCATCTGTATTTTTACGATAGAGATTTCCTACGATCCGTTTTTTCTACAGTAGATAGAATTCCTACATCCGTTATGTACAATAGATAGAGATTTCACTACCATCCGTTAGTTTATATGTAGAAGAGATTCCTACCTCTGTTATTGTATACGTAGAAGATTTCCTACCATCGGTTATTTATACGTAGATAGAAGATTTCCTACATCCGTTATTTGAACATAGAGATTTCCTACCATCGTTATTTTATACCGTAGATAGAGGATTTTCCTACCATCCGTATTTATTACGTAGATAGAATTTCTCAACTTATCTATAGGATTCTATTTATAACATAGATGATTTGCCTACATCCGTTATATTATAAGTAAATAGAGATTTCCTACCATCCGTTATTTTTACGTAGATAGAGAATTTCCTACTATCCGTTATGTTGACTAATAGAGGAATTCCTACCATACGTTTATTTTATAGTAGATGAGTTCACATACTATTTGCAATCTACCATCCGTATATTATAGTAGATAGAGATTTCCTACATCCGCTTATTTATAGTAGAGATTTCATACCTCAGTTATTTTACTAGCATAGAGATTCCTACCGATCCGTTATTTTTACTACGTAGAGATTTTCTCTACCATCGCGTTATTTTATACGTAGATAGAGATTTCCTACCATCCGTATTTTATACGTAGATAGATTCCTACGATCCGTTATTTATACGTAGTAGGATAGAGATTTCCTACGCATCCGTTTATTCTATAGTAGATAGAGATTTCCTACCATACGTTATTTTATACGTAGATAGAGATTTCCTACCATCGTTAATTTTAACGTAGATAGGATTTCCTACCATCCGTTATATTATACTGATAGAGATTCTCCATCGATTGTTATTTTATAGTAGATAGAGATTAACTACACCGTTATTTTATACGTAGATAGAAGATTTCATACATCCGTTATTTTATACAGAGATGAGATCCTACCATCCGTTATTTTAAATAGGATCTCCTCATCGTAATAGTAGATAAGTTTCCTTACCATCCGTATTTTATAAGGTAGGTAGAGATTTCCTACCATCCGTTATTTTACTAGCATAGAGATTTCTCTAGCATCCGTTATTTTATACGTAGATAGAGTTTCCTACGATCCGTTATTTTATACGATTAGAGATTTCCTCATCGTTATTTTATACGGTAGATAGAGATTCCTACATCCTAAATTGACCGATCCGTTATTTAACGTAGAGATTCCTACCAGCGTTATTTTAGGTACGTAGCGATTAGAGATTCCTACCACCTCGGTATTTTTATAGTAGATAGAGATTCACTGCATCCGTTTATATTTATACGTAGAAGATTTCCTACCAATCCAGTTATATATACGTAGAAAGATTCCAATACCATCCGTTATTTTATACAGATTAGAGATTCCTTACCATCCGTATTTTTTATACGTAGAGATTTCCTACATCCGTTATTATTATAGGTAGATCGAAGATTACCCACCTCGTTATTTATACTCCGATAGAGATTTCTACCATCGTTATTTTTATAGTAGATAGAGATTTCCTACCATCCGTTGATTTTTTAGATAGAGTTTCCTACATCCGTATTTTATAAGAGATAGAGGATTTCCTACGATCCGTTATTTTATATTAGAGATTTCCTACATCGTTATTTTATACAGTAGAGATTTCCTACCATCCGTATTTATACAGCGATTCCTCGATATAGAGGGACTACAATCCGTTATTTTATTACGTAGAGATTTCCTACCATCCGTTATTTACGTAGATAGAGATTCCTACCCTCCGTTATTTTATACGTAGATAGAGATGTTCCTAACCATCCGTTAGTTATTACATAGAGGATTTCCTACCATCCGTTATGTTATACTAGATAGAGATTCCTACATCCGCTTATTTTATACATAGAGTTTTCCTACCATCAGTATTTTATACGTAGATAGAGATTTTAATTCCATCCGTAATTTTATACATAGGATTTCCTACCAATCCGTTATTCTATAAGGCGATAGAGATTTCCTACCCATCCGTTATTTTATATGTAGATGAGGAATTTCCTACCACCCGTAATTTTTACGTAGATAGAGATTCCGACCATCGTTAATTATACAGAGATTCCACCATCCGTTATTTATACGTAGATAGAGATTCCCTACCACACGTTTTATTTTATAAGTTAGATAGAGATTTCCTACCATCCGTTATATTATACCAGAGATTTCCTACATCAGATTATTTTATCCGTAGCGAGAGATTCCCTACCACCCGTTATTTTATACGTAGGATCGCGATTCATACAATCCGTATATTATCAGAGAATCCTACATCAGTTATTTATAGTAGATAGAGATTTCCCTACCACCGTTATTTAAGTAGATAGAGATTTCCTTACCATCGTGATTTTATACACAGATAGAGATTTCTACCATCAGTTATTTTATACGTAGATAGAGATTTCCTAACCACCCGTTATTTTATTACGTAGATAGAGATTCCTACCATCCTTTATTTATACCGAGATTAGAGATTTCCTACAATCCGTTATATTTATAAGTAGATAGAGATTTCCAACCATCCGTTATTTTATTAAGAGATTTCCTACCACCCATATTGATACAGAGATTCCTACCACCAGTTACTTTATACATAGAGATTTCCTACCATCTGTTATTTTATATATAGATTTGTATAGGTAGATAGTTATTTTATACATAGATATAGGCAGGCTATATTACACAGACAGCTGTCATTTGAATTTTTAAAATTCCAGAAACTATCACAGTTGCAGGGCTAAAAGCCTAATCCTGTTATAATATGCATAGGCTAGCCGGTTCATATCAGCTGACTTGGTGTTCCAATTATTATGTGGCTAATACATGATTTATAGACAGTAATAGTTAATATTACTGAAAGAGTGGGTTGAGCTAAGGACTAGGTTGGGCGTTCTCGGTTTGGCCTCTGGGGGCAATCAAAGGAAAGGCTGCTGGGAATATCGATGAGACGTCAGGATGGCACAGATCGGAACCCAATCTCTTCAGACATTCGTTCCCCTTCCTTTCTCCATGTTTTATTTCTTAGTCTGGCGAAGAAGATCTGGCAAAGCCTAGGGTTCTCCGGAGTCCCAGTCTGAAAGCTCACGTCGTTCCATCAGCGGAGGAAGAAAGAGGTAAAAAAAAAAAAAATGTAAATGCAAGGATTTGGAAGGCGGGACAAATCAGAGGAGAATGCCCTTTTGTGCAGGTTTAACACGTTCACTGCTGGATGAGATGAAAAACTTCTCAAGATGAATGCAGAACATGCGCAGGGGGTGTTTAGAAGTCATTTGGTCTCTTCCAATTGCACATTAAGTCACCTTGTCTGGGTGATTGCAAAAAATAGGAGTCATCTGATACATTCTATGTTGCACCAGTCCGAGGTTACAATTCATGGTCTAGTTATCTTACTGTTAATAACCAGTCCAAATGCTACAGGTCTTGCAATGTGGCTAGCCACCAGTAACAGGTGCGGTAGCTAAGGTATAAATAGGGATATAGGTAAGGGAAAACCCCTGACACTTGCTTATTAAATTTAATAATACAGGATCATGGCCAGCTCTTTAAATCTGAGTCCCCAGTGTAGGAAACCTACCAAAAGAGCTGCCTCACACAATGAAATACCCCCAACCCAGGTTAATGGTCAATATGCCAGATTAATGGGCCCTTTGTACAGAATGTTCAGCCGGCAGCCCTCCCAGTGTGGATGAACCTTTATATTTACTGGGAGATGTAAATCAAAGGGCATCTGAAGGGAACCAGGTTTGTCTAATAAAATGCAGAGATACTGTAACTACTGAAACACCAACCTGCCCTGAAATCTGTTTATAGGACAATCCACCCCAAAATCATTTCTCTCAACCTGGAGAAACATTAAAGCACGTGGGAAGTAGGTGTGATTGGTGGTTGATAACATCATATTGTACATAATGTGATTGTGGTTGATAATTGTGGACAGTAATGTGATTTGTTGGTTGATCCATAAAAATCGGACAGTAATGGATTGGTGGTTGAAAAACATTCAGACAGTTAATGTGATTGGTGGTTGATAACAGCGAACATGTACTGTGATTGTGGTTGATAAACATGTCGGACAGTAATGTGATTGGTGGTTGCTAAACATATCGGACAGTAATGTGATGGTGGTGATAACATATCGGACAAGTAAGTGATTGGGGTTGATAAACATATCGGACAGTAATGTTGATTAGGTGGTTGATAACTGGGACAGTAATGTGATTTGTGGTTGATACATGTAGGACAGTAATGGTGATTGGTGGTTGATAACATGTCGGACAGTAATGTGATTTGTGGTTGATAACATGTCGGACAGTAATGTGATTGGTGGTTGATAACATGTCGGACAGTAATGTGATTGGTGGTTGATAACATGTCGGACAGTATGTGATTGGTGGTTGAAACATGTGTCGGACAGTAATGTGGATTGGTGTGTGATAACATGTCGGACCAGTAAGTGATTGCGTGGTGATAAAATGTCGGACAGTAATGTGATTGGGGTTTATAATTGTCGGGACAGTAAGTTGATTTGTGGTTGATAACATGTCGGACAGTATGGTGATGGTGGTTGATAAACAATCGGACAGTTAATGTGATTGGAACATAGTAAACATAGAACCATAGTAACATAGTAATTAAGGTTGAATAAAGGACATTCGTCCATCAAGTCCAACCTATTCCCTTTTTTTTTTTTTTTTTAACCCTACCTACATTGATGCCAGAGGGAAGGCAAAAAACCCAGCTAAAAAGGGGGGAAAAACTTGGTGGTTGATAACAGTCAGAAGTAATGTCATTGTGGTTGATAACAGTGTAGGAAGTAATCGTGATTGGTGGTTGATAACATGTTTTTTCGCGACAGTAATGTGATTGGTGGTTGATAACATATGGACAGTAATGTGATTGGGGGTTGATAACATGTCAGACAAGTTAAATGTGAGTGGTGGTTGAGAACATATCGGATAGTAATGTGATTGGTGGTTGTGAAATATGTCGGGACAGGAATGTGGATTGGTGGTGAACATGTCGGACAGTATGTGATTGGTGGTGATAACATGTTGGACGTAAGTAATTGGTGGTTTGCATAAAATACCAGGAACAGTAATGATGATGTGGTTGATAAAAGGTCGGGAGCAGTAATGTGATTGGTGGTTGATAACATGTCGGGGACAGTAATTGATTGTGGTTGATAAATGTCGGACAGTATGTGATGGTGCGTGAGAACATGTCGGACAGTAATGTGATTGGGGGGGTTTATAACTTGTCGGACAGTAAGGTGATTTTGTTGATAACATGTCGGACAGTAATGTGATTGGGGTTGATAACATGTCGGATCAGTAATGTGAGTGGGGTTGATAACAGTGGACAGTAAGGTGATTGGTGCGTTGATAACCACGTCGGCAGTAAGGAATTTGGTGGTTGATAAACATGTAGGACAGTAATGTGATTGGTGGTGCTAAAAGACGGACAGTGAATGTGATGGTGGTGACTAACATGTGGACAGTAATGTGATTGGTGGTGATAACTGAAAGGGACAGTATGTGATGGGGGTTGAAACATGTGGACAGTTAATGTGATTGGTGGTGATAACATGCGGGTTTGGAGGCTGGGTTGGAGGCTATTTTAAGTCCTGATCCTGTTTATCAGTTTGGACTGTGAATATAGAATTTGGTGTTACTAGAGGTAAAAGCTCTAGGGGAGGGGTCTCCTTTCCTCTCTGTAGCAAAGCTCTAGCCACTTCTATTATAAATTTATATAATTATGTACTGAAATATCTATGTATTTATTTCCTCTTGTGTGACTTATTGTATTTATTATGTACATCGCTGCGCCCCTAGTGGCTCTATACGACATACATTAGAATTTGGGTTAGGTAAATATATTTGCTGTTTTGTTAATAGCAATGTTTCTTACTTATTGTATCGTTTCTGTGTGGATTACAAAAAAAACCTCGGTGCAACTTCCACTGCATGCGCCGATGCAAAATGAATATTGTGATCTTGTGTGTTATATTTTCAACCTGGGCTGTATTGGTGTGCACCACACATAAAAAATTACTGTGAGCAAAAGGTGGAGTGGGTGCTAATGAAGTGTAACAGGATAAGGGGCGAACATCTGTGTTACATAAAACATTGCAAAGTCTGATGTAAGAACTTGCTAATTGTAAATAATAGTGGGGAATTCTTGTGTGATGTTCTTATGTAGTTTTTTCTCATTCAAAACCTTCTGTCCTCAGTTAATCTTCCCTAAAATGGTATGGCCATTGAAGTGTCTCTCTTGTACTTAACGGGGACCCAGCTAGACAGTGTACGACAACCAACACAGTACAGACCAAGCTAGACCAGTGTACGCCAACACCAGTACGGACGCCAGCTAGACAGTGTACGCACAAACACAGTACGGACCCAGCTAGGACAGTGTACGCACAAAAAGTATGGACCCCGCTAGACAGTCTACGCACACCACAGTACGGACCCAGCTAGGACAGTGTACAAAACAGTACGGGACCCAGCTAGACGTGTACGCCCACAAACACAGTACGGACCCAGTAGACAGTGTACGCAAAACACATTACGGACCCAGCTAGGGACAGGTACGGCACAAACACAGTAAGGACCCAGCTAGACAGTGTACGCACAACACTGTAAGACCCGCTGGACAGTGTCCGCCACAACACCAGTACGGACCCCAAGCTAGGACAGTGTACAGCACAACACAGTACGGACCCAAGCTAGACAGATGTACCACCACAACACAGTACAGACCCAGCTCGACAGGTACACAAACACGTACAGACCAGCTAGGACAGTGTACGCAAAAACACAAGTACGGAACCCAGCTCGACAGTGTACACACAACACAGTACGGACCCAGCTAGGACAGTGACGCCACAACACCAGTTACAGGACACAGCTAGACAGTGTAACACACAAAACAGTACAGGGCCAGCTAGGCAGTGTACACCACAAACAAGACAGACACAGCTAGACAGTGTACAACACCAGTACGACCCAGATAGACAGTTCCGCAACCAACCACAAACAACAGTAAGTGCCCAGCCTAGATAGTGAACGCACAACACAGTACAGACCAGCTAGACAGTGTACGCACAACAAAACAGTACGACCCAAGATAGAAAGTGTACGCACAAACACAGTACGGAACCCAGCAGACAGTTGTCGAACAACACAGTCGGACCCAGCTAGGACAGTGACACACAACAACAGTCAGACCCAGCTAGACCGTGTACGACAACACATAAGGACCCAGCTAGAAAGTGTACAAGTCCGGACCAGCAGACAGTGTTACACAAAACACAGTACGGACCCAGATAGACAGTGTATGCACAAAAACCACAGTACAGGACCAAGCTAGACAGTTCGGACAACAACCACAGTTACAGACCCAGCTAGACAGGTACGCAAAAACACCAGTACGGAACCCACAGACAGGTGTACGCAAAACACAAAACAGTAAGGACAAGAAGACCGTGTACGCACAACAACAGTACAAGACCCAGCTAGACAGTGAACGCCAAAACAGTACGGACCCAGCTAGAACAGTGTTACACACAACACAGTACAGGGGCCCAGCTAGGCAGTGTAAACACAAACACAGTACAGACCAGCTAGACAGTGTACAACACTACAGGACCCGCTAGACAATGTAGAACAAAACACAACACGTTACGGGCCCAGCTAGCTAGTGAACGCACAACACAGTACAGACCCAGCTAGAACAGTGTCACGCACAACACAGTACGGACCAGCTAGACAGTGTACGCACAACAGTTACGGGACCAGCTAGGCAGTGGACGCACAACCACAGTCGGACCCAAGCTAGAAGTGTTACGCACAACACAGTACGGACCCAGCTAGAACAGTGTCACGCCCACAGTACGGACCCCAGGGCTAGACAGTGTAAGCACAACAGTACGGACCCAGTAGACAGTTTGTACGCCACAACAACAGTACGACCCAGCTAGACAGTGTACAAGTACGGACCAGCTAGGACAGTGTACAACACCCAACACAGTACGGGAGTCCAGATAGGACAGTGTATGCACAACACAGATGATGGGACCCCAGATAGACAGTTTACACACAAACACAGTACGGGACCAGCTTGATAGTGTTACCACACAACACAGTACGGGACACCGCGAAGACAGGGTACGACACAAACCCAAAGTACGGACCCAGCTAGACAGTGTACGCACAACACAAGTACAGACCAAGCTAACAGTGTGACGCACAACCAAAACGTACGGGACACAGCTAGACAGTGTAGCACCAACACAGTACCCGGACCAGTAGACAGTGTCACGCACACACAGGCACGGGACCCAGCTAGACAGTGTACGCACAACCCAGTACGGACACAGCTAGACAGTGTACCAACAAACACAGCACGGGCCCAGCCTAGGGACAGTGTACGCACAACACAGCACGCACCCAGCTAGACAGTGACGCAAAACACAGCACGGACCAGCTAGGGACAGTGTACACACAACACAGTACAGGGACCAGCTAGACAGTGTACGCACCAAAACACCCCAGTACGGGCCCAGCTAATAGAAGTGTACACCCAACACTAGTACAGACCCAGCTAGATAGGGTACACACAACAAGTACGACCCACAGTAAGACAGGGTACAACACAGTACAGTACGGACCCAGGCTAGGACGTGTACGCACAAACCCAGTACAGGACCCAACTAGGACAGTGTTACACACACACACAGTACGGACCCAGCTGACAGTTACGCACAACACAGTACAGACCCAAGATAGGACAGTGTACGCACAACACAGTACAGACCCAGCTAGGAAAGTTGTACGACAAAAAACAGTACAAGACCCAGCTAGAACAGTGTACGCAAAACACGTAACGGACCCAGTAGACAGGGTACGCACAAAACAGTACGGACCCAGGCTAGACAGTGTAGCAAAAACACAGTCAGACCCAGAAGGACAGTGTACGCAAACACAGTACGGACCCAGCTAGCGAACAGTTGTAAGCAAAACCACAGTACGGACCCAGCTAGGACAGGGTACGCCCACAAACCACAAGTACGGACCCAAACTAGGACAGTGTACGCACAACCACCTACGACCCAGCTAGACAGTGTGTAACAACACAACACGTACGGACCCAGCTAGACAAGTGTTTACGCACAACCACAGTACAGGACCCAGCCTAGACCAGTGTACGCACAACACAGGACAGACCCAGCTAGGACAGTGTACGCAACACCACAGTACGGACCCAGCTAGACAGTGTACGCAAAACACACAGTACGGACCCAGGCTAGAACAGTGTATTGCAAACACGTACGGACCCAGTAGACAAGGTACCACAACCCCACAGTACGGATCAAAGCTAGACAGGGTACGCCATCAAACACAAGTACAGACCCAGATAAGGACAGTGACATACAACACATTCCGGGACCCAGCTAGGACAGTGTACGCAACACAGTACGGACCCAGCTAGGCAGTGTACGCACCACACGACAGACCCAGCTAGGGACAGTGTACGGCACAACCACCGTACAGACCCAGCTAGGACAGTGAGCACCAAACAAAGTACAGGACCCGCTAGGACAGTTTGTACTTACAACCAGTACGGGACCCAGGCTTAGACAGTGTACACACAACACAGTACAGACCAGCTAGACAGTGTATTGGCACAACACAGTACGGACCCAGCTAGGACAGTGTACAAACGTACAGTAACGGACCCAGCTAGGGGGACAGTGTCATGCACAAACAGGGTACAGACCAGCTAGGAACAGTAGCAACCAAAACATGGTACAGAACCAGTCTAGACAGTGTACACACAACCACCAGTACAGGACCAGTAGACAGCTTACGCAACAAACACAGTAAGGGACCCAGCTAGACAGTGCTAACAACCACAGTACAGTACGGGACCAGATAGACAGTGTATGCACAACATGGTACAGACCAGCTAGACAGGTAAACACAACACAGTATGGACCCCAGCTAGAAAGTGTACGCACAAAAAAACAGTACGGACCCCAGCTAGACAGTGTTACATACAAAACAGTAAGGACCCCGCTGGACAGGGTCCGCACAACACAGTTTACGGACCCAGCTAGACAGTGACATAAAACACAGTACAGGACCCAGCTAGACAGTGTACAACACAGTACCAGACCCAGCTAGGAAGTGTACAAACACAGTACAGACCCAGCTAGACAGTGTACAACCACAGTACAGACCAGCTAGGACCCAGTGTACCCAAACCACCGTACAGACCCAGCTAGGACAGGTAAACACAGTAGAGTAAAGACCCAGCTAGACAGTGTACAACACAGTACAGGACCCAGCTAGACAGTGTACGCCCACAAACACAGTACGACCCAGATAGACAGTGTAACGCACAAAACCAAAGTACTGGAACCAGCTAGACAGTGTACGCACCAACACAGTACGACCCAGCAGACGTGTACAACCCACAACACAGTACGGACCCAGCTAGACAGTGTACAACACAGTACAGACCAGTAGACAGTGTACAAACAACAACAGTACCAAACCCAGGCTAGACAGTGTACACACAGTTACAGACCCAGCTAGACAGTGTACAAACACCGTACAGCCCAGCTAGACAGTGTACAACAACAGTACAGACCCAGCTAGACAGTGTACATTACAAACACAGTACAGACCAAGCTAGAACCACCCCAAAGGGTGTACGCCACAAACACAGACGGACCAGCTAGGACAGTGTACGCACAACACGTACGGACCCAAGCTAGACAGTGTGACGACCAACAACACAGTACGGGACCCCAGCTGGACGTGTAGAACAACACAAGTACGGAACCAGCTAGACAAGTGACAACCACACAACACAGTACAGACCCAGGCTGACAGGTACGGCTACAAAACACAGTACGACACAGCTAGACCAGTGTTACAACAACACGTATGGGACCCAGCTAGACAGTGATACAACACAGTAAAGGACCCAGCTAGACAAGTGTTCCACAACACCAGTACAGAACCCCAGCTAGACAGTGACAACCCCACAGTACAGAACCCAGCTAGGACAGTGTTACGCACAACACAGTTACAGACCCAGCTAGACAGTGTTAACAACCCACAGTACAGACCCAGGCTAGACAGTGTACGCAACAAACACAGTACAGACCCAGCTAGACAGTGTCACACAAATAGTACTGACAAGTAGGACAGTGATACGCAAAACCACCAGTACAGACCCAGCTAGGACAGTGTTTCACACAAATAGTACAGACCCAAGCTAGACAGTGACTACGCACAACACTAGTACAGACCCAGCTTAGACAAGTGTACGCAAAACCACAGTACGGACCCAGCTAGACAGTGTACGCCACAACACGTACCGAACCCAGGCTAGACAGTGTTCACACAAAAAACATAGACAGACCCAGCTAGACAGTTACGCACAAACAGTACAGACCAGCTAGACAGTGTACAAACCCAGTAACAGGACCCAGCTAGGGACAGTGTTCACCAACAACATAGTACAGACCCCGCTAGACAGTGTACGCCCCACATACAGTACAAGACCAGCTAGACGTGTACAACACGTCAGACCCAGCTAGACAGTGTAGGAACAAACAGTACAGAATCCCAGTAGGACAGTGTAGGCACAGACAGAATAAAACTAACGGAAGTGATCTACACTTTATAACTAGGCCTTGCACAGCCACTTAAAGTTACATTGTATCGGGGTTAATCAATATTATAAATAAAGTTACACTGTATTGGGGTTAATCAATATTATAAATAAAGTTACATTTTTAGGGGTAAATAAATATAAATAAATAATAGTATACATACATTGTCCATCGGGTTAATAAAATTATACGGTTAATTAAGTTACAGTGAATCGGGGTAAATAAATATAAATAAATGAATATTAGAAATAAAGTTATAGTCAATCAGGGTTAATCAATATTATAAATAAAGTTACAGTGAATCGGGGTAAATAAATATAAATAAATAAATTTATAAACAAGTCTATAGCAAATCAGGGTTAATAAATAGTCACGGAAAGTTAAAGTGGAATCGGGGAGGGGTTAAATAAATATAAATAAGGAATATAGGAAATACGTTTATAGTCAATCAGGGTTAATCAATATTATAAATAAGTACAGTGATCGGGGTAAATAAATAGAAATTAAATAATATAAATAAAGTTATAGTCACTCAGGGGTTAATAAATATATACGGGAATAAAGTTACAGTGAATCGGTGGTAATAATTATAAAAAATAAATATTATACATAAAGTTATAGTCAATTCAGGGTTAATAAATATTATAGGGAAAGAAAGTTACAGTGAATCGGGCGGGGTAAATAAAATAATAAATATTATAAATAAAGTTCTAGTCAATCAGGGTTATAAATATTATCGAGTAAATAAAGTGACAGTGAAATCGGGGTTGGTAATAAATATAAAAAATGAATATTAGAAATTAAAGTTATAGTTCAATCTGGGTAACAATATTATAAAATAAAGTACAGTGAATTGGGGGTTAAATAATATAAAGAAATATATAAATAAAGTTATAGTCAATCAGGGTAATAAATATTATACGGTAAATAAAAGTACAGTGATCGGTGGGTTCACTACCTCTCCCTCCCTCCCTTCTCACCCTCCCCGTTCTCGGTCCCTCCCGGGTTCCTCACTATTTCCATCCGTCCTCGGCCTCCGGGGGCCCTACCCTCACTCCCTGGCCTATTTGCCCTCCAGTTCTCCGCCCTCCTGGTTCATCCACTCTCCCCTCCGTTCCCCGTTGCCTCGGGGTCCCCTCCCTCTACCTCCCTTGCCTTCTTCTCCCTCCCCGTTGGTCACTCCGGGTTCCTCCCTCTCCCTCCCGTTACCGTGCACGGGGTCGTACTGGCACGGGCACCCGTGTGTAATCTGTTGGGGGTGTGTGTGGGTTGGCACTGCCCCCCCATACCCTGTAGACACAAACACCCTCCCCCCCCTATGTCCCCCCAGTTGGCACCCCCAGACTGGCACGCCCCATGGCACCCTGTGCCCACACAAAGACAGACAGGGTGGATGGGGACTGGTTATTAACTCACCGTGCACCTCCACCTCCTGTCTGGGTCCGGGGGGATCTGTCCGTGTCCCCCCACTCCGCTCTGCGCGTGTCCCCGCGTCCCCCCGACGGCTCCTCCCCGCACACTGACTGAGTGACACTGCGGCCGGCGGGACGGGCGGCGCCTCCTGGGTCCTACAGCCCGCAACACAGACACCCACGAGGCGCGTCCGCGATGCCCACCGCTGCCACTGCCTGCGCGTTCACACGCTCTGTCACAGCAATTGGACCGACACGCACATTACATCACTTATGTATTACATTATAATTTTATTACATTATAATTACATCCATTATCCTATTAACAGTATTACATAGTATATTTACTCATCATAGTATATATACATTATAATATATTATTAATTCCATTATCAATTTACATGCCATATCCTATATATTCATTATCATTGTATATTATAATAGTATTATATTTACATTATAATATACTTAAGGCTATTATCCTATTCTATTACATAGTATTTTTATTACATCATCATAGTATAATATATACATATAATATATTATATTACATTATATATGATATCTCATTGTATATTATATAGTATTTAATATTACATTATAATTAGTATAATATTACATTAAATATATTACATTATCAAATTAACATGCTATTATCCTATTCATTTTCATAGTAGTTTTGTTACATCATCATAGTATATTACTATTATAATATTTATATTACATTATAATATATTATTATATTACATTATCAAATGACATGCTATTATCCTATTATATTACATTATCATTGTATATTATCATAGTATTAAATATAATAGTATATATAGTTCTTATAATATATTACATTATCAAATGACATTATCCATTATATTACATTATCATAGTAATTATATATTACAGCATCACTAGTAATTATATTACATTATCATGTTATTATATTACATTATCAATCATATCATGCCTTAAAATATTTACCGTATATACTCGAGTATAAACCGTGGTTTTTAGGTTTTAAAATAAACCCAAAAAACCTACCTCGGCTTATGCTCGAGTCAAGGTCTTCCTTACCCCAATCGGTGTTGCTGAACTCCAATCCGGCGCTGGGCTGTTAAAGGCGCCGAGTAATTGATGTCAGCCGGCAATCCACAGGACTTACACAGCGTTGGCTGCCAATTCAGGTTGTGTGAGCAACATTGATCGCAGGTAAAAGGCGACCAACCTTACGGGTGGGGGACTCTCTGGGAGGGAGGGAAGAAGGGCTCTACTCTGTCAGGTTTAAGTTGCCTTTGTAACGCAGAATTCCCATACAGATGTTTGAAACTACAACTCCCAGCACTAAGCATGCTGGTGTTGTAGTTTCCAACATCTGTAGTGGAATTCTGCTGTCCATTTAAAGGGCAACTTAGCCTCAAACATACTGAATAGAAGGCTTATACTGCAATAATTGTTTCCTACTTTTTAGGTAAAAAGGTACCTCGCTTATACTCGGGTCGGCTTATAACACAAATCCCAACACATACACACCCCAACACACACACACACACCTTAACACACACACACTGCCTTCCAACACATACACAAACCCCAACACACACACACCCCAACACATACCTCAACACACACTGCCTCCCAACACACACACACCCCAACACACCCACACACCACCACCCCAACACCCCCCCAAAAAAACACACGCTGCCACCCCAACACCTAACCTCTGCCATCACATGGACAGGACCACCTGTACCTTTCCCTTGTGTCTATGGGAGAATGGGGTGTCACATGGGATTAATGTGCCACTTTACATCCTGACAGGTCTGCCCAATGTGTCAGTACATGTGTGTGCAAACACAATGTAATATACACACGCGGCTTTTACATCTGTGTGATATACTCTATATGTTTACATGCAGAACATGACGTGTCCACACAATGTGGCTCTGTGAATATATAATATTTGTACATCCATGTGATTGTACATGTACATACAGAATATGGTCCTGTATCTATGAGAATACATCTCTGTACATACGTGCCTACAGAATGGGCATCTATATTTATATGTCCATAGACAAAACCAGCTTGAATCTATGTGTGGCCATCTACATATAGAGCACGGCCCTGTACACGGGTGTAGACAGGCAAACAGAGAATGTGTAGATTTGTGGGTGTCTGTAGTTCTATCTGCACATGGATCATACTCTATTGTGGTATGCAGCTTTATATGTGTACTAGCATTTAGATTACACAGCTTTCTAGTATTTGTATTTGTTGCAGGAAAAAATAGTTGTGCAACTCTAAGTTTAGTTTAAGCTAAACACACTCTACAGGTCTGATGGATTCCATAGGACATGGGTATATTGATGGGTACTTGTGCAACCTGGCTCCCCAGGGACAGGAGTAGAATAAACATGGCTCTGTACTTTACACGGCTCTGTAGTTTACATGGCTCTGTAGTTTATGTTTCTGTGGAATGCGACTCTCTAAGTGTGAGTGGTCGCAGGATGTGACATTCTAGATCTGGGCGCACACAAAAGCTTTTGAGGTCCGTGTACTAGGCAATTGTGGTTCTATAAGTTTGAGTACATGTGAAGGTCCAGGTTACTTGCATGTTCTGTTGTTTGATTTCCCATTTGTTAGGAAGACCGGAAAGGCCCGAGCACAATGCTTAAAACATGTGAACACACAGACAGGCCTGTTTTACTACTAGAGCTGGTTTTGTTGACACTACACAAAGCAAACGCAAACCAAAAAATGGTACCACATTTCATCATGCTGGGTTGGAGAAGGTTGGGTTCTGTTTTTGCCTTTTTCTGCATGTTTGCTTTTCTGATGTATGATCTTTAAAACGAACATGTGACAGGCATGTCCAAAGCAGGGGAGTTTAAAGATGCATCGCAGCACATTAGTGGGAAAAATGCATGATCTTGCAGAACACAGCGATCAGGAAAACGCAGAGAAATGCAACTAGCGTGAACCAGGCCTGAAAGTGGGGTAGGTAAGTCATCGGACGGGGTAGGTAAGTCATCGGACAGGGAGGGTAGGTAAGTTATGAAGGGGTAGGTAAGTCATTGGCCCTGGGGGACAGTCCTGCAGTCCCCATTAATATAAACGCTGTGAGCAGAGCAGGAGGGTGTGGACAGGTTTAACAGGGTTGGAGTGGTGGGGTGATCCATGTTCTCTAATCTGCGGATAATCTGATCTCTCTCTTCACCTTGTCCTCATTTACCCCATCTCCCCCTGTAATCACCATCACATTTATGTTCCTGTTAAAGATAAACGTTTGCTGATGGGTGACACAGATCTTTATCTGTGATAAACGCTGGAGGTTGTGTAAAGGGTTAACCCCCCCCCCTTACACCGGTATTAATATGTGGCGTTGCAGGCTGTGATATCACCGTAATTTTACCTCTTCCTGGCTAGGCGCCCATTAAATCCCCCACCTCCTTACAAGCTCTGTCCTGTGTTTACTCGCATTATTTTGCCAAAAAATGAAAAGGGTGGGGGGTTTGGGGGGTTAACGCACTGCAAAATGCCAGGCAAGATGCCAGCCAATCGAGGATTCCCACTGTTACCTATGGGATTAAATGCAGGGTACTCCCTAAATATTTTTCAATAGGCTCTTTCATGTGTCTTGTCAATGTGCAGTAATAATACATCTACTGCTGTGGGCCTACCACTCCCAGCATGCTCAGCATGCTTCTGCAAACACTGGACTGTCTGAAAATTAATTTGTGTGTTCAGTGGTTTGTAGGGTGAACAGCTGTAATAAGGTGTTTGTAGCCTTATTGAACAAGCAGGTTCAGTTAATCATAAGATTGCATAAGTCAGTTGCCTTGATGGCCCCCGAGTTAATGTGTAATTTGCTGAATGGAAACCCATCACCACTCACACACCTGGGACAGGATTTACCTTTGCACAAATATTGATCCTTTGTGTGACTTTTCCAATGGTCAACTTGTGCAGGAGAAAAGGAGGGGTGGGATCTCCAGCAGGGAACGTTAACCCTTGGTCTACCCTGAACTCTACACTGAGAATGACAATGTCAAATTAAAATCCAGTGCCCGTATCATCATCTATTCCCAGTGCAAAAAACGTGAATCAGAAGTGAAACGTGACATCATATCCTGTTTGTATATTCATTGAAATGCGACGGAGATTAGGTCACAGGTTAAGCTCTACTTGGGGTATAGGGGAGGAGTTTAAAGGGGAAGTTGCTGTGTGAACGCTTCCGGCTAAAGGACCAGTAAATGGAATAATATACAAAGTAGTTATGAAGCTTAAAGGGAGGTTGAAGGAATCTAAATCACATTGGGAGGCAAAGCCTTGTGGTACATAATCATGCTATAAACATGACATCATAACATGTGGTACAAACTTTATATCCATATAATTGTATTTTCCCTGCAAAGGCCTTTATTTCATTAGAGGCTGGGGAAGAAACACTGTCACGTAGATCTGAATCTAATATCAAATAATGCAATAAATTTCCCTATCGCACCTGACCATCACTTGTTCCCAAGATGTAATAACCACTCTGCGACTGTTATTTTATACGTAGATAGACATTTCCTACCATCCGTTATTTTATAAGTAGATAGAGATTTCCTACCACCCGTTATTTTATAAGTAGATAGAGATTTCCTACCATCCGTTATTTTATATGTAGAGATTTCCTACCATCCGTTATTTTATACGTAGATAGAGATTTCCTACATCCGTTATTTTATACGATAGAGATTTCCTACCATCCGTTATTTTATACGTAGATAGAGATTTCCTACCATCCGTTATTTTTACGAGTAGAGATTTCCTACCATCACGTTATTTTACTAGATAGAGATTTCTCTACCATCCGTATTTTTATACGTAGAGATTTCCTACCATCCGTTATTTTATACGTAGATAGAGATTTCCTACATCCGTTTATTTATAGTAGATAGAGATTTCCTACGATCCGTATTTATACTATAGAGATTTCCTACATCCGTTTTTTATACGATAGATTTCTACCATCGGTATTTATAGAGATAGAGATTTCCTACCCATCGTTATTTTCTAGTGAGATTTCATACCATCTTATTTTATACGTAGATAGAGATTTCCTACCATCCGTTTATTTTTATAATAGAGATTTCCTACCATCCGTTATTTTATACGTAGATAGAGATTTCCTACCATCCGTTATTTTATAGTAGAGATTTTTCATACCATCCGTTATTTTACTAAGAGAGTTCCTACCATCGTTATTTATACATAGAGATTTCCTACCATCCGTTATTTTATACGTAGATAGAGATTTCCTACCATCCGTTATTTTGTATACATAGAGATTTCCTACCATCCGTTATTTTATAGTAGATAGAGATTTCTACCATCCGTTATTTTATAACTAGAGAGATTTCCACATCCGTTATTTATAGTAGATAGAGATTTCCTCCATCCGTTATTTATACGTAGATAGAGATTTCCTACCTCGTTATTTTATAATAGAGATTTCCTACGATCCGTTATTTTATACGTAGATAGAGATTTCCTACATCCGTTATTTATCGTAATTAGAGATTTCCTACATCCGTATTTTATTACGTAGATAGAGATTCCTACGATCCGTTATTTTATCGTAGATAGAGATTTCCTACACATCCGTTATTTTATTAGTAGATAGAGATTCCTACCATCGTTATTTATATTAGCTAGAGATTTCCTACCACCCGTAATTTTATACGTAGATAGAGATTTCCTACCATCCGTTATATTATACAGAGATTTCCTACCATCCGTTATTTTATACGTAGATAGAGATTCCTACACCCGTTATTTTATATAGATAGAGATTTCCTACCATCCGTTATTTATACTATAGAGATTTCATACACATCCGTTATTTCTATACATGAGAGAGTTCCTACCATCCGTTATTTATAGCTAGATAGAGATTTCTACCATCGCTATTTTATACATAGAGATTTCCTACCATCCGTTTGTTATAGTAGTAGAGATTTCCTACCATCCGTTATTTATATAGTAGAGATTTCCTACCATCCGTTATTTTATACGTAGATAGAGATTTCCTACGATCCGTTATTATACGTAGAGATTTCCTACCATCGTTTATTTTAATAGTAGAGATTTCCTACCATCCGTTTATTTTAGTAGATAGAGATTTCATACCATCCGTTATTTTATACGAGGATTTCCTACCATCGTTATTTTTACAGAGAGATTTCCTACGATCCGTTATTTTATACGTAGATAGAGATTTCCTACGATCCGTTATTTTATACGTAGAGATTTCCTACCATCCGTTATTTTATAGTAGATAGAGATTCCTACCATCCGTTATTTTTATACGTAGATAGAGCATTTCCTACATCCGTTATTTTGATTTATATGTAGATAGAGATTTCCTACCATCCGTATTTTAACATAGAGATTTCCTACCACCGTTATTTTATACGTAGATAGAGATTTCCTACCATCCGTATTTTACATAGAGATTTCCTAACATCCGTTATTTTTATACGTAGATAGAGATTTTCCTACCATCCGTTATTTTATACGTAGATAGAGATTTACGTTTACGTAAGTTCCTACCATCCGTTATTTTATAGTAGATAGAGATTTCCTACCATCCGTTATTTTATACGTAGATGAGATTTCCTACCATCCGTTATTTTTATACATAGAGATTTCCTACCATCCGTTATTTTATACGTAGATAGAGATTTCCTACCATCCGTTATTTTATACATAGAGATTTCCTACCATCCGTTATTTTATACGTAGATAGAGATTTCCTACCATGTTATTTTATACATAGAGATTTCCTACCATCCTTATTTTATACGTAGATAGAGATTTCTACCATCCGTTATTTTTAGTAGATAGAGATTTCCTACACACCGGAATTTATACGTAGATAGAGATTTTCCTACCATCCGTATATTATACAGAGATTTCCTACCATCCGTTATTTTATACGTAGATAGAGATTCCCTACCACCCGTTATTTTATAAGTAGATAGAGATTTCCTACCATCCGTTATATTATACAGAGATTTCCTACCATCAGTTATTTTATACGTAGATAGAGATTCCCTACCACCCGTTATTTTATAAGTAGATAGAGATTTCCTACCATCGTTATTATACAGAGATTCCTACCATCAGTTATTTTATACGTAGATAGAGATTCTACCACCCTGTTATTATAAGTAGATAGAGATTTCTACCATCCGTTATTTTATAAAGTAGAGATTGTTACCATCCGTTATTTATACGTAGATATAGATTCCTACCAACCGTTATTTTAAGTATAGAGATTTTCCTACAATCCGTTATTTATTACGTAGATAGAGATTTCCTACATCCGTTAGATTATTAAGTAGATAGAGATTTCCTACCATCCGTTATTTTATAGAGATTTCCTACCACCCATTATTTTATACAGAGATTTCCTACCACCAGTTACTTTATACATAGAGATTTCCTACATCTGTTATTTTGATATATGATTTGTATAGAGTAGATCAGTATTTTATACATAGATATAGGCAGGCTATATTACACAGACAGTCTGTGCATTTTGAATTTTTAAATCCAGATAATATCACATTGCAGGGCTAAAAGTCCTAATCCTGTTATAATCTGCATAGTGCTAGCCTGTCATATCAGCCTGACTTTGTGTCTCCTTATTATGTGGCTAATACCATGATTTATAGACAGTAATATTTAATATTTAATGAAAGCTTGGGTTAGCTAAGGACTAGGTTGTGGTTCTCTGTTTGGCCTCTGGGGGCAATCAAAGGAAAGGCTGCTGGCATATCTCTGAGACGTCAGGACTGGCACATGATCTGAACCCATATCTCTCAGACATTCGTTCCCCTTCCTTTCTCCATGTTTTATTTTCTTATTCTGGAGAAGCAGCTCTGGCAAAGCCTAGGGTGGTCCCAGTCTGAAAAGCTCACGTTCGTCATCAGCGGAGGAAGGAAGAGGTAAAAAAAAAAAATGTAAATGCAAGGGATTCTGGGAAGCTGACAAATCAGAGGGAGAGATGCCCTTTTGATGCAGGTTTAACACGTTCACTGCTGGATGAGCTGAAACTATCAAGATGAATGCAGCACATGCAGCAGGGGGGCTGTTTAGAAGTCATGTCTGGTCTCTGCCAATGCAAATACAGTCACCTTGTCTGGGTGATTGCAATAAACTAGGAGTCATCTGATACATTTCTATGGTTGCAGTCCGGGTTACAATTCATGGTCTATTTAGCTTACTGTATAATAACCAGTCCAACATGCTACAGGTCTGCCATGTGGCTTAGCCACCAGTAACAGGGGTAGCTAAGTATAAATAGGGATATAGGTAAGGAACCACTGACACTTGCTTATTAAATTATTACTACATACAGGATCATGGCAGCTCCTTTAATCTAGTCCCCAGTGTAGGAAACCTCCCAAAAAGCTGCCTCATCACAATGAAATACCCCCCCAACCCCCGTTAAATGGTCAATATGCCAGATAATGGGCCCTTTGTACAGAATGTTCAGCCTGCAGCCTCCCAGCTGTGCATGAACCTTTATATACTGGGAGATGTAATCCAAGGGCATCTGAAGGGCACCAGGTTGTCTAATAAAATGCAGCAGATACTGTAACTACTGTAACACCAACCTGCCCTGAAATCTGTTTATAGACACTCACCCCAAATCATTTCTCTCAACCTGGAGAAACCATAAAGCACGTGGGACAGTAATGTGATTTGTGGTTGATAACATATTGTACAGTAATGTGATTTGTGGTTGATAACTTGTCGGACAGTAATGTGAGATTGTGGTGATTAACATATCGGGCGTAAATAAGTGATTGGTGGTTGATTAACATATCGGACCGTAATGTGATTGGTGGGTGATAACATGTCGGACAGTCAATGTGGATTTGTGGTTGAAACTGTCGGACAGTAATGTGATTGGTGGTTGATAACATATCGGACAGTAATGTGATTGGTGGTTGATAACATATCGGACAGTAATGTGATTGGTGGTTGATAACATATCGGACAGTAATGTGATTAGTGGTTGATAACTTGTCGGACAGTAATGTGATTTGTGGGGTTGTAACATTGTCGACAGGTAATGTGATTGGTGGTTGATAAATGTCAGGAGCAGTAATGTGAGATTTGTGGTTGATACAGTTCGGACGTAATGTGATTGGTGGTTGAAACATGTCGGACAGTAATGTGATTGGTGGTTGATAACAGTCGGACAGTAGTGATGGTGGTTGATAACATGTTCGGACAGTAATGTGATTGGTGGTTGATAACATGTCGGACAGGAAGTGATTGGTGGTTGATAACATGTCGGACAGTAATGTGATTGGTGGTTTATAACTGTCGGACAGTAATGTGATTGTGTGGTTGATTAAACAGTCGGACAGTAATGTGATTGGTGGTTGATAACATATCGGACAGTAATGTGATTGGTAACCATAGTACATAGTAACATAGTAACAATCAGTAATTTAAGGTTGAATAAAAGACATTCGGCCATCAAGTCCAACCTCCCTTTTTTTTTTTTTTTTTTAACCTACCTAACAGTGATCCGAAGGGAAGGCAAAAAACCCCAGCTAAAAAAGGGGGGAGGACGGAAAAAAATTGGTGGTGATAACTGTCAGACACAGTAATGAAATTGGTGGTTGATAACATGTCGGACAGTAATGTGATTGGTGGTTGATAACATGTCGGACAGTAATGTGATTGGTGGTTGATAACATGTCGGACAGTAATGTGATTGGTGGTTGATAACATGTCAGACAGTAATGTGATTGGTGGTTGATAACATATCGGATAGTAATGTGATTGGTGGTTGATAATATGTCGGACAGGAATGTGATTGGTGGTTGATAACATGTCGGACAGTATGTGATTGGTGGTTGATAACATGTTGGACGTCATGTATATTGGGGTTGTAACATATCGGACAGTATATGTGATTGGATGGTTGATAACAATGTCGGACAGTAATGTGATTTGTGGTTGATAACATGTCGGACAAGTAATGTGAATGGTGTGGTTGATAACATGTCGGGACGTTAAGTGATTGGTGGTTGATAACTGGCGGACAGTAATGTGATTGGTGTGGGTTTATAACTGTCGGACAGTAAGTGATTGTGGTTGAAAATGTCCGAGACAGTAATGTGATTGGTGGTTGATAACATGTCGGATAGTAATGTGATTGGTGGTTGATAACATGTGGACAGTAATGTGATTGGTGGTTGATAACACGTCGGACAGTAATGTAATTGGTGGTTGATAACATGTCGGACAGTAATGTGATTGGTGGTTGATAACATGACGGACAGTAATGTGATTGGTGGTTGATAACATGTGGACAGTAATGTGATTGGTGGTTGATAACATGACAGACAGTAATGGTGATTGGTGGTTGATAACATGTGGACAGTAATGTGATTGGTGGTTGATAACATGCGGGTTTTGAGGCTGGTTGAGGCTATTTTAATCCTGATCCTGTTTATCAGTCTGACTGTGAATATAGAATTTGGTGTTAACTAGATTGTAAGCTCTACGGGGCAGGGGTCTCCTTTCCTCTTGTGGCAAAGCTCTAGCACTTCTATTTATATAATTTATATAATTATGTACTGAACTATCTATGTATTTATCCTCCTTGTGTGACTTTATTGTATTTTATTACTGTACATCGCTGCGCCCCCTAGTGGCTCTATACGTACATACATATAGAATTTGGTGTTACGGTAATATATTTTGCTGTTTGGTTAATAGCAATGTTTCTTACTTATTGTATCGTCTGTGTGGATACAAAATAACACTCTGTGCACTCCACTGCATTGCGTATCGCAAATGAATATTGTGTGTGTGTTATATTTTCAACCTGGGCTGTATATTGTGTGCACACACATAAAAATATTACTGTGAGCAAAGGTGGAGTGGGTGCTAATAGCAGTGTAACAGGAATAAGGGGCGCACATCTGTGTACATAAACATTGCAAAGTCTGATGTAAAGAAACTTTATAATTGTAAATAATGTGGGAATTCCTGTGTGATGTTATTATGTAGTTTTTTCTCCATTCACAAACCTTCTGTCCTCAGTTAACTCTTCCCTAAATTGTTATGGCCATTGAATTGTCTCTCTGTACTTAACTGACCCAGCTAGACAGTGTACGCACAACACAGTACAGACCCAGCTAGACAGTGTACGCACAACACAGTACGGACCCAGCTAGGACAGTGTACGCACAACACAGTACGGACCCAGCTAGACAGTGTACGCACAACACAGTACGGACCCAGCTAGACAGTGTACGCACAACACAGTACGGACCCAGCTAGACAGTGTACAACACAGTACGGACCCAGCTAGACAGTGTACGCACAACACAGTACAGACCCAGCTAGACAGTGTACACACAACACAGTACGGACCCAGATAGACAGTGTACGCAAACAACACAGTACGGACCCAGCTAGACAGTGTACGCACAACATGACAGACCACAGCTAGACAGTGTACGCACAACCACAGTACGGACACCAAGCTAGACAGTGTACGCACAACACAGTACGGACCCAGCTAGACAGTGTACACACAACACAGTACAGACCCAGCTAGACAGTGTACACACAACACAGTACAGACCCAGCTAGACAGTGTACGCAAAACACAGTACGGACCCAGCTAGACAGTGTACACACAACACAGTACGGACCAGCTAGACAGTGTACGCACAACACAGTACAGACCACAGCTACATGTACACCCAGTAAGCCAGTAGGCAGTGTACAACACAACACAGTTACAGACCCAGGCTAGACAGTGTACAACACAGTACAGACCCAGCTAGACGTGTACAGCCAACAACAAAAACACAGTACGGGCCCAGCTAGATAGTGAACGCACACACAGTACAGACCCAGCTAGACAGTGTACGCACAACAGTACAGGACCCAGCTAGACAGTGTACGCACAACACAGTACGGACCCAGCTAGACAGTGTACGCACAACACAGTACGGACCCAGCTAGACAGTGTACACACAACACAGTACAGACCCAGCTAGACCGTGTACGCACAACACAGTACGGACCCAGCTAGACAGTGTACAAGTACGGACCCAGCTAGACAGTGTACACACAACACAGTACGGACCCAGATAGACAGTGTATGCACAACACAGTACAGACCCAGCTAGACAGTGTACACACAACACAGTACAGACCCAGCTAGACAGTGTACGCAAAACACAGTACGGACCCAGCTAGACAGTGTACGACACAAACAACAACAGTAAGGAACCAGCTAGACAGTGTACGCACAACACAGTACAGACCCAGCTAGACAGTGAACGCAAAAAAACACAGTACGGACCCAGCTAGACAGTGTACACACAACACAGTACAGGCCCAGCTAGGCAGTGTACACACACACAGTACAGACCCAGCTAGACAGTGTACAACACAGTACAGACCCAGCTAGACAGTGTACGCAACAACACAACACAGTACGGGCCCAGCTAGATAGTGAACGCACAACACAGTACAGACCCACTAGACAGTGTACGCACAACACAGTACGGACCCAGCTAGACAGTGTACGCACAACAGTACGGACCCAGCTAGACAGTGTACGCACAACACAGTACGGACCCAGCTAGACAGTGTACGCACAACACAGTACGGACCCAGCTAGACAGTGTACGCACAACAGTACGGACCCAGCGACAGTGTACGCCAACAGTACGGACCAGCTAGCAGGTACGCCAGTAGACACGTGTACAAGTACGGACCCAGCTAGACAGTGTACACACAACACAGTACGGACCCAGATAGACAGTGTATGCACAACACAGTATGGACCCAGCTAGACAGTTTACACACAACACAGTACGGACCCAGCTTGATAGTGTACACACAACACAGTACGGACCCAGCTAGACAGTGTACGCACAACACAGTACGGACCCAGCTAGACAGTGTACGCACAACACAGTACAGACCCAGCTAGACAGTGTACGCACAACACAGTACGGACACAGCTAGACAGTGTACGCACAACACAGTACGGACCCAGCTAGACAGTGTACGCACAACACAGCACGGACCCAGCTAGACAGTGTACGCACAACACAGTACGGACACAGCTAGACAGTGTACGCACAACACAGCACGGGCCCCGCTAGACAGTGTACGCACAACACAGCCGACACCAGTAGACAGTGTACCGCACACAACAGCACGGACCCAGCTAGACAGTGTACACACAACACAGTACAGACCCAGCTAGACAGTGTACGCACAACACAGTACGGGCCCAGCTAGATAGACAGTGTACACACAACACAGTACAGACCCAGCTAGATAGGGTACACACAACACAGTACAGACCCAGCTAGACAGGGTACAACACAGTACAGTACGGACCCAGCTAGACAGTGTACGCACAACACAGTACAGACCCAACTAGACAGTGTACAACAACTACAGTACGGACCAGCTAGACAGTAGCACAACACAGTACAGACCCGCTAGACAGTGTTACGCCACAACACAGTACAGACCCAGCTAGACAGTGTACGCAAAACACAGTACAGACCCAGCTAGACAGTGTACGCAAAACACAGTACGGACCCAGCTAGACAGTGTACGCACCAACACAGTACGGACCCAGCTAGACAGTGTACGCACAACACAGTACAGACCCAGCTAGACAGTGTACGCAAAACACAGTACGGACCCAAGCTAGACAGTGTACGCACAAACACCAGACGGGACCAGTAGGACAGTGTACGCAAACACAGTACGGACCCAACTAGACAGTGTACGCACAACACAGTACGAACCCAGCTAGACACAGTGACACACAACACAGTACGGACCCAGCTAGACAGTGTACGCACAACACAGTACAGACCCAGCTAGACAGTGTACGCACAACACAGTACAGACCCAGCTAGACAGTGTACGCAAAACACAGTACGGACCCAGCTAGACAGTGTACGCACAACACAGTACGGACCCAGCTAGGACGTGTTGCCAAAACACAGTAGCCCAGCTAGACAGTGTACACACAACAGTAGAACCAGCTAGACAGTGTACGCAAAAACCAGTACAGACCCAGCTAGACGGTAACATACAACACAGTACGGACCCAGCTAGACAGTGTACCACAACACAGTACGGACCCAGCTAGGCAGTTGTACGCACACAAGTACAGACCCAGCTAGACAGAGTGTACGCACAACACAGTACAGACCCAGCAGACGTGTAGCACAACACAGTACAGACCCAGCTAGACAGTGTACATACAACACAGTAAGGACCCAGCTAGACAGTGTACAACACAAGACAGACCCAGCTAGACAGTGTATGCACAAACACAGTACAGGGACCAGCTAGACAGTGTACAACACGTACAGTACGGACCCAGCTAGACAAGTATCACAACACTGTACAGACAGCTAGACAGTATGCACAACATGTACAGACCCCAGTAGACAGTGTAACACAACACAGTACAGGACCCAGCTAGACAGTGTACCAAACACAGTACAGACCCAGCTAGACAGTGTACCAACACAGTACAGTACGGACCCAGCTAGACAGTGTAGCACAACAGGTACAACCAGCTAGACCGTGTACACACACACAGTAGGACCCAGCTAGACAGTGGTACGACAACACACAGTACGGACCCAGCTAGACAGTGTCATACAACACAGTACGGACCAGCTAGACAGTGTAGCACAACACACAGTACGGACCCAGCTAGACAGTGTACATACAACACAGTACAGACCCAGCTAGACAGTGTACAACACAGTACAGACCAGCTCGACCGTGTACACCAGTACAGACCCAGCTAGACAGTGTACAACACAGTACGGACCCAGCTAGACAGTGTACAACACAGTACAGACCCAGCTAGACAGTGTACAACACAGTACAGACCCAGCTAGACAGTGTACAACACAGTACAGACCCAGCTAGACAGTGTACGAAACAGTACGGACCCAGCTAGACAGTGTGACGCACCAAACACAGTACAGGACCCCAGCTGTCGCGACAGTGTACGCACAACACAGTACGGACCCAGCTAGACAGTGTACCAAAACACACAGTACCGGACCCAGCGCAGGACACTGTACAACACAGTACAGACCCAGCTAGACAGTGTACAACACAACACAGTACAGACCCAGCTAGACAGTGTACAACACAGTACAGACCCAGCTAGACAGTGTACAAACACAGTACAGACCCAGCTAGACAGTGTACAACACAGTACAGACCCAGCTAGACAGTGTACATACAACACAGTACAGCCCAGCTAGACAGTGTACGCACAACACAGTACGGACCCAGCTAGACAGTGTACGCACAACACAGTACGGACCCAGCTAGACAGTGTACAACACAGTACAGACCCAGCTAGACAGTGTACGCACAACACAGTACGGACCCAGCTAGACAGTGTACAACACAACACAGTACAGACCCAGCTAGACAGTGTATGCACAACACAGTACAGACCCAGCTAGACAGTGTACGACACAACACAGTAGGACCCAGCTAGACAGTGTACAAACAGTAAGACCCGCTAGACAGTGTTCGCACACACAGTACAGACCCCAGCTAGACAGTGTACAACACAGTACAGACCCAGCTAGACAGTTGTACGCACACACAGTACAGACCCAGCTAGACAGTGTACAACACAGTACAGACCCAGCTAGACATGTGCACAACACTAGTACAGACCAGCTAGGACAGTTGTCACACAACATAGTACTGACCCAGCTAGACAAGTGTACGCACAACACAGTACAGACCCAGCTAGACAGTGTCACACAACAAGTACAGACCAGCTAGACAGTGTACGCAAACACAGTACGGACCAGCTAGACAGTGTACGCAACACATACAGGACCCAGCTAGACAGTGTACGCACAACACAGTACAGACCCAGCTAGAACCCAGTGTTCACACAAACATAGTACAGACCCAGCTAGACAGTGTACGCCACAATACAGTACAGACCCAGCTAGACAGTGTACAACACAGTACAGACCCAGCTAGACAGTGTTCACACAACATAGTACAGACCCAGCTAGACAGTGTACGCACAATACAGTACAGACCCAGCTAGACAGTGTACAACACAGTACAGACCCAGCTAGACAGTGTAGGCACAACACAGTACAGACCCAGCTAGACAGTGTAGGCACAGCAGCAGAACAACTAACAGGAAGTGATCACACTTTAACTAGGCTTCAACCACTAAAGTTAACATTGTATGAGGGTTATAATATTATAAATAAATTACAGTATGAGTTGTAGTAGTAACAAATATAAATAAAAGTTACATGTATGGGGTAAATAAATATAAATAAAATATATATAAATAAGGTATATCATCAGGGTTAATAATATATAGTAATAAAGTTACGTGAAGGGGGTAAATAAAATAAATAAATGAATATTAGAAATAAAGTTATAGCATCAGTTAAGATATTATAAATAAAGTTACAGGAATAGGGGTAGTTAACATAAATAAATAAAAAAAAATATTATAAACAAAGTTATAGTCAATCAGGGTTAATAAATATTATACGGTAATAAAGTACAGTGACTCGGGTGGTTACACATAAATATAAATAACTGAAATTAGAAAACAGTTATAGTCACATCAGGGGTATTAATCAATATTATAAATAAAGTTACAGTGAACGGTGGTAAAAACAATAACTATAATAACATAGAATATAAATAAAGTATAGTAATCAGGGGTAATAATATTATACTAAAATAAAGAAGGAATCGGGGGTAAATAAATATAATAATAAGTTTAAATAAAGTTTGCAATCCAGGGTTAATAATATATAGGTAAATAAAGTACAGTATCGGTAGTTAAATTAAATACAATAATATTATAAATAAAGTTATAGTCAATCAGGTAATAAATATTATACGGTAAATAAAGTTACAGTGATCGGGGGTAAATAAATATAAATAAAAATATTAGAAATAAAGTTATAGTCAATCAGGTTAATAATTATAAATAAAGTTACAGTGAATGGGGTAAATATAATAAAGAAATATTATAATAAAGTTATAGTCAATCAGGGTTAATAAATATTATACGGTAAATAAAGTTACAGTGAATCGGGGTAAATAAATATAAATAAATGAATATTAGAAATAAAGTTATAGTCAATCAGGGTTAATCAATATTATAAATAAAGTTACAGTGAATCGGGGTAAATAAATATAAATAAATGAATATTTGAAATAAAGTTATAGTCAATCATGGTTAATCAATATTATAAATAAAGTTACAGTGAATCGGGGTAAATAAATATAAATAAATGAATATTATAAATAAAGTTCTGGTCAATCAGGGTTAATAAATATAAATAAAGTTACAGTGAATCGGGGTAAATAAATATAAATAAAAATATTATAAATAAAGTTATAGTCAATCAGGGTTAATAAATATTATACGGTAAATAAAGTTACAGGGAATCGGGGTAAATAAATATAAATAAATAAATATTATAAATAAAGTTATAGTCAATCAGGGTTAATAAATATTATACGGTAAATAAAGTACAGGTGAATCGGGGTAAATAAATATAAATAAAGAAATATTATAAATAAAGTTATAGTCAATCAGGGTTAATAAATATTATACGGTAAATAAAGTTACAGTGAATCGGGGGGTAATAAATATAAATAAATAAATATTATAATAAAAGTTATAGTCAATCAGGGTTAATAAATATTATACGGTAAATAAAGTTACAGTGAATCGGGGTGGTAATAAATATAATAAATAAATATTATAAATAAGTTATAGTCAATCAGGGTTAATAAATATATACGGTAAATAAAGTTACAGTGAATGGGGTGGTAAATAAATATAAATAAATGAAATTAGAAAAAAGTTATAGTCAATCATGGTTAATCAAATAAATATAAAGTTACAGTGAATCGGGTAGGTAATAAATATAAAGAAATATTATAAATAAAGTATAGTCAATCAGGGTTAATAAATTATACGGTAAATAAAGTTACGTGAATCATGGGAAATAAATATAAATAAATAAATATTATAAATAAAGTTATAGTCAATCAGGGTTAATAAATATTATACGGTAAATAAAGTTACAGTGAATCGGGGTGGGGTAAGCGTGGGGTGGGGTAAATATAAATAAATAAAAATATTATAAATAAAGTTATAGTCAATTAGGGTTAATAAATATTATACGGTAAATAAAGTTACAGTGAATCGGGGGTAAAGAAATATAAATAAATGAATATTATAAAATAAAGTTTAGTCAATCAGGGGGTTAATAAATATTAACTGGTAAAATAAAGTTACAGTGGAATCGGGGTTGGGGGTAAATATATAATAAATAAATATTATAAATAAAGTATAGTCAATCAGGGTTAATAAATATTATACGGTAAATAAAGTTACAGTGAATCGGGGTAAATAAATATAAATAAATAAATATTATAAATAAAGTTATAGTCAATCAGGGTTAATAAATATTATACGGTAAATAAAGTTACAGTGAATCGGGGTAAATATAAATAAATGAATATTATAAATAAAGTTATAGTCAATCAGGGTTAATAAATATTATACGGTAAATAAAGTTACAGTGAATCGGGGTAAATAAATATAAATAAATGAATATTAGAAATAAAGTTATAGTCAATCAGGGTTAATCAATATTATAAATAAAGTTACAGTGAATGGTTGGTGGTAAATATAAATAAATGAATATTAGAAATAAAGTTATAGTCAAATATGGTTAATCAATTAGTATAATAAAGTTACAGTGAATCGGGGTAAATAAATATAAAGAAATGAATATTATAAATAAAGTTCTGGTCAATCAGGGTTAATAAATATAAATAAAGTTACAGTGAATCAGGGTTAATAAATATTATAAATAAAGTTACAGTGAATCAGGGTTAATAAATATAAATAAAGTTACAGTGAATCGGGGTAAATAAATATAAAGAAATGAATATTATAAATAAAGTTCTGGTCAATCAGGGTTAATAAATATAAATAAAGTTACAGTGAATTGGTTAAATATAATTTTGAATAGAGTTCGATCTTTAGATTTTGTTAGATAGTTTACTAAATGATATTATGATTTACCATGAAAGGATGTAGCATGTAAAACATTATTGAAACATTGAATTCTACCTTTAGTATTAATTGAAACTAAATAGGGATTTATTATGTAAACGTTACTGCAATAAGCACTAAGGAAAGGGAAATAACATGTGATCATTATACAGCGTGTGTACCCTCCGCATTCGGGGGTTAGTAAACACGTAACATTCCATACCCATCTCTCTGAGGTCATGTAATTAATTTTACCACCAAAAATGCATTTATTTTTTTTAAAAAGAAATGTGATGTCATACAGTTTCCACAGGGGTGTTTGTGGGAGCTGCCATTTTACTTATCACAGCCGAGGCATTCTTCATATAACTCAGAAAAGGAAAAGCTAAAACTGCACAGTACGCAGGTTCACACCTGTTTGTTTAAAACAGAGCTTGCGGTGTATTTTACCCAGACAATGGAATAGTTTGGATGTAACTCACACACCATTAGCAAAATCAAACAAAATGGAGCTCGCTGTATGGTAGCCCAGCTGTAATGTATAACCAGCAAATGGAACATTGAAAACAGTGTTTAACCTCCCAAACAGGCTTTTAGTTTGGTTTGTTTACTGTCGGTGATGTGTGCAGTGTCACCATATCTAGAGTTGAGACCTTCAGAAAGAAGTCTACAGATGTCTATGAGAAAGGAATTTAGCCAAACAATTGGACATCAATCATTCTACTGTCCATAAAATCATCTTTAAATGGAGGAAACTAAATAACTGACAAAGAGCATGCAAGGAGCTGTCATCACCATGAACATACCATCACACATTAGATCAACATGGGAGGTATGCCAGGGGAAAACCAACATCAGGCCATTATTGCCCATGCACATCTAGGACAATGTGGTCTGGACAGACAGGATTTGGCTGTAGTAACAAAAAAGCATTTCACTACAAAGACCTGAAATCTTGTGGCTGTTTTGATGCATTAGGGCCCAGACAGCCATGCATCATAGTATCCACTACGAAGGGCAATGTAAGACCATCAGTCAGAACATTTAAAGGGAATGTTTACCCTTAAAACAAATACTGTTTACCTGCCCACAACTCTGACTGACATATTCAGCACCTTATTACCTGCATTACGAACCAGATATTTAAAGGGTATATCTAGCATTTTAAACTTTTTTTTCTGTTTAACTGAAGAACAGGATGTAAATGAGCTGTGTCACCTCCCGTTCCTCGGTAAAACCTGCAGGAGAAAAGAAGAAACTTACTGCGGATCGCTCCAGCACTGCTGACATTCTCCGATGCATCCCCAGTCCTATGCATTGGAGTGCAAGGGAGCATGGAGGTGTCGGAGACTGTCAGAGAAGGCGCCGCTGGGTTGATCCGCGGTAAGTTTCTTTTTCTTTCCTGCAGGTTTTACTGAGGAACGGGAGGTAAGACACAGCTCATTTACAGAAAAAAAGAAAATGAAAAAAATATTGGACATACCCTTTAAGGATAATTATTGTCCCCATTCTGGCAGAGTAAGCCGACTCCTGCCTCCAGGCGGTCAATCAAGGCTGTGACAACTGACATCACAACTAATGATTGACTGCTGTTTCCCCTGCACATGCTCAAGCCTATAAAAAGCTCTTGGAGCAGAAAGAGGAGGCAGATACCTACATACAGCCTTCCTTTAGCCACTGTCCTTACTAGGACCTTTCCACGTGTAAATGATGAAGACTTTTTTCTCCCTTTTAATCTCAAAGGGATTATCTGCTAGTGATCAGGCAACCAGAGAGTTTATCCCTAGACCCAGTACATGTTTATTTAAGGTGATCATGTTTCTATGCAGAATAAACAATCTCAACCTTCCTCCACAGACTAGACCCACCTTATCCTTTATTTACAGAAAAGCCCTCTTTGCTCTGGACTGTTTCATCTTCCATAGTGTCTTTTTTTAATTGAAAGCAAACAGTGCTGTGTGTGTTCTTGGTGGAGCCATTCAAGATTTTGATAAAGCACTTTACATCAGGCCCTGTCTCAAAGAGCGAACCCTAGGGCGCCCCAGACCCCTGAAAGAGATAGACTGGTCTAGCGTACCTAAGTCATTTTGGGTTGAAAAAGACAACAGTCCATCAAGTTCAACCCCTATAGAAAAAAATGTTTGCAAAACTGCCTGACCCAATCATTATTTGACCAACATTTTAGAAGTCATGCCTTAATCTGGACGTTGCTGGAACCTCGGCAGGTAAATCCACTGTGGCTGATTCACCTTTATGCCGGATTGACCATAACGTTGGGTCATTGTATGGCCACCCTTAGTCAGGATGATAATGTATCTATCAGTATGAGTATGAGATTAAAGATAACTTACGGTGACCATACACGGATCTACATTATCCATTAATCGTCTGAGATTTTTTCAATCCCGATAATGAATCCCATGTCCGGGACATGGAGAGGTTATCGGCTGGTAATATTGCTACATCTATAGCCACAGAATATATGGAACAACCCTCCAATCACCAGTCTCGGTAAAAGTCTCATAAATGTTTCCAAACCTTGATTTCTTTTTCATGCCACACTTCCTGCTGTGCTGTGAAAGTGTCAAATCGAAAAAAGTTTTGTGGTCTTTGCTGCGTCACCAGCACGGAAGAATAGGGTGTAGATCCTTCCAGAGGTGCAAGTTATACTGCAGTAGTATTTAGGAAAGAGGGAGGAATGTATGGGAAAGTTTATATTACATTTCATTCCTCCCAAGATGATATATTTCCTATACGTCGGATTGTCCCACATAGATCTGTGTCACCAGCAGAGACTTTGCCACCCACTTTCAAATCATTGATAAAAAGATGAAACAAAAGTGACTCTGATCCCCGGTGATGCATCGTGACAATATGAAGTTCTATGACACATCACTAATTAGAGGCTCCCCATATAGGCAGAGATTCGGTTAGTCTGTGTAACAAGTTACTGACCTTGTTAAAAGAAATGGCCTAGATCAGAGCTGTGCCCTTGGAAATCAGATTTAAATTCAAATTTATAATGATAAAAGGGAACTAAACCTACAATCTGATAATAAAAAAAGGCCACACACCTGCCACTCTGCAAATACTCAGGAACGATCATTCTGTATGTTATAGGGAACCATCGTTCAATGTTATTGTCTCCTACTGTAGTCAAGGGAGCAGTGCTCCCTCTAATTAGACACTCTAGGGCCGCACACACAACAAATAGTCGTAGCACAGAAAAGTTTATTTTATATGCACATAGAAGATATATATATCTGCAATCAGCCAATTTAATAAGAAATGTAACATTTTAATGCCAGTACATTTTCCAGTCCGTGTAGTCATGAAACAGTCTTGGACGCTATTTGCCACCTCAACCCCAGTATTTACCATTATGTTATATACAGATGTCTCAATATAAATGTGAAACTGTTCTGCAGTTTATTTCCCAGCCAGGATAAATGACAGAAAGAAAAGTCATGCCGTAAAAATTAAATCCATAACCCCCATAGATCCTAAGCAGGATAATCTATTTCTAACTTTGTTTCTCTCTATACCTTGCCACTAGTGTTCATATCTGCACATTTCTTCGATTGTCATGTTAACATAACGGACCCTAGGGTCTTTGGACACATCTGCAAGGAGTTTGTATGTTCTCCCTGTGCTTGCGTGTGTTTCCTCCAGGTTCCCTCACAATCATAAAGATATACTGGTTGTATGTGTCAAGTGAATGTGCTTAGATTGTAAGCTCTTCGGGGCAGGGCCTGATGTGAATGTATACATACACTATGGAATCTCATTGTTTTGTGCCTGAAGAGAGAGGCAGCTCTTTGGGCTGTATAAAGATTGGCTTCTAGGGGAAGAAAGAGGTTACAATACTACTTGATCTGCTGTTTAGAAGAGATTAGAGGATGTTCTTAAAAATGGGCAGTTTCACACATTGAGGGCACAAGTGAGAGTTGATTTATAAGAGGAAATCCACAGTAGCCACAGGTGAACTTGAGAAATCTTTCATTAGACCCAGTAAATGGGAAGGTGAGAGACAGCTTATTGTACTATTGTAAATGTGCTCTGTTTACAAAAACAATGTTATAGTATAAAAAAATAAACTGGTGACTTGTCATTTATCCCCCAGCAACCTCAACTGCCATTTTTTACATGTTTTTTTAACCAGATATCTGCCTCCTCCATCTGCTTAAAGGCTATGTCCACCCCTAAAATAGAATTTTAATATTCTGCTCCCCCATGTCCCCCAGCCCCAACCGCATGTTTTGTATTTTCAAAAAGCTCCCCAAACTCTTACTTACCTCCCCTCGATCCTCCGCCGCACTGCCGGCCCTCTGCTTGCGAGAATGCAAGCAGAGGGGCGGGACCGGCAGTCGCGTCTGTGATTGGCTGAGCGGCAGCCAATCACGGACGCGGCTGCCGGTCATTCAGTGCAGTGGAGGAAAGCGGAGAGGTAAGTAAGAGTTTTGGGGAGCTTTTTAAAAAAAACAAACATGCGGTGGGGCTGGGGGACATGGGGAGGCAGAATATTAGGGGGTTTAATGCTAGGGGGAGGGATATAGAACGGAGGGAGAGGGAGGGGGAGAAGGGGCTGCAGTACGCATGGCAGGAATCTCCGGGAGGCCAGGTAGCAGTCAGTGTCCTATATGGACCTGCTAGCCTCCTGGTGGGCAGTTTTTGGAACTTTGGGGGGGACTACAGGAGAACCAGATGGAGTTGGGATGTGAGGTAAGGGTTAAACTACACTACATGGTGGGGCCAGTAGTTGGGGGGATTATAGTTTTGGGGGTGGACATGCCCTTTAAAGGGAATGTCCACCCCTCTTTTCAAAAATGAATATATTGTAGATTACCCCCAAAACCTTAAGATCGTTTTAGTCAAAAGCTTTAAATCGGCTCCCACACAGATTATTATACTCACAAGCTCCTCGCCCCACCGCCGCTTCCGGGTTTCTCACTCTTCTTTTTGTGTTCTTGAGCAGCCACAGTGGAGACTGGTATGGGAATGGCAGTCAGTGATTGGCCGTGACGTCACGGTCACGGCCGACACGGAAGTGCAGAGCCACGGCGGTGGAGCGAGGAGGAGCATGTAAGTATAATAACTCTGTGTGAGAGCAGAATTAAAGCTTTTGACTAAAATGAACTTTAGGTTTTGGGGATAATCTACAATATATTCATTTTTGAAAAGAGCGGTGGACATTCCCTTTAATAAGCTTTTTATAAGCTTGAGCATGTGCAGAGGAGGCAGCAGTTGAATCAGCAGTCAATCATTGGTTGTGATGTCAGCAGTCATAGCCTTGATTGACTGCTTGGAGGGAGGGGCCAACTTGGAGATGTTGTGATCTATGGGTTATTTAGTAATACAAACATAGGATTTTTTTGTTTTACTTGCTTTTTCCAGATTTCTAGTCTGTACTGCTTTATCTGTCCTCCTCTAGGGCAGTGGTTCTCAAAAAACCTCCTCTAGGGCAGTGGTTCTCAAAAAATTTCTAGTGCCACACGTGTTCTCAGCCAATGTATATTGGAATCAATGAAAATAAATGTACATTACATGTACTGCATTACAATCCAATATAATATATACGTATGATGAGTTATGCAGAGTAAAACAAAAAATAGTAAAAAATACTTGTCAAAGTATGTCCATTACCAACATTATGAGGCCACCTCTGAGTCTCTGAAGGCACCCAGTGTACACAGCACACCCTATCAGAAACCCTGATCTAGGTGCAAGCTCTATGGGTAACCTTTAGGTTGCAATCTTTCTGGTGAGAATGGACAGGGCCAGCTGTGCTAACTGGGAGTTATCAGGGGGAACACAGAATCAACATGCTTGTTCCACAGGGAGCACACAACTTGCAATGTTTACTTACCCTTTCTATTTTTCTGGATTGCAGAGAATGTCTTTGCCTCATTGTATCTGTATTATCTGTATTATGATACAGTAATGTTAGTAATCACATTACAGGGTTAACATTGGTCATAAACTAGAATTTAGCCAGTGAATGTTGTGAAGTAAGAACTGTTAGATTTTTATATATTCTCTATAATCACTTAGCCTAATAACAGCCATTTTGTTCTCTGACTCCCAGAGTCTGGCGAGGCTAGAATAGGATGTTATTCTTTCAAGAACTGCTGGGGTAGTAAATGTTACAGCCGATTCGACACTCACCAGATTGACTGCAATGTACCGTCTAACGAGCGCGTGGCCACCTTAATTATACAGGTTTCTGACTTAAAGAATGAGCAGAGAGAAAACCAATTAATCAGAAGAGACCGGCTCAGTCTTGATTATAGAAAGGACACCGGCAGGTCACCTACTGAGTATGTGCAGCTACATATCTGGGTCAACCAAACTGCTATACATATTACGGTGAGGTGGGCTTAAAAAGTCCCCCATAGAGCATAAAATGAGAGCTACATATCTGGGTCAACTCTACAGAATTACATATAATTTCTTACCAAACTGCTATACATATTACGGTGAGGTGGGCTTAAAAAGTCCCCCATAGAGCATAAAATGAGAGTCCTAGTAAAGGACTCTCTGACCCCAATAGTTAAAAATGTCACCTGAGTGTTATATACTGTAGTTATGGTTGGTACAAGGATACTATATAATATTGAGAATTACTGGTATTAATACATATACTGTGTTCTGGTTGCACGGGTCTATATAATATTGAGAATTACTGGTATTAATACATATACTGTAGTTCTAGTTAGTACAGGGATACTATATAATATTGAGAATTACTGGTATTAATACATATACTGTAGTTCTGGTTGGTACAGGGATACTATATAATATTGGGAATTACTGGTATTAATACATATACTGCAGTTCTGGTTGATCCAGGGATACTATATAATATTGAGAATTACTGGTATTAATACATAGTAACATAGTAACATAGTAATTAAGGTTGAATAAAGACATTCGTCCATCAAGTCCAACCTATTCCCTTTTTTTTTTTTTTTTTTTTTTTTTTTTACCCTACCTAACACATTGGAACTCCATAGGAAGCAAAAACCCCAGCTAAAAAAGGGGGAAAAAATTCCTTCCTGACTCCAACCGCAATCGGAAGTATCCCTGGATCAACCAGATCATATGCATTAATACCAGTAATTCTCAATATTTTTTTAGTTTTAGAAAACTATTATCCAGGCCTTTTTTAAGTTATTCAATGAACTTGCCATTACCACCTCTGCTGGAAGACAGTTCCCACATTTTCACCGTTCTCACTGTAAAGAAACCTCTCCAACTTGAAGACGAAACTTCTTTTCTTCCAACCTTAAAGGTATTCCCAGTCCTCTGATATGACCTATTATGAACAATGCACCAGAGGAGTTCACTGTTGGGCCATTAAATATTTTGTATAAGGTTATCATGTCCCCACGCAACCGCCCTTCTCCAATGTAAACAGCCCTAACTTGTCTAATCTGCCTGCATATTCAAGCCCCTTCTTTCCCCTTATTAATTAAGTTGCCCTTCTCTGGACGGCTTCCATTTCCAAGATGTCCCTTTTGTTATGGGATTCCAAACTGCACCGCATATTCCAAATGGGCCTTACCAGTGCCTTGTAAGAGGGAGAATAATATTTTTCTCTCTTGAATCTATTCCCCTCTTTATACAAGACAATGGGGCATATTTATAAGGAACGATGTTAGCGCAAAAAAATTCCCGCCGCACATCGCGGCCGCGAAAATAGCGCTATCGCCGTATTTATAACGGCGAGCCGCTATTCCCGCGATACCTATCGCGGCCGCGATGTGCTGCGTAATTTTAAGCCCCTTCGCGGCGATCCTATATATATCGCCGCGAAGGGACTTAAAATCCCTTCCCGACGCCGCTCCTAAGGGGCGGGGCACACGCCCACACCCCCCGCGGCGGCAGCGGCGGCACACCCGCCGCCGCCGCCGCCCCGCCCACACCCCCCGCGGCGGCAGCGGCGACCACCCGCCGCCGCCGCCACTTCCCAGCAGCCCCTCCCAACCCTTCCCCGTTCGCGGCAATCTCGGAAACGGAGGCTAGAAGGGGCTGCCGGGAAGGGGCCGCAGCATGGTCGCGACCACCCGCCGCGCACCCCCCTCCCCGCAACCCCTCCAAGCCCCCCGCCCCGGCCGCTCCCGGGAGGGGACGGGAGGGAGCCGCTGGGGGGGGTGGAGGCTCCCTCCAGCGGGGCCCTGAGAAGGCCTTTTGGGCTTAGGGGGTCCCACGCTCGAACCGGGACCCCCCTCCCCGGCCCTTACAAGGGCCCTTGCGCCACTGACAAGTGCCTTTGGCGGGGGGTCCCGCAGCTGAACGGGACCCCCAGTTGCGGCCTTAAAAGAGCCCTTGGGCGACGTCTTCTTTCTTCCAGTCCCGGCGACACCAGCTCCGCTGAGGCCGCCGACCCCCCGAGAGTTACCCCTGCGGCCCGCCAGGGGTACCCCCGGCGGGCGCCGGCGACCTCAACGAGGCCATGTTGCCGGCGTCTTGATCGACGCGACGTCTTCGGGCTGCGACGACCCAACCCCACTCAGGTCGCCGATGCCAGGCAGCTCACTGCGGCCCCCAGTGAGCCCCTGGCACCGCCCGGCCCTCAGCGAGCCGATGTTGCCAGCCGCTTCTTCTTCTTCTTCTGTAGCCATCTACTGCGATGGCATCTGAGTTCCGCGGCGGAAAGCTCCTCTTTATAGTTTGCAGAAATCATACTATCCGTTTCTGATTGTCATTTTTAATACTGCTTTACTTTAACCAATCAGATTCTGGAAAGTTCTGAAATCTGATTGGTTAATGTAAAGCAAGTATTAAAAATTGACCAATCAGAAACGGATTATGGATTTCTGCAAACCTATATAAAGAGGAGCTTTCCGCCGCGGAACCAGAGGCCATCGCAGTAGATGGCTGAAGAAAGAAGAAAGAAGCGGGCTGGCAACATCGGCTCCGCTGCCCGGCGGTGCCAGCGGCTCACTGGCGGCCGCATTGAGCCTGCCTGGCATCGCGACCTAGTGGGGTGGGTGTCGCAGCCCGAAGACGTCGCGTCGGATCAAGACGCCGGCAACATCGGCCTCGTTGAGGTCGCCGGCGCCCGCCGGGGGTACCCCTGGCGGCCGAGGTACCTCTCGGGGGTCGGCGGCCTCAGCGGAGCTGGTGTCGCCGACTGGAAGAAAGAAGACGTCGCCCAAGGGCTCTTTAAGAGCGCACTGGGGGTCCCGGTTCAGCTGCGGGACCCCCCGCCAAAGGCACTTGTCATTGCCGCAGGGCCCTTGTAAGGGCCGGAGGGGGGTCCGGGTTCGAGCTGCGGGACCCCTCTAACCCCAAGGCCCTTCTCAGGGCCCGCTGGAGGGGAGCCTCCACCCCCAGCGGCTCCCTCCCGTACCCTCCCGGGAGCGGCCGGGGGGGGCTTGGAGGGGTTGCCGGGAGGGGGTGCGCGCGGGTGGTCGCGACCACCTGCTGCGGCCCCTTCCCGGCACGCCCCTTCTAGCCTCCCGTTCCGAGATTGCCGCGAACGGGGAACGGTTGGGAGGGGCTGCTGGGAAGTGGCGGCGGCGGTGGTCGCCGCTGCCGCCCGGGTGTGGTGCGGGGTGGGCGTGTCTCCCGGGCGGGTGCGACCACCCGCCGCGGGTGCCTGCCCATCCCCGCCGCGGGAGGTTAGTATCGGCTGACTTCGCCACTTCAAGGTGGCGAAGTAAACAGCCGATTACTAGCCGAGCGAAACCAGTACCGCCGCTTTATAAATATAGAAGCGGCGGTACCGGGTAAGTATCGGCGCGAAAGGTTAACGCTTCGTTAACTTTTCGCGGCCGTTTTCGGGGCTTTAATAAATCGCGGTAAACGCGATTCTGCGTTAATGGCCCGCGAAAACGGCCGCAAAAGTTAACGAACCTTTATAAAATGCCCCATATCTTGCTAGCTCTCGCTGTTGCTACCTGGCATTGTGTGCCTACAGCTAAGTCTGTTATCTACCAGACCCCAAATCTTTTTCCAATGTCAGATGCACCTACACCGAGTTATTTATGGTGTAGGTGGCACAGGGATTATTAATCCCAAATGCATCACCTTACATTTATCAACATTAAATCTCATCTGCCATTCTGCTGCCCATTTTGATAATCTATCTAGGTCTGCTTGCAGCACTTGCACATCATTGGAAGTAATACATATACTGTAGTTCTGGTTGGTACAGGGATACTATATAATATTGGGAATTACTGGTATTAATACATATACTGCAGTTCTGGTTGATCCAGGGAAACTATATATATTGAGATTACTGGTATTAATACATATACTGTAGTTCTGGTTGGTACGGGATACTATATATATTGAGAATTACTGGTATTAATACATATACTGCAGTTCTGGTTGATCCAGGGGATACTATTAATATTGAGAATTAACTGGTATTAATCATAACTGCAGTTCTGGTTTGATCCAGGGATACTATATATATTGGGAATTACTGGTATTAATACATATACGTAGTTCGGGTTGGTAACGGGATACTATATATATTGAGAATTACTGGTATTAATACATATACGGCAGTTCTGGTTGATCCAGGGAACTATATAATATTGAGAATTACTGGTATTAATACTATACGTAGTTCTGGTTGGTAAGGGATCTATATAATATTGAGAATTACTGGTATTAATACATATACTGCATTTCTGGTTGATCCAGGGATACATATAATATTGAGAATTACTGGTATTAATACATATACTGCAGTTCTGGTTGATCCAGGGATCACTATATATTGGAATACTGGTATTAATACATATACTGCAGTTCTGGTTATCCAGGGATACTATATTATTGAGAATTACTGGCATTAATACATATACCTGTAGTTCTGGTTGGTCCAGGTATACTACCCATTGCCATTTGTAGTCAGGAAATAATTTTTCCCCTTTTTAGCTGTTTTGTTTTGCCTTCCTCTGGATCAACTGTTAGGTAGGTTAAAAAGGAGGTTGAAAATGTTCGACTTGATGTACACGTGACTTTATTCAACTCAATTCGTATGATATATGTGACTATGGAGGAGTGTGGCACAGTGCTGCTGCTATTAGATGTGCCAGTTACAGCTATCTGCCAGTTAAGAATGGAAGAATTTATCCAGGATTATTTACATTTAAATCTAGTTCTCCTTTAAATGAATGAAAGCGACTCTGTTGTATAAGGTTAAGCTAGCGACACCTTTTTTTTTACAGTGTGGTAATGTTTGCTTTGGAATCTGCACCGGGTACAAGTTTCATTTTAATCACACACTATACTTATCATACTATCATTATAACAGGGTTTTGGTTACGACTGGATTTGTGCCAAGCCGTTCCCATTGTTTGAAAGCCTTGCCCAAGCCAAAACATCCCCGACTGAGGTCAGCTGGTTATCGTACACACATTCCAATAGCGGCTGTTAACTTTCACATTTTACGACCAATACGAAGTGGAAAGGACCGAGGTACACAGCAGAACGACCCCATTTACCACAAAATATCAAGTGAGCCACATGCTGTCGGGTCACTAATAGAAAAATAGAATAGCACCGCACTCCACTTCTTCATGCAAATAAAACTTTTTTGTTACACTGTCACATGGTTCAACTTTCGCGGACCAACAACAGTGGCTATTGCCTAAACTCATGTGTACATCCATCACATCACTTCCTATTTTAAATCCCCCAATACCGCCCCCCTAGGCTACCATGCTGCCCAACCCCTTAGATATACACTGATAATAGGTATTCACTAAGACCTGGCCTTTACTCTTATAAACAGGCACATAAACAGTGTCATACATTCATACTCATATCACAGCAAACATCCCGTTTATCGTTACACCTACTATAAACTTTATTCCCCTTAGTTTCAAGAACCAAACTTTAAGTCCATTGATCTAACTTAATACAACAGACATACCATAACCTGGATGAATGAATATTACAATATACCATAACCTGGATGAATATATTACAGATATACCATACCTGGATGAATGAATATTACAGATATACCGTGACCTGGATGAATGAAATTACAGTATACCATGACCTGGGTGATTGAATATTACAGATATACGTGACCTGGATGGATGAATATCAGATATCGCCTGACCTGGATGTGAATATTAACAGATATACCATAACCTGGATAATGAATATTACAGATATACCATACCTGGATGATGAATATTACAGATATACCGGAACCTGGATGGATGAATATTACAGATATACCATAACCTGGATGGATGAATATTACAGATATACCATGACCTGGATGAATGAATATTACAGATATACCCGTGACCTGGATGAATGAATTTACAGATAGACCATGACCTGGATGGATGAATATACAGATAGACCATGACCTGGATGGATGAAATAACAGATATACCATGACCTGATAGATGAAATTACAATATACCATGCCTGATGAATGATATTACAGATTACCATGACCTGGATGGATGAATATTACAGATATACCATGACCTGGATGGATGAATATTACAGATTACCATGACCTGGATGGTGAATATTACGATATACCATGACCTGTATGTGAAGATTACAGATATACCCGTGACCTGGATGAATGAATATTACAGATATACCGTGACCTGGTATGGATGATATTACAGATATACGGTGACCGGGATGGATGAATATTACAGATATACCTGACCTGGATGGATGAATATTACAGAATACCATGACCTGGATGAAGAATTTACAGATAGACCATGACCTGGATGAATGAATATCACAGATATACCATAACCTGGATGGATGAATATTACAGATATCCCAACCTGGATGTGAATATTAACAGATATACCATGACCTGGATGAATGATTTACAGAATACCAGACCTGGATGGATGAATATTACAGATATACCATACCTGATGAATGAATATCAGACAACCATGACCTGGATGAATGAATATCACAGACATACCCATAACCTGATGGATGATATTACAGATATACATGACCTGGATGATGAATATTACAGATATACCCATGACCTGGATGGATGAATATTACAGATATACACGGACCTGGATGGATGAATTTACAATATACCGTGACCTGGATGAATGAATATTACAGATATGACCTGGATGAATTATCCAGATATACCGTGACCTTGATGGATGAATATTACAGATATACCATACCTGGATGAATGAATATTACAGAACATACCCTTTTTTTTTTTTTTTTTCTTAAGGGGATGAAGTTTGTCCACATTCTGGCAGAGAGTAAGCGCAACTCCTGCCTCCAGGCGGTCTCAATCAAGGCTTTTGTGGACAACAACTAACTGGACCCATCACAAAACTAATGATTTGTGACCTTGCTTGTTGTTTGTTTTTTGTCCCTTGACACATGGCTCAAGCCTATAATAAAAAAAGCTCTTGGAGGCAGAAAGAAGAAAAAGAGGGGATGGCAGATGAACAACTCCGAACCTCTCTAATAACAACATTACAGCCTTCCTTTAGCCACTTCTTTTTACTAGGAACCTTTCCACGTGTTAAATGATGAAGAACTTTTTTTCTCCCTTTATCTCAAAGGGATTTTATATTGCTAGTGATAGCGGTAACCAGTGAGGGAGGTTTATCCCTAGACCCAGTACGTTTTTTTAAGGTGATCCTGTTTTCTATGCAGAATATAAAATAAACAATCTCAACTTCCTCCACTAGACGAGACCACCCTATGCCGTTATTTACAGGAAAAGCCCTCTTTGACTCTGGACCTGTTCATCTTCCATAGTGTCTCGGTCTTTTTTAATTGAAAGAAAACAGTGCTGTGTTGTGTTCTTGGTGGAGCATTCAAGATTTTGAATTAAAATTTAAAGCACTCTTTATCATCAGGGCCTGTCTCAAAGAGCGAACTAGGGCGCCCCCCAGACCCTGAAAGAGACTAGACTGGTCGGAGCGTACCCTAGTTCATTTTTGGGTTGAGAAAAAGACAACAGTCCTTCAGTTCAACCCTATAGAAAAAAATGTTTGCAAAAATGCCTACCCATCATTATTTGACCCAACATTTTTTAGAAGTCATGCCTTAATTGGATGCTCCCAGGCGTTTGCGGGAACCCTCGGCAGGTAAATCCATGTGGCTGATTCACCTTTTTTTTAGGCCGGATTGACCATAAAGTTGTGAGTCATTGTTTATGGCACCGTAGTTCAGGATGATAATTGTATCTATCAGATGAGTATGAGTTAAGCTAACTTACGGGACCATACCACGGATATCGACTTACCATTAATCGTCTGCGATTTTTTTCAATCCCGATTTAATGAAATCCATGTCGGGACATTCCATGGAGAGGTTATCGGCTGGTTTTTGGTAATATTGTAAAATCAGCCACGAATATAGGGAACAACCTCCCAACACCAGTCTCGGTTTTTTTTAAATTAAAAGGCTCTTCATACAAATGTGTTCAAACCATTGTGATTTCGTTTTTTCCATGCCAAACTCCGGCTTGTGCTGTGAAAAGTGTCAAATCGAAAAAAAAAAGTTTTTTTTTTGTGGGGGGGTGGTGTGGTCTTTTGCTGTGGTTTTGCGTCTTTTGTGCTCGTCACCGCACGGGAAGGAGATAGAAGGAATAGGTGTTTTGTTTGTAGTTTTGTGTAGTTTTTTGTAGTGGTTTGTTGTTTTTTGGTTTGTTGTTTTGTAGAGTTTTGGTACGTTTTTGTTTGTCGTTGTTAGCAAGCAGACTGGGGTTGTTTTTGTTGTGGGTTGTTAGAGTAGATCTTCCAGGAGGTGGCAGTTTTTTTGCTTCTAGTTTTTTTATTGGCAGTTTAATAGCAGTTTTTTCCTTTTAAGTGTGTTGAATGTATATTTTTTTTTAGTTTAGTTTAGATGAAGTAGCTATTATAGTATATAGGTGGGATGAATGAAATTTTTTGTCCTAATTGGGGCTTTGTTTTATTTGTTTTTTGGTTAGTGGATATGCGGGAGTTTATTGATTATTTGTGTATTTTTAGTAGTAAGTTATTGTGTGTTATTGTGTTATTTTTTTTTATAAGTTTTATGATGGATAGTGATGTTTTAATAAAATGAGGTCACCAGGCCACCCAAGCGCAAGGAATGTCCCACAGTAAAACACCCCCTGTTGGAAAACTGTTAGTATTTGGGTAAGTATGACAATCAAGCAGTTTGTGTTATGTTATCTTTTGTTTTAAAAAAAAAATAAATAAGTAAGTAATGCCATTAGTTTGTTGTAGTGAGGTATGGGTAGGTTGTATCGTAGACCCCAGTTGGCATAATATTATATTACCACTGATGAGCCGAGTATGCGAGAGAGGGGTGGGTGAAGGGAGGAATGTTAAGAGTGTGTATAACCCACACGAATGCGGAAGAGGTCCGACGGGGCTCGTTTATAATGATAACATGTGTGGTTTCGCGCGTTATGCGCTTAAGTAGCCTATATTGCTGTAGGAACGTTATCATTAAAGGAATATGTATGGGGAGGAGAAAAGTTTTTTATATAAATTTCATTTCCTCCCAAAGATGATATATCATTTTTCCTATACGTCGGGATTTGCTCTCCACATAGATCTGTGATGTTTCTACTGCAGCAAGACGAGAGTCAGAGAGAAGATCTTTGCCCACCTCCACTTTCAAAATAATTGATGTTAAAACAAGATGAGAATGATAGATTTGATTTGAATTTTGAATTGTTGAAAACAAACAGTGACAATCTATCCCAGAGTTGATATGGTGTGTGTGTGATGCATTCGTGACCATTGTGGAATGTGAATAGGGTTCGACATGACCACATCATACTAATTAGAGGGCTCCCCCATATTATAGGCGAGATTTTTGGGTTTTATTTAAGTCTGTGTGTTTTGTTGTATTGTATTGGTTAGATGTGTAATTGTTTAAACCAAGTTATGACCCCTTGTTTTTTTTTTTTTGTTTTTAAAACGAAATGGCCGGTTCGATCAGAAGCTATTTTGTTTGTGTGCCCTTGGAATGGAAATCGATTTAAATTCAAAAATTTATAATGATAATTAAATAAAAGGGAACTAAACCTACAATCTGATTACTTAAAAAAAAAGGCCCCCACCGCCCCTGCTCACTCGCAACACTACTCAGGGAGGAAACGTCTCATTCTGTATGTTATAGGGAACCAGAAGATTCAATGTTATTTTCTCCGTACTGCTAGTCAAAGGAGCAGTGCGCCTTATAATTAGAACACTCCTTCGGGACCCCCACTTAGCACAACAACAAATAAGTCCGCCTAATTTTAGCAACAGAGAGAAAAAAAGTTATTTATATGCATCATCGAAACGAAAATATATCAGCCATATCACCCAATTTATAAGAAATGTAACATTTTTTTTTTAAAATTGCCCTCCAATACTATTTTCCAGTCCGTTTTTTATGTTTTTTCTTGTTAAGTCATGAAGAACAGTACTTGGCCGCTATTGCACCATCAAACCCCAAGTATAGTTACCAACATTATGTTATTAAAGATGTTCTCAATTATAAATGTGAGACTGTTCTGCCGTTTATTGCCCAGCCAGGGATGATAAATGACAGTGAAAGCAGAAAGGGAAAAAGTCATTGCCGTTAAAAAATTAAACCATAACCTCCACTCAAACTAGATCCTAAGAAAGGGATTAATATCTTCTAACTTGTTCTCTCTCTATACACCCCTTGCCCACTAGTGGTTCATATCTGCACATTTCTTTCGAATTTTTGTTTTGTATGCAGTTAACATAACGGACCTCTAATGTCTTATGGACAAAAGACAATGTCCTGCACACGGAGTTTAGGTGGTTTGTAGTTAGTGGGATGGGTTTGTAGTTGTTTCAAGGTTGTTGTTTACATAATGTTTCTCCCTGTATTTGCGTGATTGCGTTGTTAGTTTGGGGTGTTTTTTTCCTCCAGAAGTTCCCTCACAATCATTTTTGTTAAAGAAGTAAGGGATTATTACTGGTTGTATGTGTCATGTGTGTGATGTGGCTTAGGATGGTTTGTAAGCTCTTCGGGTGGGCAGGCGGGGCCTTGAATCTAGGCCTCTTTGCTGGTGATGTGTGTAGCTGATGGTTTGGTGGTGTAATATGTTGAATCTATGATATACCTGGTGGAAATTGTCAAGAGCATTGGAAGATGTTTTGGAGTTTGGCTATATACTGAGACACAGATCATACTTGATGTTGTGATCATCCCACATCTGGCATCTCATTGACGTTTTGTTGAAGGCATGAAAAGAGATGAGGCAGGCCGCGCGCCCCGGCCGTCGGCACGCGCCGCAGGCCCAGGCACAGACCCCGCCCGCGCATCGCGGCCCCCGCCCTCTTTGGGCTTTTTTGTTCTTTCTATCTTCTGTCTTCCTTCTTGTCATGTCTTCCTACCTCTCCCCGCTTGGCTTTTTTCTCGGGGCGCCCCGCACCCCGGCCGCGCGCGGTCGCCAGAGGCCCGCGGTGGCGCGGCCGCCCGCGGTTGGTAGCCGGCAGAACGGGCGCCCGCGCCACGAAGCCACGGCGCGCCCCGCCCGCCCCGGGCCGCTGGTAGGCCGCCCCCGCTGGTGTTTGGTATTCTTCCGGAGCTTTCTCGGTTTCGCCACGCTCCAGGCGGTGGGTTGGTTCGGGTTTCTCTCGGTTTTTTCAAGCCCGCCGGACACAGTTAGCCGTTTGTGGGCCGGCCCCGCCCGAGGCGATGCCGCGGCCCCGCGGTGGTTTTTTTAGCGTTTTTTACCTCGATGTGCAAGCGCGGATGTAGGCTCATCGTACGGCTGATGCATCCGGGCCCACGCGGCCATCAGGCACCGGCCGACCAACCCGCCCCCTGATAAGCCCAGACGGCCTTACAGACACCAGGGAACCAGCGGAACGTGGGCGGGTGTGGGTTCTGAGGGTTGGTGAGCAGAGAGAACCACCGAGACTGACACAAAGAATTGGCGAACAGGAAGAGCACCTATGGGTGTCGAAAAGAAACAGGAAGTCTTCGACTTAATAGAAAGCAAGAATAAGCAAGCGGGTAGGTTGATGGACGCCTAGCAAGAGAAGAGAGTAACGAAACGAAGAAAGAGCCAGAGGGTTCGGCGGGGGTAGTTTGTTGTATGGAGGAAGACTCGAAAGCAAGAGAGAACAGACTGGGGTTTTATAAGTGAAAAGCTGGGTTGGTTAGGTTGTACGCAGGGATCCTATGCTGGGTTGGGTTATAATTCCTGGTGGTTCTAGACGACGAAGAACAGACGCCCCGACGAGCAGGCAAAAGAAAAAGAAAGAAACGAATATCCAGAGAAAGCGGCTTTGGGGTCGAGAACGATCGCGAGGCCCCCGCGGGAAGGAAGAATAAAAATAAAGAGTAGAGGAACACGAAGAAAGACAGAGGGGGGACCGCCCCGCTCCAGCAAACGCGGGCGGTTCTGAACGGGGAAAGCCGGGAAGACCGAGTTGGGGGTTAGAAGGAAAGGGAAATAAGACAACGGAACGGCCGAATTGCGCACGCGTACTGTGAGGAAAGAGGTTTAGGTTTATAGACAGAGGGTTTCCACACGCCCGCTGGTTTTAAGAAATAGAGTAACGAGCCAAGAGAAAGGGCTAATTAGGAGCGCACGCGGTATGAGAACCAGTGAACGAAAAAGCGGAGAATGGGAAGATAAAAGGAAAGCCCGATAGAAAGAGAAGGAAGAAAGAGAAGAAGAATGAAAGGAATGAAGAGAAAGAGAAAGAGGAAGGTGTGGGGAGGAGGTTGGTTTGGACATTTACAATGCACTACTGTGTCTTGCTTGTCCTGTTTGTAGAAGAAGGGATTAGAGATTTTAGAAGAGATGATTTAGAAGCGATTAAGAAGGTAGTCTCTTATTATAACAAAATGGGCAAGTTTCACAATTGAGGGCACAACGTGTTGAGTAGCAGAAGTTTGAGATTTAAATAACGAGGGATTGGAATCCACAGTAGCCACAAGGTGGGTGAACTTGAGAAATCTTTCATTAGACCCAGTTAAATGGGAAGGTGATGCAAGAGGGACAGTTATTGTACTATTGTAAATGTGCTCTGTTTACAAAAACAATGTTAGAGGATAAAAAAAAATAAACTGGTGACTTGTCATTTATCCCACCAGCAACCTCAAAGCCATTTTTTACATGTTTTTTAACACGATATTGCTCCCTCCATTGCTAATAAAGGCTATGTCCACCCCTAAAATAGAATTTTAATATTCTGCTCCCCCATGTCCCCCAGCCCCAACCGCATGTTTTGTATTTTCAAAAAGCTCCCCAAACTCTTACTTACCTCCCCTCGATCCTCCGCCGCACTGCCGGCCCTCTGCTTGCGAGAATGCAAGCAGAGGGGCGGGGACCGGCAGTCGCGTCTGTGATTGGCTGAGCGGCCAGCCATCACGGACGCGGCTGCGCGGTCTTCAGTGCGGAGCGGAGGAAGAAGGGGAGGAGAGAGGTAAGTAAGAGTTTGGGGAGCTTTTTAAAAAAAACAAACATGCGGTTGGGGCTGGGGGACATGGGGGGGAGCAGAATATTAAGGGGGTTTAATGCTAGGGGGAGGTGATGTAGAACGGGAGGGAGGAGGGGGGGAGAAGGGCTGCAGTACGCATGGCAGGAATCTCCGGGAGGCCAGGTAGCAGTCAGTGTCCTATATGGACCTGCTAGCTCCTGGTGGGCAGTTTTGGAACTTTGGGGGGGACTCACGGAGAACCAGATGGAGTTGGGATGTGAGGTAAGGGTTAAACTACTACATGGTGGGGCCAGTAGTTGGGGGATTATAGTTTGGGGGTGGACATGCCCTTTAAAGGGAATGTCCACCCCTCTTTTCAAAAATGAATATATTGTAGATTACCCCAAAACCTTAAGATCGTTTTAGTTAAAAGCTTTAAATCGGCTCACACAGATTATTATACTCACAAGCTCCTGCCCCACCGCCGCTTCGGGTTCCCACTTCTTTTTGTGTCTTGAGCAGCCACAGTGGAGACTGGTATGGGAATGGCAGTCAGTGATTGGCGGTGACGTCACGGTCACCGGCCGACACGAAGTGCAGAGCCACGGGGCGGTTGGAGCGAGGAGGAGCATGTAGTATTAAAACTCTGTGTGAGAGCAGAGAATTAAAGCTTTTGACTAATGAACTTTAGGTTTTGGGGATAATCTACAATATATTCATTTTTGAAAAGAGCGGTGGACATTCCCTTTAATAAGCTCTTTTATAAGCTTGAGCATGTGCAGAGAGGGGCAGCAGTTGAATCAGCAGTCAATCATTGGTTGTGATGTCAGCAGTCATAGCCTTGATTGACTGCTGGAGGGAGGGGCCAACTTGGAGATGTTGTGATCTATGGGTTATTAGTTATAAAAACATAGGATTTTTTTGTTTTACTTGCTTTTTCCAGATTCTAGTCTGTAATGCTTTATCTGTCCTCCTCTAGGGCAGTGGTTCTCAAAAAACCTCCTCTGGGCATGGTTCTCAAAAAATTTCAGTGCCACACGTGTTCTCAGCCAATGTATATTGGAATCAATGAAATAAATGTACATTACATGTACTGCATTACAATCCAATAATATATACGTATGAGAGTTATGCAGAGTAAAACAAAAAATAGTAAAAAATACTTGTCAAAGTATGTCCATTACCAACATGATGGCCACCTCTGAGTCTCTGAAGCAAGTGTACACAGCACACCCTATCAGAACCCTGATCTAGGTGCAAGCTCTATGGGTAACCTTTAGGTTGCAATCTTTCTGGTGAGAATGGACAGGGCCAGCTGTGCTAACGGGAGTTATCAGGGGGAACACAGAATCAACATGCTTGTTCCACAGGGAGCACACAACTTGCAAGTTTACTTACCCTTTCATTTTCTGGATTGCAGAGAATGTCTTTGCCTCATTGATCTGTATTATCTTGATTGATTACAGTAATGTTAGTAATCACATTACAGGGTTAACATTGGTCATAAACTAGAATTTAGCCAGTGAATGTTGTGAAGTAAGAAAGTTAGATTTTTATATATTCTCTATAATCACTTAGCCTAAATAACAGCCATTTTGTTCTCTGACTCCCAGAGTCTGGCGAGGCTAGAATAGGATGTTTATCTTTCAAGAACTGCTGGGGTAGTAAATGTTACAGCCGATTCGACACTCACCAGATTGACTGCAATGTACGTACACGAGCGCGGTGGCCACCTTAATTATACAGGTTTCTGACTTAAAGAAGGCAGAGAGAACAACAAAAATCATAAGAGAACGGCTCAGTCTTGATTATAGAAAGGACACCGGCAGGTCACCTACTGAGTATGTGCAGCTACATATCTGGGTCAACCAAACTGCTATACATATTACGTGAGGTGGGCTTAAAAAGTCCCCCATAGAGCATAAAATGAGAGCTACATATCTGGGTCAACTCTACAGAATTACATATAATTTCTTACCAAACTGCTATACATATTACGGTGGGTGGGCTTAAAAAGTCCCCATAGAGCATAAAATGAGAGTCCTAGTAAAGGACTCTCTGACCCCAATAGTTAAAAATGTCACCTGAGTGTTATATACTGTAGTTATGGTTGTACAAGGATATATATAATATGAGAATTACTGGTATTAATACTATACTGTAGTTCTGGTTGGCACAGGGATCTATATAATATGGAGAATTACTGGTATTAATACATATACTGTAGTTCTAGTTAGTACAGGGATACTTATATAATAGTGAGAATTTATGTTATAATACTATACTGTAGTTCTGGTTGTACAGGTACTTATAATTGGGAATTACTGGTATTAACATATACTGCGTTTGTGTGATCCGGGTACTATATATATATTGAGAATTACTGGTATTAATACATAGTACTAGTACTGTATTAGGTTGAATAATAGCATTCGATCGTCCAACCTATTCCCTTTTTTTTTTTTTTTTTTTTTTTTTTTTTACCCTCCTAACATTGCTCCCGAGGAAGGCTCCACAAAACCCCTACTACCCAAACAGGGGGGCATGCAACCATTCCTCTTCCTGCACTCCAAGGCACCATCCGGACGTCATCCCTGGCATCAACCCGAATCTATTCTGTATACCGTATTCCCTATATTTTTGTTTCGTAGACCTTCCGCTTTTTTCAAGCTTTTCACTGACTGCTTGCGCCACCTCGCTGGCAAGCGCCACAGTTTCCACGTTTCTCCTGTCCCGCTCTCACCGTAAGAACCCTGCGCGCCTTATTTTCCCCTTCCGAAGACTGCAAATTCTTTTTCTTCCCCCACGTCTTAAAGGACTCGTCACGATCCGTCTGTGCCCGAACATGACCAAATGAGTGAACAATTCACGAGAGTACTGATGGCATTAATATATGTCGGAAGGTTCGAGTCCACCTAACGTCCCAGTCTCATGAACACAGCCCTACTGTCTAGCTGCATAATCGAGCCCCCTCCATTCCCCTATTATTAGTGCACTTCACTAGAAGCGACTTCATTCCAAATTCTATTGTATATGGTACAATGCGACATCATGCACCCATTGCCATATAGCTTACATTGCATTGTATACTACGCAGGACTAATATACTTCTCTGTGATCTTCACTATTCCAAAGTAATAACTTGATCATTATGTGCCACTACAGTTAGTCCTCATATAAAATTACCCAGGTAAGTACCGAACGCTGCACGACTTCGTCCTGTACATTATTTACGGCCTATATTGTTCTTTGAAGTGATATGCTATAACCTGATCATTATCCCAGCATGTATTGTGATTTTTGCTACAGAAGTCTGTACTACCTCACCAGAACGCCCCAAATCTTTTATCCCATTTCGATCGCACCTGAACACAGAGTTATTAATGGTGGTAGGTGCACAGGGATTATTTTAATCCCAAATGCATCACCTACATTTTATCAACATTATTAATCTCATCTGCCATTCTGCTGCCCATTTGATTAATCTATTCTAGGTCTGCTTGCAGCACTTGCACATACATTGGAAGTCTAATCTATACTGTAGGTCTGTGTTGGTACAGGCGATAGCATTCATTATTGGGAATTACTGTATTACTACATATACTGCAGTTCTGCGTTTGATACCCAGGAGGAACTATAAATATTGAGAATTACTGGGATTAAATACAATACCTGTAGTTCTGGTTGGTACAGGGATAATATAATAGTTGAGATATTACTGGTATTAATACATATACTGCAGTTCTGGTTGTATCCAGTGGATATCTATATAATATTGAGAATTACTGGTATTAACATCATACTGTCAGTCTGGTTTGATCCGGGATACTATACTAATTTGGGATATTAACTGGTATCATTACAATAGGTGTAGTTCTGGTTGGTACAGGGGATATATATAATATTGAGGAATTATGGTATTAATGAATACATATACTGCAGTTCTGGTTGATCCAGGGATACTATATAATATTGAGAATTACTGGTATTAATACATATACTGCAGTTCTGGTTGATCCAGGGATACTATATAATATTGAGAATTACTGGCATTAATACATATACTGTAGTTCTGGTTGGTCCAGGGATACTATACCATTGCCATTTGTAGTCAGGAAATAATTTTTCCCCCTTTTTAGCTGTTTTGTTTTGCCTTCCTCTGGATCAACTGTTAGGTAGGGTTAAAAAGGAGGTTGAAAATGTTCGACTTGATGTACACGTGACTTTATTCAAACTCAATTACTATGTTACTATGGCTAGGAGTAGTGGGCACAGTGCTGCTGCTATTAGATGTGCCAGTTACAGCTATCTGCCAGTTAAGAATGGAAGAATTTATCCAGGATTATTTACATTTTAAATCTAGTTCTCCTTTAAATGAATGAAAGCGACTCTGTTGTATAAAGGTTAAGCTAGCGACACCTTTTGTTTTACAGTGTGGTAATGTTTGCTTTGGAATCTGCACCGGGTACAAGTTTCATTTTATCACACACTATACTTATCATACTATCATTATAACAGGGTTTTGGTTACGACTGGATTTGTGCCAAGCCGGTCCCATTGTTTCGAAAGCCTTGCCAAGCCCAAAACATCCCCGACTGAGGTCAGCTGGTTATCGTACACACATTCCAATAGCGGCTGTTAACTTTTCACATTTTACGACCAATACGAAGTGGAAAGGAGCCAGGTACACAGCAGAACGACCCCATTTTACACAAAAATATCAAGTGAGCCACATGCTGTCGGGTCACTAATAGAAAAATAGAATAGCACCGCACTCCACTTCTTCATGCAAATAAAACTTTTATTGTTACACTGTCACATGTTCAACGTTTCGGGGAGCAAAGCAAACAGTGGGCTATTGCCTAAAAAAAATCATGGTACATACATCACATCACTTCCTATTTTATACCCAATAGACACACCCCTTCTAGGCTACATGAGCCCAACCCCTTAGATATACACTGATAATAGGTATTACATAAGACCTGGCCTTTACTCTTATAAACAGGCACATAAACAGTGTCATACATTCAGATACTCAGTAATCACAGCAGAACGATCCCGTTTTACATTACACCTACTATAAAGCTTATTTCCCCTTAGTTTCAAGAACCAAACTTTAAGTCCAGTTGATCTAACTTAATACAACAGACATACCATAACCTGGATGAATGAATATTACAGATATACCATAACCTGGATGAATGAATATTACAGATATACCATAACCTGGATGAATGAATATTACAGATATACCATAACCTGGATGAATGAATATTACAGATATACCGTGACCTGGATGAATGAATATTACAGATATACCGTGACCTGGATGGATGAATATTACAGATATACCGTGACCTGGATGAGGCATATTACAGATATCCATGAAACCTTGGTGAATGCATATTACAGATATACCGAAACCTGGATGGTGAATATTACAGATATACCGGTGACGCGATGATGGTGATGAATATTACAGTTACCATGAACCTGGATGGTAGGATAGATACAGATTTACCCTGACCTGATGAATGAATATTACAGATCCTATGACCTGGATGAATGAATATTACAGATAGATAGTGACCTGTTTGTTACATGGATGATGAATATAACAGATTAGACCATAGACCTGAGGATGAATGATACAGAAAGCATCAACTGACTTGACATGTGACCTGGAGGAATGACTTACAGATCTACCTGACCTGGATGAATGAAATATACAGATAATGACCGGTGGAGGAATATTACAGATATACCTGACCGTGGATGGATGAATATTACAGATTATACCATACCTGGATGATGATGAATATTACAGATCTATACCATGACCTGGATGGATGAATATTACAGATATACCGTAGGACCTGGATGAATGAATATTACAGATATACCGTGACCTACGATGGTGAATATTACGATATACGTGACCTGGATGGATGAATAGATTACAGAGATATACCGTGACTTGGATGGATGAAAAATTACAGATATACCTGACCTGGATGAATGAATATTTAACAGATAAACCATGACCTGGATGATGAATATACAGAATACCGATAACCTGGATGGATGAATATTAACAGATATACATAACCCTGGATGGGATGAATATTACAGATATACCATGACCTGGATGGATGAATATACAGATATACATGACTGGATGGATGAATATTACAAGACTATACCATGACCTGGATGAATGAATATTACAGATACAGACCATGACCTGGATGAATGATATCTACAGACTACCATAACCTGGATGGCTGAATATTACAGATATACCAGACCTGGAATGAGATGAATATTACACAGTACACCATGACCTGGATGGATGAATATTACAGATACCGTGACTGGATGGATGAATATACAGATATACCGTGACCTGGATGGAATGAATATTACAGATATGACCTGGATGAATATTACAGATATACCGTTGCCTGGATGGATGAATATAACAGATATACCATACCTGGATGAATGAATATTACAAGATATACCATAACCTGGATGGATGAATATTACAGATATTACCGATGACCTGGATGGATGAAGATTACAGATTATACCATAACCTGGATGAATGAATATACAGATATACCAGACCTGGATGAATGAATATACAGATATACCGTGACATGGATGAATGAATCACAGATATACGTGACTGATGGGATGAATCGTCAAAGATATACGTGAACTGGATGGAGATATTACAGATATACCGAACCTGGATGAATATTACTAATACCGTGACCTGGATGAATGAATATACAGATATACCGTGACCGGATTGAATGAATATTCACAGATATACCGTGACCTGGATGAATGAATATTACAGATATACCGTGACCTGGGATGAATGAATATTACAGATATACCGGACCTGGATGAATGAATATTACAGATATACATATTACCGTTGGACTGGATGATGAATATCACAGATATACCTGGGACCTGGATGAATGAATATTACAGATATACCGTGACCTGGATGGATGAATATTAAAATACCATACCGATGAAGAATTACAGATACCGATACCTGGATGGATGAATATTACAGATATAACATGACCTGGATGGATGAAATTACAGATACCATACCTGGATGGATGAATATTACAGATATACCATAACCTGGATGATGAATATAAGAGATATACCGTGATGGATGAATGCATATTACAGATAGTGCCTGGATGAAGAATTACAGATATACCGTGACCTGGATGGATGAATATTACAGATATACCATGAACCTGGATGAATGAAATTACAGAATACCGTGACCTGGATGAATGAATATTACAGATATACCGTGACCTGGATGAATGAATATAAAGATCTGCCTGGACGAATATTACAATTATACCGTGACCTGGATGGAGAATATTACAGATATAACCATAACCTGGATGGATGAATATACAGATATACCCAGACCTGGATGGATGAATATTACAGATATACCATAACCTGTGAATTGAATGAATATTACAGATATAACCCTACCTGGATGAATGAAATATTACAGATAGACCTAACTGGATGAATGATATTACAGATATACCTGGACCTGGATGGATGAATATTACAGATATACCGTGACCCTGATGAATGAATATTACAGATTATACCGTGACCTGGATGAAGAAATATTCAGATATACAGTGACCTGGATGGATGAATATTACAGATATACCATGACCTGGATGGATGAATATTACAGATTACCGTGACCTGGATGGATGAATATACGAATTACCACCTGGATGGATGAATATACGACATACCATGACCTGGATGAATGAATATTACAGATATACCTGACCTGGATGGTATGAATATTACAGATATACGTGACCTGGCTGGATGATATTACAGATATACCGTGACCTGGATGAATGAATATACAGATATACGTGACCTGGATGGATGTATATACAGATATACCATGACCAGGATGAATGAATATTACAGGATATTACCATTTACCTGGAGTGAATGAATATCTACAGATTATACGTGACCTGGATGATGATATACAGATATACAGTGCCGGGAGGATGAATATTACAGATAGACCGTGACTGGATGGATGAATATACAGATATACCATGACTGGTGGAGAATATACAGATATACCTAACATGGAGATGAATATTACAGATATACATGTGACCCTGGATGGAGGAATATTACAGATATACCGTGACTGGATTGAATGAATATACAGATATACCGTGACCTGGATGGATGAATATTACAGATATACCATGACCTGGATGGATGAATATTACAGATATACCGTGACCTGGATGGATGAATATTACAGATATACCGTGACCTGGATGGATGAATATTACAGATATACCGTGACCTGGATGAATGAATATTACAGATATGACCTGGATGAATATTACAGATATACCGTGACCTGGATGGATGAATATAACAGATATACCATAACCTGGATGGATGAATATTACAGATATACCATGACCTGGATGGATGAATATTACAGATATACCATGACCTGGATGGATGAATATTACAGATATACCATGACCTGGATGAATGAATATTACAGATAGACCATGACCTGGATGAATGAGAATCCCCTTAATAACGGGGATGACCGGTAAAATGCACAAACACGAAAAGCCTTTCATTTTGGAAATTCTGCCTGTTTGAAGTGTGTGAAGTATGTGATGTTTGACGAGATGTTACAGCTTTAGACCCAAAAAAACACAATTGTGACATGTTCCTAGTAGGAGGGAGACGCATCCAGAGGCACGATGTGTAACTGCCTGCCCAACGCCTCTCTCTTTCTCCCAATTGTGCATGGCACAGAATGAGCTGTCCCTTCGCTAAAGTTTTCATGGTCATCACCATAAGTTGTGAGTGGGAGCTGTTCCCACAGCTGAGGGATGTGTAAGATCTGCATGTCTCATGCGGGTGGGTGCTACCTTGATCACTGCTGTATTTAAAGGATGTTTCTGTGCTGAACCTCTCATCTCAAACCTGGGCACAGAGAGGGGGAGCTGGAAGCTGCAGACTGGTAAGAAGAGCTTTTTGTTCCATGTTTATCACCTAGTACATATGATTGGATGAAAAGTACATTGCTAATAGGCACACACGTGTATTAAAGAAGGGCACATGTAAGGGTGGAACCTTGTTTTACCGATTGGGATGGGACATTTAGTTTAGGTACACATGGACAGATATTTCGATGATGTGATTATTTGGGCAAATGTTTGATTAATTGATCAGCCGTGTTGATAATAATCCCCTGGATCGGGTGTTGGGCTAGAATATGGTTTGTGTAGCAGTTGGCCATGTGTACCAAGCCTGAAGTAGCTATAGCACAATGCTACTGTTTACTTACTAAAGGAAACTGAAACCACTAGTGGCGGGACACGGCAACAGACAGTGGTAGGGTTAATAGCACAGCTGCTAGGGACCAAGATATGTTTATATCAAGGACAAACTTACATCATGTTCCAAACCCCAAGGGACATATACACACGAAATCCGCACCTGTAGGGATCACGTTTATTGTGTCCGGTGATGCAAAAAAGGACATTTTGCTGGCAATAGACAGACCCTGAAATCTTAGCCCTAGGCAGTTTCCGTGGTCTTTTGGCAAACGTAAAGTGTCTTAAGGATTCTGAAAACTGGGTGTGCCCTAGGAAACCAGTGGGATTCTGGTTTATTTTGCTGTGTATTCAGATCCGTTTTACGGCTATGTCCTAATATCATGTACAGCAGTCACGCAGGGTTTTTAGCAATGCGCTGCTGTGCGTTATATGCTATGTACACATATTTGTTATTGGAATGCATGCGATACGCACAAAAAGTCATGCACACATGTATTCCAATAACATGCAGCACAAAACGCAATCCGAATCTCATAGTGGGACCTACTGTAGTCCTTAAGCCGATTAGGGGGCAACCAGCAAGATACATTACAAGCCATACAGACTTTTCCCAGAAGCACTAGCTAGTAGTTGAAGAAAGGGTATTGGCTGGAATTAATAACATATCATTTATTAATAAAAGCTGCTGGCATAAAAAGGAAAAATTTTATCAAAAATCAAAATTTTGTGGCATATTTACCCAGAGCCTTTGGGCAATAATATGGTATTAAAGTCACGCAAACACGTTCTCTATTGATTAGCGCGACTTTAACTCCATATTAGTGCCGGGTGCACGGGTTACGCAAAAATCACCAGCACTCGCGATTCAATATCGTGTTTTTGCGCTACATTAACTCAGCATTAACTCCTCATTTCTCTTTACATAGGCAACACAGTTTTACAAGTTACTCTATAACAGTTTATTGCTTGATATTGATAGAGAATAATAATAAAGGGCTATTTTTTGTTTTGAATATATTTTATATATCCCTTATATAATATAAATAAATGTATATTTTTATGGAGATTGCATTGAGTTTTTAGGAGCAACTAATTAGGTGGGGGGAAAAACACTATTACACATAGGAAAGGTCTATATGTATGTGTGTAACTCACTATTTAATGAAAATCACCATAATAAATAACACTATACAAAGTACTGTATATACTCGAGTGTAAGTCGAGTTTTTAAGGCTATAAAAATAGCCTAAAAATCGAGCCTCGACTTATACTCGAGTCACTCACCTTTCTAGTCCAGTAATCCGCCGGCCGCTTGCTTCTGCATCAACTCCACAGGTGGGTGACGTCCCTACTCGGCGCCGGGATGAGACCGGCGCATAGTAGTGACATCACCCACCAGAGGAGTTGATTCGTAAGCAAGCGGACGGCAAATTACTGGACTTAAGGCTTTAGAAGTGGATGCTGTGGTGAATTGCTAAGACCCAAGTCAGAGGCCAAAGCAGGAAACAGACCTTACCTGCCATGGCAGCATAAGAAGCCTCATTACAGAAAGGCATGTCCACTGCACTGGAGGGGCTCTGGGGGTGGAGGTGGGGTGTGCAGTGCTTGTCACTGCAGATGTTTGGAAACTACAACTCCCAGCAAGTAAAGCATGCTGGGAGTTGTAGTTTCCAAACACCTGAGTGGCAAGGATTTGGATGTTATGTGTGTGATTACTCTCTACTTAAAGGTCAACTAGTGCTTTAAAACTATACAGAATCAGGAGGATGGTATCTATTGTTAAAGATTGCCTTCTGATTCTGTATTGTTTTGAAGCCTTAGTTGCCCTTTAAATGGACAGAAGAATTCCCATACAGTAGTCCCATACAGTAATATCCATACTGGATTTGGCTTTTACAGTATGGGACTACTGTATGGGAATTCTGCTATCCATTTAAAGGGCAACTAAAGCATCAAAACAATACAGAATCAGAAGGCAGTAGTGGTCATTATTTCTACCCTCGACTTATACTTGAGTCAATCATGTTTTACTAATTTTTCAGGTAAAAATAGGTACCTCGACTTATACCTGGATCGACTTATATTCGTATATACGGTAAAGTACTACTACCTACTACTGAATTACAAAACAAATGATATAGAATTAATAAAGTAAACTTACTTTACTTCACGCCCCTAAGTTTGAATGGAAAACTCAAAATGGTAGGTTAAGACAAACCTCCAGGATTTCTACAGGGTCTCCATGTAGACACTTAAAGGAAGAGGAATTTTACTAACAGCCAATGAGAGGTTCTGATCTTACACTGTTAGCAAATCAAAAAATTCTCTTAGGCATTGTACATGACATTGTATTGATTGTAAATGATATACAATGACATCTATTAATACTTTCAAATCTAGACTGTTATCCTACCTTTCTGAGCATCAGAACAGCAAATGATTGTTAGCTCTTTTAAGCACTTTGTACCCATCCCCCCACTTGTATCTGTATGTTGTCCCTCCCATTTAAATTGTAAGCTCTCCGGGGCAGGGATCTCATTCCTAATGTGTCAAGGCTTGTTGCACTTATATCAATTTATACATAATTTATATATATATGCTTTCTTAACCGATGTATGCAATTGTATTTAATTAAATTTTTATCTATCTGTATAATGGCTTGCACTTATCCCCTTGTTTGTATACTCCGTATTTTATAATGTACAGCGCTGCGTACCCAAGTGGCACTTTATAAATAAAATTATATATACATACATGACAAGACAGGAAGTGTAAGGAAGTTGTATTACACCCAATTATGTGCTGTTTGTAAAACAGCCAATTAGCAAATTCTTCAGACTCTCACATTTAATCCCCCCTGCTCTCTCCATAGAAAGTAATGAGACAATTCAGTTTTTGTTTGCTAGACAGGCAGTGATGTCTGTATATGATTAAATTACTTTGCATGTCTCTAAATCTACCCAGCATTCTTAAGGAAATGGGCAATTTTTCCCTTTTTTCCCAATATTAATATATTAAACATGAGACTGTCATGTACGGTACCTTCTGTTATAAGAAGGTTGTGTTTCATTTATACTGTATGGGGAGCTTTTAGCTCCATTAGGAACATCTCTCCATAATCTTTATAGCCAATCACTATCCTGTATTGTCCCGACCCCATAGTGATTGTCAATGTGGAACTTGCTGAGGTAAATACTAATAAGTATGAACCTAGCATGTTTATCTGGATCCTGTAAGGGGTCTCAGGTTCCCCAATGGTGCCGTTTGGATTGAATTTCACAATGTGACAGAAATGCCTGAGTCTATTTCAGACCTGCAGGTTTATTCCATTGACATTCTATGGATTATAGCTGTCAGATAAGTGGTTGGATGTGTGACTCTTACTGCCTGAAGGGACCTGAATAATCCTTCTTTAAACCAATAGTGTAATTGCTATGGAACTAAGGGAAGGGCAGATGAATCACTTCAACATGTTCAAAACTTTGGATAGGAATCACTTTTAATGTCTGTTAAGTCAGTAAAACGGCTTTATTCCAGGATGTATGAAAAATGAAATTTCCAGCATTCTGTGCAGCCAGGGAATGCTGGGAGTTGTAGTTTTTAAACATGTGAAAAGTTCAACACCCATGCTCTATATCATTACACTGTATTGCATCTTAATACATTCATTAGCCAATGGACATAAAGAAGAAACGTACTGCTAACAGAATGCTGGGAGTTGTCGTTTTCAAACATGTGTATATTCAAACCCTTTGGTAGGAATCGCTCTATACCATTACATCTGGATACAGGCCTAACTCAAAAGGACATAAAGAAAAAACTTACTACTAACAGATAATCCTGGGATTTGTAGTTTTCAAACACATGAACGGTCACAGGTTCAACACCCCTGCTCTATACCATTAGGGTGAATTACATCTAGACACATGCCCTTAGCTACAGGCAATAAATGAGATACTTTGCATGTCCCCACCCCTTTCTTTGGAAGGGAGAAATATGTGTTTATATGTTAAAATTATTAGGGCAATGCTATTATAATAATAGTTATATATATAATTATAATAATGTGAGGGCAATGCTATTATAATAATACTTAAATAATTATAATAATGTGAGGTACCTTCTGTTATAAGAAGGCTCTACTTAATTTTATACTCTGTGGGGAGCTTTTAGCTCCTTTAAAAACACCTCTCCCTAATATTTATAGCTAATCATTTTCCTGTGTTCTCCTAACCCCATAGTAATTGTAGATCTGGAGCCTGCTGTGGTTACTACTACTACTATGCTATGTACTATGCTATGCACCATGCTATGCACCCAGCATTTTAATCTGGATCCTGTATAGGGTCTCAGGTTGTATAATGGTGCTGTTTAGTTAGAATTGCACATTGTGGCAAAATTGCCTGGGACTGGCTGGCAGGTCAAATAAAAATGGGAGGGAATGTGTGTGTTTGATCATATTATGCAGTAGGATTGCCTGGGTCCTTTTTAGGACTTTCAGACTTATCCAATTTGAGCCTCCCCCCTGGATACTTGCTGGGAGTGGAAAGGGAGAGCAAGTTAAGAATGGATCCTGATACCTACCGGCTAAAGGGATGTAAGTAGCCTCTCTCTGGCCATACAGCCTAACAGCTATAGGCATAAGGGAGAGGCAGACATATCCCAAATCACTTGCATGTTTTTGCAATTTGTGTTGGTATCAGTAAAAGCATGACCCCGAACTTTCAATAAAATTATTACCTAGCAAAACATACACACATCATTTCCACTGTGCACCAACGGGCACACTATTGCTAGTACACATATATATATATATAAATATATAAAAGTGTGATGTGCCTTGTCATATTAGGAATGAGATCCCTGCCCTGAAGAGCTTACAATCTTAAGTGGGAAGGACTACACACAGATACAAGTGGGGGGAGGAATAAAATGCTTAGACAGCTAACAATCTTAATAGTGCTGGTGCTCAGAAAGGTAGAATAACAGTCTAGATGTGAAAGTATTAATGGATGTCACCAGGCGAAGGCAAGAGCGAGACGAGGACGAAGGCGACGAGACTGACGGACAGACGTAAGGTACAAAGTGACGAGAGTAAGAGAAGAGATCAACGAGACGAGACGTAGAACCATGGGACGGGACTATAATGTACTATACTATACTATACATGTAGAAACTATACTGTACTGTTACTGTACTGTACTACTATACTGTACTATACTATACAATACTGTACTATACTATACTAATAAAAGGGCATGTCCACTCTCACAACTAAATTTTACTAAAATCTTAAACCCAATCACTTGCTGGCCAGTAGACACCTCCTTGTAAATTAAATGCAGCACAGCTCTGGAAATAGTGCTCAGCTATTGGCCGTGAATTAAGCATCATGGCTTTGACTGACTGCCAGGAAAAATTGTGTTAGGGGGAGGCTTAAGCTACTGTTAAAATTTAGTGTAAGGCTGGTCATGACTTCCTCTAAGATTCTGTGCAGTCACTGGTGCCTACTGCTTTGTCAGGCGCAATGGACATTCGGTCAGGCCTTGGCGAATCGGGCACTGAAGTCCATCTGAAACACCCATTCGCCCAACAAAGCGCCCACAAGACACGACTGTAATGTAACGAACACTGAACACATCGTGCAACGCGTGTCGAAATCTGCAATCGCACGTGTGTATAAAGCTTTAGAGGAAGTATTTCCCATCATGCCCTTTAATATAAATGTATTTGCAGTATGGCTGATACCTATGTTGGTTCTCTTGCAGGGGAAGGGAGAAGGACCGGAGGGCGACATTTATCTACACACTACTCCCCATTTTATCTGGTGTCTTATTTTTTTATTCTTTTTAACCGACAGAAGATCCGTTTTCTTACGTCACTTTGTTTTTTATTTGGGATTTTTTAGAGTTCCACTGGATTTGTGATTTCTTAACACCTGGAAACATAAAGAAGTGAGAAAGTTCCCCTATTGGATTATAAAGTATAAAGACGCTTTGTCCAATAATGCTGTCCAATGGCAGCTTCTTAACACCAGCAGCCACACTGTGGAGGCAGAAGGGCACAAGGTAAGGCACTGCCTGGGGGACACAAATGTTACAATTTACCCTGAATTAAATCCAGCCATTATTTGTTTCTGTTTGGGATAGTGGATGGAATTTTTGGATTTTGCATTTGATTTGTTACAAAGACTGGGGTTACTTATTCAAAAAGAATTATACTTATATATGCAGTAACTGATTTCTTTATGGCTCCTCCCACAGTCACTGTCACTGACGATACTCCTATGTTAGGGAGCATTAAAGAGAGAAATGGTTTAAGTGCAGGGAGTCAGCAGTGTTATTGGTGGGTCGTGGGCAGAATACTTTCCTTGTGAGTATGGAGAGCACTACCTGGAACATAGGGACCAAGAGAGAAGATATAGGGAGGTGCAGTAGAGTGAAGGGATTTAAAGGTTAAAATCAGGGTATTGATAGGATTCTTTGTTTGGATGGGAAGCACCCTATGGACTGAAGTATCGGGTTGCGGTTCTCTTTTGAGAGAGCGAGATGATCCAGCTGCCGAGTGTTTAAGATAGATTGGAGAGGAGAAGAGATGAGAGGCCGGAGTCCAAGTAGTAGAATGTTACAGTAGTCAAGACAAAGAATATTATAGTCGTCAAGACGTGCAATACATGCAATGTTGTAACTGGCTACAGCTCTAACCCTGTATATATCTGCAATTCTGATTGGATACAGGTTGCCTGTAGATGTTTCATCTGAATCCTTGCAGGTTGTTCCTCTAACTCTGTAAATGTTTGGACTTGTCATTTAATGAACTAAATGCCGATTGTAGACAATTGCAGGGATATGTGATGTTTATGGTGATAAGTGAGAGCAATTTTTCCCCCCTTCATAAATTTGGTGTTTTTTTTTTGCCTTCCTCTGGATGAACAGTTAGGCAGGAAATGAGGATATTGCTAGATGGGTTGGACTGGATGGACGTATATATGTCTTTATTCAACCTCAAATACTATACTATACTGTCTATCTACTACTGTACTATACTATACTGTACTATACTATACTATACTGTAACTATAATATGACAACTAGTACTATACTATACTATACTTCTGGCTATACTATCTATCACTGATCTATACTATACATACGATACAATACTATACGATACTATACATACTATACTAGCTTACTAGCTGTACTATACATGAGGGAGAGGAGAGAGTTATAAAGGTAGGGATAACAGTCTAGATGTGAAAGTATAATGGATGTCACCAGGCGAAGGGGAGAGAGGGAGAGAGTTATAAAGGTAGGATAACAGTCTAGATGTGAAAGTTTAAAGGATGTCACCAGGGAAGCGAGAGAGGGAGAGTTATAAAGGTAGGATAAAGTCTAGATGTGAAAGATTAAGGATGTCACCAGGCGGAAGCGAGAGAGGGAGAGTTATAAAGTAGGATAACAGTATAGATGGAAAGTATTTACGGATGTCACCAGGCGAAGCGAGAGAGGGAGAGAGTTATAAAGGTAGGATAACAGTCTAGTGTGAAAGTATAATGGATGTCACCAGGGAAGCGAGAGAGGGGAGTTATAAAGGTAGGATAACAGCTAGATGTGAAAGTATTAAGGATGTCACCAGGCGAAGCGAGAGAGGAGAGAGTTATAAAGGTAGGATAACAGTCTAGATGGGAAAGTATTAAGGATGTCACGCGAGCGAAGCGAGAGGGGAGAGAGAGTTATAAAGGTAGGATAACAGTCTAGATGGAAAGTATAAGGATGTCACCGGGCGAGCAGAGAGGAGAGGAGGGAGAGTTATAAAGGTAGGATAACGTTAGATGTGAAAGTATTAATGGATGTCACCGGCGAAGTGGAGAGAGGGAGGGAGAGTTATAAAGGTAGGATAACAGTCTAGATGTGAAAGTATAATGGATGTCACCGGGCGAAGCCGAGAGAGAGAGGGAGAGAGTTATAAAGGTAGGATAAAAGCTAGATGGAAAGTATAATGGATGTCACGGGCGAAGGCGAGAAGAGGGAGAGAGTTATAAAGGTAGGATAACAGTCTAGATGTGAAAGTATTAGATGGATGTCACGGGCGAAGCGAGAGACGAGGAGAGGGAGAGAGTTATAAAGTAGGATAAAGTCTAGATGGGAAAGTATTAATGGATGTCAACGGGCGAAGGCGAGAGAGGGAGAGAGTTATAAAGGTAGGATACAGTTAGAGATGAAAGTATTATGGATGTCACCTGGCGAGGGAGAGAGGGGAGAGAGTTATAAAGTAGGATAACAGTCTAGATGTTGAAAGTATTAATTCTGATGGTCACACCGTGGGCGAAAGGGGAGAGATAGAGGGATATGTTAATGAGGCAGGGGAGGAGCTTGAAAACTGCCAGTTACTGCACGGGTACAATCCCCATAAACACCCATTGGTCTTCACCTTACTGTTTGTATATGGGTTAGAGGAATGGAGATATTGTGTTGTGTAAAATGGGTTTCCCCTGAAAAAGAGAGGATATGATAACCCTATAGAAATATGTATGAGGGAACTACAGCCAATTAGAAGGAGATCTCTTCTCTCATTGGAGTGCATTAGACTATTAGCCACCCCTTTAGACTTGAGGTAAAGCCATTTGGGCTTAACTATTGTGTTTATAAAGTTAAAAACAAAAAGTGCCTGGGGCAGGGAGGTAGGATTGGTACTTTCTACCCCCCAATATCATTTTTATGAGGAGCCGCAGCACTAAGAAAACTGCTTCTGCCAGGCTTCCTCTGTGCTTCAACACTATCTTTAATACAGGAAAGTCCAGCATTCTAACCTGGCAGATAAAAACTGAATGTGATGTAGCTCCTCAATGAAACAATATTGGAAGGTAGAAATCATAAAGCCTTCCTCTTTGGACCAGGTAAATTTCATTGTTAAAGAGTATCAGGGAGATTCAATAAAAGTTCTTATCGTTGCCCCAACCAATCAGAACTTATGTAACATTTGAAAGTTAACATCTGATTGGTTGGGGCAAAATTAGCACCATTTTAAACGATAAGAACTGTGATTGAATAACCCCCTATATCTTTAGAGCATAGTTGTCCTTTAAGCCATGTAAATGGTTCACACTGTGAGGGCAGTAAGGTGTGGAACTTTATCTACCTGATAAAGTACAGTAGTGTCGGTTTGGTTTCTGAATGCATTCAAAGGAGGCTTGGATGTTTTCTTTAGGCTGGGTACACACTGATGGACCATTTGTCCCGAGCAAGCGCTCAATCAAGCGTTCCTATAGGGAACCGCACAATCAATCGTAATTTTCTGACATGTCCTGCCCCACACCAGCCGATATTTTCGGCCAGCTGACCAAAAGTGCCGTTATTCGGTCAGCCGATAATATCGGCTGGTGTGTACCCAGCCTAAGGGAACAGAGTATCCATAGGTGTATAGAGGTTCTTCTGCTGGGGAGTATGTGGAATGAGAATGGACCATATGGTTGTAAGTGGCTGTTTTTCCCTATAAGATGTTGTTGGATTTTGCAATGAAGAGTAAAACTTAATTGAGCTCATTCAATAATAGGTGCAAAACATTGCCCGTCTTAATCTGCAGTGAGCAGTTAGATACTGCCTAATGTTTTCTACCCGTTAAAAGGTAACATGTAATTGGTTGAGGTTTGTGGTTATTATTTGGAACTACAAACCAATAAATCTATCCCAATTCAATATACGCAAACCAGAGCACCGACCCCTTATTTAACCTTAACCCACACAGGGGCCTCCACAGACCTTAATTCCCCATCTCCAGCAATAAAACAGTTGTTGCAGTCGGGTGAAATGCAGGGCTACACCGGGGCATGGTCAATGCACGGAGGGCCACTAGTGCAATATAGTTCTCCTTTAAATATAATTATCACTTACTAACAGGTTATGTGGCTTGGACATTCTTACTATGTAGTCATGCAGTTCCCCTTTAACATGCCCTTAGACACAGAGATTGCCATGTGTATAGCAGTGCGCTGTGGGGCCTATTTACTGAGAGGTGCAAGTGGTCCACGTTGTGGCTATTTGTTAATCTTTTTACTTAATCAGACAACATTGACCCAATAGAAAGAACACATTCACAAAGATACAAAAAGCTGTGTCTCATCTCTCCCTTTGCTGTGGATGCTGGGTGATTTAGGAAAATAACTGTGGGGACTAGAGATCAACTCCCATAATTCACCTTATCTGGGAACACCCAGCTAAGTGTACGCAATACACTTCACAGGAAGCTGCAGACTTGCTCCTTGAATCTGAAAGCCAATCATGTTACAGCTCAGAGATCATCCCTCCCTCTGACACAGAACACGCAGATTTTGTGTAAACACATTACAAATGCTCCTGTCCCTAACTATGATAAAGTCAAGTCTGGGGAATCGAACCTGCAACCTTCTATACTGTGTCTTGCTAAAAAGAAAGCTTTCTTCCTCTATGCCACAAGGGCGATCTCAGTAAATCTGGGGAATTGAACTTGTGTCCCAATGGTCTGTTTGTTTCCAAACCCAGCACTTTAGCAGCACGCCACCACTGCAGATGCAACAAGTACAAGTACATTTCAGTAAAATCAGTTGACTATTTTGTATTGTTTCAGGAAGGCTGTCAGCAATTCACGCTGGTTGGTAAATAAATAACAGAGCTGCTATATATAAAGTTTGTACATATGTAGAAACTTTATATGTTTCTAGAAACATGATGGAAATAAACAAACAAAAAACCAAGCAATAAACTTGGGCATTCGACTACCGTATATACTCGAGTATAAACCGAGGTACCTAGTTTTAGGTAAAAAAGGAGGAAAACCACATTGACTCGAGTATAAACCGAGGGGGTAGTATTTGCCACTAAAGATGTTTGGAAACTACAACTCCCAGCATGCTTTATTGCTGGGAGTTGTAGTTTTCAAACATCTTAAGTGGCAAATACTTGCAAATAGGGGTAAATCCTCCTATATTTGTGCATACAGTATGCACAAATAAAGAAGGTTTTGGATGCGCAGAGGCTGTGGAGCGAGGATGCGGATCGCGCGGCCGCTGGACAAGGTAGGAGAAACATTGACTCGAGTATAAACCGAGGTAAGATTTTCAGGCTCTTTTTAAAGCCTGAAAACCTCGGTTTATACTCGAGTATATAAGGTATGTTTTATTGTTTCATAAGTAAACCAGGGGATTTGAACTTGTGACTTCTTGGGCTGTGTGTTCCTAAGAACATGGCACTTACATGATGCGCCACCAGCAACCCAACAGCAAGTACAGGTACATTTAGAAGCTTTCAGGGTTATTCAATAAAAGTTCTTATCGTTTAAAATGCTGCTAATTTTGCCCCAACCAATAAGATCTTATTTAACATTTGAAAGCTAACATCTGATTGGTTGGGGCAAAATTAGCATCATTTTAAACAATAAGAACTTTTATTGAATCTCCCTGTTTATCTTTCACTAGAAATAAAAGCTACAACTCTGTGCATAGAGACAGTGAATACTGTGGGTTATGAAGTGTACTGGCAACAACATGGAAGCCTTCTTTGTTCTATTTGCTAATCTATTACTTACATGTACTAAATGCAACTTACTAGAGAAGAATCTAACAATGTATAGGTGTTCTGGGGAGAAAAGCTTTAACATTAGGATTAAAATAAATTAAGTTTAGTTCCCCTTTAAATGTCATTTACCTACTGCCTTTAAAATGTCACAAATAAAAACAGCCAAAAGTGTGATTTTGAACACTGGCTGCTCTGGTGACATTTGAAGCCATTGCTGCAAATGCCAGGATTTAGTGTGTATAGGATTTCTAATTATGTACAACAGCATTTAGTTTGTATAGCAGCGTTCAGTGTGTACTGCAGCACTCAGTGTACAACAGCATTCAGTGTACCTCAGCATTCAGTGTGCATAGCGCTCAGTGTAACTCAGCATTCAGTGTGCATAGCGCTCAGTGTAACTCAGCAGTCCGTGTGCCTACGCTAGTGTAACCACATCATTCAGTGTGGCATAGCCTCAGTTACCCAGCTTCGTGTCCATGCGCTCAGTGTACCTCAGCATTCATGTGCATAGCGCTCATGTACCACAGCATTCAGTGTGCAACGTATGAACGTTCGCCTCAGTGTACCACAGCATTCAGTTGTGCATACGCTCAGGACCACGCATTCCAGTGTACATTAGCGCTCAGTGTAACCAGCATTCAGTGTCGCATATCGCTCAGTGTACTCAGCCTTCAGTGGCATAGCGCTCAGTGTAACTCAGCATTCAGTGTCCATAGCGCTCAGTGTAACTCAGCATTCAGTGTGCATAGCGCTCAGTGTACCACAGCATTCAGTGTGCATAGCGCTCAGTGTACCACAGCATTCAGTGTCCATAGCGCTCAGTGTACCACAGCATTCAGTGTGCATAGCGCTCAGTGTAACTCAGCATTCAGTGTGCATAGCGCTCAGTTGTAACTCAGCCATTCAGTGTCCATAGCGCTCAGTGGTACACAGCATTCAGTGTGCATAGCCTCAGTGTACCCAGCATTCAGTGTGCATAGCGCTCAGTGTAACTAACCAGCATTCATGTGCATAGCGCTCAGTGTACCACAGCATTCAGTGTCATAGCGCTCAGTGACTCACATTCAGTGTCCATAGCGCTCAGTGTAACTCAGCATTCAGTGCATAGCGCTCAGTGTAACTCAGCATTCAGTGTGGCATAGCGCTCAGTGTAAACCACCATTCAGTGCATAGCGCTCAGTGTAACCACAGCATTCAGTGTGCATAGCGCTCAGTGTACCACAGCATTCATGTGCATAGCGCTCAGTGTACCACAGCATTCAGTGTGCATAGCGCTCAGTGTACCACAGCATTCAGTTGCAATAGCGCTCATGTTAACTCAGTCATTCAGTGTCCATAGCGCTCAGTGTAACTCAGCATTCAGTGTCATAGCGCTCAGTGTACTCAGCATTCAGTGTGCATATGCTTCAGTGTAACTTCAGCATTCATTGTGTGCATTGTGCTCAGTGTACCACCAGCATTCAGTGTCACATAGCGCTCAGTGTAACCAGCATTCAGTGTCATAGCGCGCCCAGTGTAACTCAGCATTCAGTGTGCATAGCGCTCAGTGTACCACAAGCATTCAGTGTCCATAGCGCTCAGTGTAACTCAGCATTCAGTGTGCATAGCGCTCAGTGTACACAGCATTCAGTGTGTCATAGCGCTCAGTGTAACTCACGCATTCAGTGTCCATAGCGCTCATGTGTAAATCAGCATTCAGTGTGCATAGCGCTCAGTGTAACTCAGCATCGTCAGTGTGCTATGCGCTCAGTGTACCACAGCATTCATGTCCAGTAGCGCTCAGTGTAACCACAGCATTCAGTGTGCATAGCGCTCAGTGTTAACTCAGCAGCATGCGTGTGCATGCGCTCATTCCACGCATTCAGGTGGTGCATAGGCGCTCAGTGTCAAACACCACAGCATTCAGTGTGCATAGCGCTCAGTGTAACTCAGCATTCAGTGTGCATAGCGCTCAGTGTACCACAGCATTCAGTGTGCATAAGCGCTCAGTGTGCGCTCAGCATTCAGTGTTTCGCTAGTGACATAATCATTATTCACTCGCTCATAACATCGCATTCAACGTTCTCCTTGATGCAAGCGAGACAACCATGTTCTTCAATCAGTGAGAGACGCTATTCACACCAATTGGTGAGCGCTCATTACATCAGCATTCAGTGGTGCATGCGCTCAGAATTGGAGGATAGTAAACACAGAAGGATCAGTGAGTGTGTAAGAGATTCAGTGTAAAAAGCATTCAGTGGTAATAAAAAAAGCAATTGTCCAAGTGTAAACTCAGCATTAAGTGGTGATAGCGAGTAACAGTTATGAAGGAGTGTAATTAGTAAGTGTAACATCAATGGTAGTGTAATAGCGCTCAGTGTAATAAATTCGCTGTAATAGATCCGTGTACAAGAATTAGTGTGAAGTGGCTAATTGTAAAAGTTAATGTTCATAGGTAGTGGTAACAGCATTCAGGTAATATCCATAAGGATAATTGTAAATAAGCAATTCAGTGTGGCATGCTCAGTGTAAGGAATTCATGTGATGCGCTCAGTGTAACATCTCAGATCAGTGTGTCATAAGAGATCAATGTTAAAGTCAGCATTCAGTGTGCATAGCGCTCAGTGTAACACATCATTCATGTGCTAGCGCTCATGTACCTCCAGCATTCAGTGTGCATAGCGCGTGCAGTGTAAACTCAGCATCTTGTGCATAGCGCTCAGGTACCACAGCATTCAGTGTTGCATAGCGCCAGTGTAACTCAGCATTTCAGTGTGCATAGCGCTCAGTGGTACATCATTCAGTGTGCATAGCGCTCATTGTAACTCAGCATTCAGTGTGCTAGCGCTCATTTCCACAGCATTCAGTGTGCATAAGAGTCGTCAGTGTAACTCAGCATTCATGTGCATAGCGCTCAGGGCAAATACCACTCAGCTTCGTGGGCATAGCGCTCAGTGTAACTCAGCATTCAGTGTGGTCAGGAAAGGTGCGTGCTCAGTTCGCTCGTAGGTCCTTCGTGTGCAGTGCGGCTAGGTGTAACTCAGCATTCAGTGTGCATACGCTCTGACACTCATTGGTGTAACCAATCGGCATTCAGTGTGCCATAGCGCTCAGTGTAATCAGCATTCAGTGTCGCATGCCGCTCATTGTAACTTCCAGCATTCAGTGTCCATAGCGCTCAGGTAACTCATCATTCATTGTGCATAGCGCTCAGTTAACTCAGCATTCAGTGTGCATAGCGCTGTGTAACTAGACGCCCAGCATTCAGTGTCCATAGCGCTCAGTGTAACTCCAGCATTCAGTGTGCATAGCGCTCAGTGTACTCAGCATTCAGTGTCATGCGCTCATTACTCACGCTTCATGTGCATAGCGCTCAGTTCACTCAGCATTCAGTGTGCATAGCGTCAGTGTCATCTCACAGCTTCAGTGTGCATAGCGCTCAGTGTACCACATGCATTCAGTGTGCATAGCGCTCAGTGTACACATCAGCTTCAGTGTGCTAAGCGCATCAGAGAATGTACTCAGACCTCACATCAGTGTGCATAGCGCTCACAGTGTACTCGCATTCAGTGTCCTAGCGCTCAGTGTACCTCAGCATTCATGTGCATAGCGCTCAGTGTAACTCAGGCATTCAGTGTGGCATAGCGCTCAGTGTACCACATCATTCATGTGCATAGCGCGCTCAGTGTACCACAGCATTCAGTGTTGCATATCGCTCAGTGTACTCAGCATTCAGTGTGCATAGCGCTCAGTGTACCACAGCATCAGTGTGCACTAGCGCTCAGTGTACCACAGCATTCAGTGTCCATAGCGCCAGTGTAACTCAGCATTCAGTGTCTTGCGCTCAGTGTAACTCACATTCAGTGTGGCACTAGCGCTCAGTGTACCACAGCATTCAGTGTGCATAGCGCTCAGTGTAACCAGCATCAGTGTGCATAGCTCGTCATTTGTACACAGCAGATGGCCCTAGCAGCTTCAGTGTACCATAGCGCTCGCGGTGTAATCGCACGAGCATTCAGTGTGATACTATGCGGCACTCGTCATCAAATCGGAGGGCTGGGGTGTGGGGTCTAGCTCTGGGAAGTGAGGGGGAGTGGGGGGCAAGCATTGCAAGTGTCCCTAGCGTCTGCAGTGTGGTAACTCAGCGGCTTCAGTGTGCCATGCGCTCAGTGTAACTCACATTCAGTGTGCATAGCGCTCATGAGGGTGTGAGCTGCCTCGCAGGGGGCAACAAGTCGTGGCATACGGTGTCTTAGCGTGGCTCAGGGAAACCACCGCATTAACAGTGGTCCAGAGCGCGTGCAAAATTAGATAACCACAGCATTCAGTGGGCTAGCGCTCAGTGTACCCCGGGAGCGGTGAGTCAGTGTGCATAGCGCTCAGTGTAACTCAGCATTCATTGTCATAGCGCTCAGTGTACCACATCCTTTCAGTGTCCAGAGCTACGCTCAGTGTACACTCGAGACAAATTACAAGGCAATGTCCAGGTGCGTCATTCATGTACTCAGCATAATCTAGGGGTGTGCAATGGCGCCTCAGTGTACCACAGCATTTCATTGTCCATAGGGAGAAGGGAGAGATGCTCTGAGTGCGCTCAGTTGTAAACCAAACAAGCATTCAAGTGTTGCATAAGCGCTCAGTGTAACTCAGCATTCAGTTTCCATAGCGCTCATGTAACTCAGCATTCAGTGTGCATACGCTCAGTGTAACTCAGCATTCCAGTGTGCATAGCTCTCAGGGGGGCTGGGGGGGTTGGTAACTCCGCCTTCATGTCGCACAAACGCTACACACACACAGTACCACAGCATTCAGTGTGCATTGCGCTCAGTGTACCACAGCATTCATTGGTGCAATAAGTCACAACACAGCTCTCATGAAAACATGTACCTCAATAGCCTAACTCCTGTGCATCACATTCGCTCAGTTGTAACTCCCATATCAGTGGTCCATAAGCGCTCAACTAATGGTAACTCAGCATCAGTGTGCATAGACTCAGTTAACTCAGCATTCTGTGCAGAGCGCTCAGTGTACCTCACATTCACAGTGTCCATAGCGCTAGTGTAACTGGGAGGTATAGAGGGGGTGAAGGGGGGAAAAAAAAGGAGGCAGCATTCAGTGTCCACTAGCGTCAGTGTACCACAGCATTCAGTGTTGCAATAGCGCTCAGTGTACCACGCAATCAGTGTGCAGACGCTACATTGTACCACAGCATTCATTGTCCAATAAAATACGATCGGTGTAACCTCTGTCATTCCATGGTCAGGGGTCAGAAAAAGGGTCCATACGCTCATTGTAACTCAGGAAGGTCATGTCCATAGAGCCCAGTGTAACTCAGGCATTCAGTGTCCATAGCGCTTACCACATCAATCAAACGCCAACAACAAAACGTCATTCAGTGTGGCATAGCTCAGTGACCGCAGACATACTGTCATAGTGTGATAGCGCTCAGTGTAACTCAGTCATTCAGTGTGCCATAGCGCTCAGTGTAACTCAGCATTCAGTGTCCAGAGCGCTCAGTGTACACAGCAGTCTAGTGGCATAGCGCTCATTGTAACTCAGCATTCAGTGTGCTACGACTCAGTGAACTCAGCATTCAGTGGTGCATAGCGCTCAGTGTAACTCAGGCATTCAGTGGTCCATAGCGCTCAGTGTAACTCAGGCAATTCAGTGTCCATAGCAACTTATATTTCATTAACACTGGACGTTGTTATCAACTTAATATTGCAGAATAACACTTCATTTTTATGCCCACTTAATATTGCAGTACACACTGAAGTTGTTATGGCAACTTAATATTGCAGTACACACTGAACGTTGTTATGCACACTTAATATTGCAGTACACACTGAACGTTGTTATACACACTTAATATTGCAGTGCACACTGAACGTTGTTATGCACTTAATATTGCAGTACACACTGAACATTGTTATACACACTTAATATTGCAGTACACACTGAATGCTGTTATTACACTTTATATTGTAGTAACACACTGAACGGTGTTATACACACTTAATATGCACGTGCAACACTGAACACTTGTTTGATCACACCTGACTTATATCACTTAATACTGCAGTTGCACAACGAACTTTGTTAACCTTATATTGCCGTACACACTGAACTTGTTGTACACTTAATCTTTGCAGTAACCCACTGAACGTTGTTATCACACTATATTGCAGTACAACTGAACGTTGTTATGCCACACTTATATTGCAGTACACACTGAACTTTGTATGTACACTTAATATTGCAGGACCACCTGAACGTGTATACACCTTAATATTGCAGTGGCCACATGACCGTTGTTATACACACTTAATATTGCAGTTGCACACTGAACATGTTGTTTATACACACTAATATGCAGTGCCACACTGAACGTTGTTATAAACTATATTGCAGTAGCACATGAACGTTGTTATAACTTAAATTGCAGTACACACGAACGTTGTTATACACACGTAATATTGCGTACACACTGAATGCGTATATACACTTTAATTGTAGTACACCACTGAACGTTGTTAACAACTTAATATTGCAGTGCACACTGAAACGTTGTTAGTACACACTGACGTGTTTATAATAGACTTAATATTGCGTGCACACTGAACGTGTTGTACACACTGACCGTTGTTATACCACTTACTATTGCAGTGCACACTGAACGGTGTTTATACACTTATAGTGCATTACACACTGAAACGTTTTATAACACATTATATGCAGTGCCTGAAACGTTACAACCATTAATATTGCAGTGCACACTGAACAGTTTTATAACATTTCATATTGCAATACACACTGAATTGCCGTTTAGATACAATTATAATATTACCGTACACCACAACGATGTTATGCACACTTAACTACAGTACACACTGAACCGTGTATGCACACTAATAATTCGAAACCACTAACGCTGTCTAACACCACTTAATATTGACGTACACACACTGAACGCCTGTTTTATACACTTACATTGAGTAACACACTGACGCTGTGTATACACACTTATTATTGCAGTACACACCTGCAACCTGTTATAACCACTTAACACATTGGAAAAAACCATTTATAACACACTTAATATTGCAATACACAACTTAATAGTGCAGTTACACACTGAAACGCTGTTATACCCACTTGTACCTGTTATACACATTTGAGATGCAGTAAACCAAACGCTGGTTAACCTGAGGCTGGTCCTACACACTGAACATCGTTTTTACACACTGACTGATTTACCAAGCCCGACTGCTGGTTTCCACCTAACGCTGTTTCTCACATCGAATGCTATTTTAAACACAACGACTTGCTGGTTTTACACACACCTGAGATGCAGTTTAACACACTGAACGCCTGTTGTCTACTGCTGAATGCTTTACAAACATCACTGCTGTTTTACACCACACACCGAATGCTTGTTTTGTTACACACCACCAAACAATGTTTCTACAACCGAACGCTGTTTTAACACATAAAAACGCATGCGATTGCGATTTAAAATGCGGAACGCAAATGCAAAGCACCCAAAAACGTTGCTTTTCGGTGCCGTTGCCAGGTTTTCAATGATATGGAAAAATGCAAAACAAAAGCGCAGCATGTGGCCTACCCTTACACACAACCAACGTGTTTACACACTGACTGCTGTTTAACACACACGACTGCTGTTTCACACAATGACAATGTTTTTAACAACTGGACTGCTGTTTTACACACCGACTGCTGTTTTTAAAAAACAAAAAAAAAAAAAAACCCACACAAAACAAAAAACGAAACGCTATGATTAATCATACGCATAATCTGCTGCCTGTACATTCACTACCAAATGCCTGGTTCAGAAACACATGAGCCACGGTTAACACCTCTGAATGCTGATTAGGGTGAGGGCCAAAACAGACAAAACACACCAAGCCACAGCACGTTACGATAACACAATGCGATACTGTGTGAGCGCTTCGTGCATTAGTGACTTTTTTTTTAAAATCCGCTCGCTGCATTTCGCTATCTTTTTAAAGCAAAAAATGCGGCGATTGCACGAAAAAATACTTGCCGCAAAACGCGACACACGGACACGCAAACATCGCATGCGCATCGGAAATGTTAGTGACAATAGCGGGCACGAACGCGAGCGTAAACGCCTACATACGTGAGTTGTATCACACTGAATCGTGACAGAGTATGCCATATTGGGGCACGAGCGATGCTGAATCTTGTGGTACACTGAGAGCTATGCACAATGACTGATCGAACCTGAGCCATTGAAACTGATCTGGTCAGGGGTATGCATCATATGATACATGGCGTATGTAAGTGCCATACATGACGCTGTAAGCGTGGTACTGGCTATGCACCTGACTGATTCCGGCGTATGCACACTGAATGCTGAGTACCACTGAGCGCTATGCCACACTGATGCTTCTGATTACACTGAGCGCTCGTACACTGAATGCTGATTACACGAGCGCTATGCTACACTGAATGCTGAGTTACACTGAGCGCTAACCTGTGCTGTGACACTGGCTATCAAGAGCTTGTTCTGAGATGACAATGCGTGGAGACGCTATGCACACAATCTGAGTTATGAGCTTGACATGATTACACTAGCGCTATGCACCTGAAATGCTGGGTACACTGAGCGCTATGCACACTGAATGCTGAGTTACACTGAGCGTAGCCATTAGCGGAACACTGAAGCCTAGCCCTGATGCTGTTACACTGAGCGTCTTGGCACAACTTGATGTGAGTTACACTGAGCGCTATGCACACTGGAATTGTGGTCCAACTGAGCGCTATGGACACTGAATGCTGTGTTACACTGAGCGCATGCCACACTGAATGCTGAGTTTACACTGAGCTATAGCACACTGAATGCTGGAGTTTACACTGAGCGCTATACACTAGCTGAATTTATGCACTGAAGCTTTGGTACACTGAGCGCTAATGCACACTGAATGCTGAGTGCATACGTAACACTGAAGCGATACATGAGTTGGCAACTGAATGCTGGGTTCACTGAAGCGCTATGCACACTGAATGCTGAGTTACCTGATCGCTATGGACATGAATGCTGAGTTACACTGATCGCCTATGGACAACTGCATGCTGAGTACACTGAGCGCTATGCACAAGATTACATGAGGCATGACCGTGCTAGTTACCTGAGCGCTAGGCACACTGAATTGCTGTGTACACTGAGGCGCTATGCACCGAATGCTGAGTTAACTGCGCTCAGGCACACGAATGCTGTGGTACACTGAGCGCTATGGCACATGATGCGAGTTTACACTGAGCGCTATGCGACAACAGCTGACTCCTGCTGTTATTGCTGAATGCGCTAGCGCTATGCACACTGAATGCTGTGGTAATGGGCATCAACTGAGCGAGAACTAGATAGCACACTGATGCTTGTGTCACTGAGACTATGGGCACCTGAATGCTGAGTTACACCGAGCGCTAATGTACACTGAATGCTGGGTACCTGTAAGCGCTATGCACACTGACGTGTCTCATGGCGTTGTACACGGAACTGGACTGATGCGCGGGCACTGAATGCTGGTTACACTGAGCGCTATGCACACGAATGCGTGGTACACTGAGCGCTTATGCACACTGAATGCGGTGTTACACTGAGCGCATGACACTGAATTCTGAGTTAACGAAGCGCTATGGACACTGAATGCTGACGTTACACTGAGCGCTATGCACACTGAATGCTGAGTTTACACTGAGCGCTATGCACACTGAATGCTGAGTTACACTGAGCGTTTGGCACTGAATGCTGTGGTACACTGAGCGCTATGCACAACTGAATGCTGAGTATACACTGAGGATGCCACTGATGCTTGGTACTGAGCGGCTAGCAACACTGAATGCGAGTTACAACTGAGCGCTATGCAATGATGCTGTGGTACATGAGCGCTATGCACACTGAATGCGAGTCACTGAGGCTACACTGAGCAGAGCTATGAGGCAATCACACTGAATGTGATTACACTGAGCGCTAAGGACACGAATGCTGGTTACACTGAGCGCTATCGCGGACAACTGAGCTAATGCCTGATGGGACCTGAGTCGCTTGGACACGAACTGCTGAGGTTAACTGAGCGCTATGGACCCGAATGCTGAGTTCACTGAGCGTATGCACACTGATCTGGAGTCTACCTGGAGCGCTATCACACTGAATGCTGAGTTACATGAGCGCTATGGAAAACCTCAAATGCTGTTGGTAACACTGATGCGCTATGCAGACAACTGAATGCTGAGTTACAACTGAACGCTATGCACACTGAATGCTGTGTACCACTGAGCCGCATGCACACTGAATGCTGAGCTTACAACAGCTGAGCGCTATGCACACTGAATGCTGTGGTTACCTGAGCGCTAGCACACTGAATTCTGAGTTACACTGAGCGCTATGCAACACGAATGCTGAGTTCCACTGCGCAATGCACACTGAATGCTAGTTACACTGAGCGCTATGGACACTGATGCCTGTGGTAACACTTCGCGCTATGCACACTGAATGCTGTGGGTACACTGAGCGCTATGGACACTGAATGCTGAGTTACACTGAGCGCTATGGACCACGAAATGCTGATTTACCCTGAGCGCTAAATGCACATGAATGCTGAGTTACACTGAGCGCTATGCACACTGAATGCTGAGTTACAACACGGAGCCGCTATGGACCCTGAATGCTGGTGGTACACTGAGCGTATGCACACTGAATCTGATTACACTGCACTCTATGCCACACTGCATGCTTGTGGTACACTGAGCGCCTATGCACACTGAATGCTGTGAGTTACACTGACGCTATGCACACGAATGCTGGTGGTACACTGAGCGCTATGCACCCTGACTTCTTGGTACCCTGAGCGCTATGCACACTGAATGCTGAGTTTACACTGATCTCTAATGCCACATGAATGCTGTGGTACACTGGCGCTATGCACACTTGATGCTGTGGTACACTGAGCGCTAGCACACTGAAGCTGAGTTACACTGCGCTAGCAATGATGCTGATTTTACACTGAGCCGCTTGCACACTGAATGCTGTTGTACAACTGAGCGCAATGCACACTGAATGCTGAGTTTACACTGAGCGCTATGCACACTGAAATGCTGAGTTACACTGAGCTGCAATGCACACTGAATGTGAGTTACACTGCTCGCTATGCACACTTGAATGGGCTGATTACACTGAGCTCATGGACACTGAATGCTGTGGTACACTGAGCGCTATGCACACGAAATGCTGAGTACATAGCGCTATGGACACTGAAGCTGTGGGAACACTGAGCGCTATGCACACTGAATTCTGAGTTACACTGATCGCTATGGACACTGAATGCGGTGTACACTGAGCGCTATGCACACTGAATCTGAGTTACACTGAGCGCTGGTGGACAACTGAATGCTGTGGTACCCTGAGCGCTATGCACACTGAATGCTGAGTTACACTGAGCGCTATGGACCCGAATGCTTTGTGTAATCACTGCGCGCTTGTACACTGAAATGCTGCGTTACACTGAGCGCTATGCACACTGAAATGCGTGGTACAAACTGAGCGCTATGCACACTGAAATGCTGTGGTACACTAGCGCTATGCACCACTGAAGGCTGAAGTTTACACTAGCGCTATTCACACTGATTGCTGAGTTAAACACTGAGCGCTTATGGACACTGAAATTCCCTGAGTGGGTACACTGACTCAATGCACACTGAATGCTGATAACTGATCGCTAGCACACTGAATGCTGAGCTTACATGAGCGCTATGGAACACTGATGCTGTGGTAACCTGAGCGAATGCACCACTGAGATGTGATGTTACACTGAGCGCTATGCACCCTGAATGCTGAGTTTTACACTGAGCGCTATTGCCACACTGAATGCTAGTTACAACACTGAGCGCTATGCCACACTGAATGCCTGTGGTAAACTGACGCTATGCACACCTTATTCTGAGTTAGACACGAGCGCTATGCACACTGAATGCTGAGTTACACTGATCGTCTATGGACATGATGCTGTGGTACACTGAGCGCTATGCACACGATGATCGAGTTACACTGAGCGCTAATGCACACTGATGCGTGGTTACATGACGCGTATGACACGAATGTGTTACAGCCTGAGCGCTATGTACACTGAATGCTGATTACACTGAGCGCTAGGTACACTGAATGGCTGGAGTCATGAGCGCTATGACACTGAATGTGATGGTTACACTGAGCGCATGCACACTGAATGCTGATGTGTACAATGAGCGCTATGCACACTGAAGCGCTGAGTTCACTGACGTGCATTTACACTGTGCTGTGAGTACACTGAGCGCTATGCCCCATGAATCGGTTCAATGATGCGTCACTGATGCGCTAGTTACACTGGCGTACAATGACTGATGTTCTGACCTAGATGTACACACTGAATCTGGTTAACACTGAGCGCTATGCACAACTGTAAGCTGTGGGTACACCTGAGCGCTATCAACACTAAGAACTGAAGAGTTACCCACTGAGAAACGCTATGTTACACGTGAATGCTGAGTAATCACTGAGCGCTATGCACATGAAATGCTGAGTGTACACTGAGCGCTAATGACACTGATGCTGAGTTACAACTGAGCGCTATGGACAACCCTGAATGTGAGTACACTGCAGCGCTATGGTACACTCGAATGCATTAACGGAGCTTACACTGAATGCGTAGTACACAGGATATGCCCTGAATGCGCGTACACTGAGGAGCGGTATCACACTGAATGCTGTGGTACACTGAGCGCTAGCAACGAATGCTGAGTGGCTACAATGAATCGGCCTGAGCGCTTATGCAACACTGAATGCGGTTACCTGAGGTAGCAGGAATCTGACCGACGTTGCATGACGTGAACTGACGCTATTTCCGCGTACTGCCACTGAATGCCGAGTTACAACCTGAGCGTATGCACACTGAATGCTAGTTAACAGCTGAGCGCTATGGACACTGAATGCGAGTTACACTGAGCGCGTATGACACTGAATGTGTAGTACACTGACGTATGCACATGAATGCGGTGGTACTGAGCGCTATGCACACTAATGCTGGAGCTGTACACTGCCGCATGCACACTGATGCTGGGTGGTAAATTGAGGCTCTATGCACACCGGAATGCTGAGTTACACTGAGCGCTAGTGCACACTGAATGCTGAGTTACACTGGCGCTATTGCACACATGAATGCTGTGTACACTGAGCTCTCATGCCCACTAATGCTGTGAGTACACTGAGCGTATGCACACTGAATGGCTTGTGGTACGGAGCGCTATGCTACCTGAATGATGAGTTCACACTGAGCGATTATGACACCTAATAATTGCTGTGGTACACTGACGCTATGCGTACACTGAATGTCTGAGTTACCATGAGCGCTAATGCCACCTGAATGCTGTGTTACACGGAGCGCTATGCAACACTGATGCGGTGGTAACTGAGCGCTAGTGCACATGAAATGTGATGGTTACACTGAGCGAATGGACATGAATGCTGGAGTACACGAGCGCTATGCCATACTGAATGCTGTGGTCACTGAGCGCTATGCACATCTGAATGCGGTGAGTTCCTGAGTCGCTATGGCAACACTGAATGTGATTACCTGACCGATATGCCCATGACTGACTGTGGTACACTGAGCGCTATGCACACTGAATGCTGTGTTACAACTTGACGCTATGACAACTGATGCTGAGTTACAATCTGATCGCTATGCAATAACACTGAATGCTGAGTTACTACTGAGCGCTAAATGCACCACTGAATGCTGAGTACACTGAATGCTGTTGTACACTGAGTGCGGCAGTACACATACGCTGCGTATACCAAACTAAAGCTGTTGTACATAATTAGAATCCTATCACACACTAATCCTGGCATTTGCAGCAGCTGTTTCACATGTCACCATAGCAGCCAGTTGTTCCAATCACATTTTTGGCTGTTTTTTATTTGTGACATTTTAAAGCAGTAGGTCAATGACATTTAAAGGGGAACTAAACTTAATTTATTTAATCCTACTGTTAAAGCTTTTCCTCCCCAGAACAGCGCTCATACATGTTGATTCTCTCTAGTAAGTTCTTTAGTACATGTCGTATAGTTAGCAATAGACAAGAAGGCTTACATGTTGTTTGCAGTACACTTCATAACCCACCGTATGCACTGTCTCTCTGCACAGCAGTTGTAGCTTTTATTCTAGTGAATGATAAACAGGGAGATTCAATAAAAGTTTCTTTTATTGTTTAATGATGCTAATTGTGCCCCAACCAATCGTGTTAGCTTTCAATGTTACATAAGATCTTATGGTTGGGGCAAAATTAGCAGCATTTAAACGATAGAACTTTTATGTGAATAAACCTGAAAGCCTTTAAGGTACCTGTTACTTGCTGTTTGGGTTGCTGGTGCGCATCATTTAGTGCCCACCTGTTCTTTTAGGAACACACAGCACAAGAAGTCACAAGTTCAATCCCTGGTTTACTTATAAACAATAAAACATACCTTATAACTCTGAGTAGAAACCGAGGTTTCAGCCTTTAAAAAGAGCCTGAAAATCTTACCTCGGTTTTCTCGAGTCAATGTTGCTCCTACCTTGTCCAGCGGCCGCGCGATCGCAATCCTCGCTCCACAGCCTCTGCGCATCAAAACCTTCTTATTTGTTCATACTGTTATGTCACAAATATAGGAGGATTTACGCCCTATTTGCAAGTCTTTGCCACTTCAGATTGTGTAAAATTACAACTCCCAGCATAAGCATGCTGGGAGTTGTATTTTTCCAAACATCTTTAGTGGCAAATACTAACCCCTCGTTAATACTCGAGCATGTGGTTTCCTCCTTTTTACCAAACTAGGTACCTTCGGTTTATACTCGAGTATATCCGGTAGTCGAATGCCCAAGTTTATTGCTTGTTTTTTGTTTGGTATTTCCATCATGTTTCTAGAAACATATGTTTTTTCTACATATGTACAAACTTTATATATAGCAGCTTGTTATTTATTTACCACCACGTGAATTGCTCGCACCTTCCTGAACACACTACCAAATAGTCCAACTAGTTTTACTGAGAATGTACCTGTACTTGTTGAATCTGCAGTGGTGGCGTGCTGCTAAAGTGTGGGTTTGGAAACAAACAGACCATTGGGACACACGTTTTCAATTCCTCCCCATATTTACTGAGATCCGCCCTTGTGGCATAGAGGAAGAAAGCTTTCTTTTTAGCAAGACACAGTATAGAGGTTGCAGGTTCGATTCCCCAGACTTGACTTTATCATAGTTAGGGACAGGAGCATTTGACTGTGTTTACACAAACTGCGTGTATCTGTGTCAGAGGGAAGGTTGATCTCGGCTGTAACATATTGTGCTTTCAGATTCCAAGAAGGCAATTATGGCAGCTTCCTTTGGTGTAATTGCGTACACTTACTGGGTTTTCCCATAAGGTGAATCATGGGAGTTGAATCTCTAGTCCCCACAGTTATGTTTTCCTAAATCACCCAGCATCCACAGCAAAGGGAGAGATGAGAACACGCTTTTTGTATCTTTGTGAATGTTTTCTTTTCTTTGGGTCAGTTGTCTGATTAAGTAAAAAGATTTAACAATAGCCACAACGTGGACCACTTGCACCTCTCAGTAATAGGCCCCACAGGCATGGCTATACACATGGCAATCTCTGGGGTCAAGTGCATGTTAAAGGGAACTGCAATGACTACTAGAAGATGTCCAAGCCACATAACCTGTTAGTAAGTGATAATTATATTTAAAGGAGAACTATATGCACTGTGGCCCTCGTGCATTGACCCATGCCCCGTGTAGCCCTGCTTTCACCCGACTGCAACACTGTTTTTCTTGCTGGAGATGTGGCATTAAGGTCTGTGGAGGCCCTGTGTGGGTTAGGTTAAATAGAGGTCGTTGCTCTTGTTTTGCGTATATGATTTGGGATAGATTTATTGGTTTGTAGTTCCAATATAACCACAACCTCAACCAATTACATGTTACCTTTTAAACGTGTAAACATTAGGCAGTATCTACCTGCTCACTCACTCTGCAGATTAAACGGGCAATGTTTGCACCTATTATGAATGAGCTCATTATGTTTACTCTTCATTGCAAAATCCAACAACATCTTTATAGGGAAAAACAGCCACTTACAACTCTATGGTCCATTCTCATTCCACAGACTCCCCAGCAGAAGAACCTCTATACACCTATGGATACTCTGTTTCCCTTAGGCTGTACACCCATCCCGCTATTAATCCGGCTGACCGAATAACGGCACTTTGGTCAGCTGGCCGAAAAATCGGCTGGTGTGGGCAGGACAATGTCAGAAAATTACGATTGAATCGTGCGGTTTTTTTCCCTATAGAACGCTTGATTGAGCTCTTGCTCGGGACAAAGGGTCCCATCAGTGTGTACCATCCTAAAGAAACCAACCAAGCCTCCCTTTGAATGCATTCAGAAACCCAAACCGACACTACTGGACTTTATCAGGTAGACGTGCCACACCTTACGCCTCACGTGTGAACCATTTACACATGGCTTAAGGACAACTATTGGCTCTAAAGATATAGGGGGTTATTCAATACAGTTCTTATCGTTTAACAAATGGTGCTAATTTTGCCCCAACCAATCAATGTTTAACTTAATGACTAAGTTCTGATTGTGGGGCAAATCATTTGCATGAAAGAACTTGTTATTGAATCTCCCTGATACTCTTTAACCCAATGTTTACCTGGTCCAAAGAGAAGGCTTTAAAGATTTATAATTCCCAATATTGTTTCCCATTGAGGAGCTACATCCACATTCAAGAACTTTTATCTGCCAGGTTATAATGCTGGACTTCCTGTATTAAAGATGTGTTGAAGCACCGAGAGCCTGCAGAAGCAGTTTTTCTTAGTGCTGAAAAAAAAAAAAAAAAAACAAAAACGGCTTCTCATAAAATGATATTGGGTTAGAAAAAGAAATACAAACCACACAATACACTACTGCCCCAGGAACTTTTTGTTTTTACTTTAAAACACAAATAGTTTAATGCCAATGGCTTTACCACCACTCAATTCTAAAGAAACCACACAATCACGCTAAATAACAAGTCCCCTAGTGCACTCCATGAGAGCACAGAGATCTCCTTCTATTGGCTGTAGTTCCCTCATACATATTTCTATAGGGTTATCATATCCTCTCTTTTCAGGGGAAACTCATTTTTACAACAACACAATATCTCATTCCTCTACCCATATACAAACAGTAGGTGAAGACCAAGGGTTGTTTATGGGGATTGTACCCGTGCAGTAACTGGCAGTTTTCAAGCTCCTCCCCTGCCTCATTAACATATGTTCTCCAATGACGGAGATAGGAGTATCGTCAGTGACAGTGACTGTGGGAGGAGCCATAAAGAAATCAGTTACTGCATATATAAGTATAATTCTTTTTGAATAAGTAACCCCAGTACAAGTCTTTGTAACAAATCAAATGCAAAATCCAAAAAATTCCCTCCCCTATCCCCGTAACCAAACAATAAATGGCTGGATTTATCAGGGTAAAATTGTAACATTGTGTCCCCCAGGCAGTGCCTTACCTTGTGCCCTTCGCCTCCACAGTGTGGCGCTGGTAGTTAAGAAGCTGCCATTGGCAGCATTATTGGACAAAGCGTCTTTATACTTTATAACCAATGAGGGTGACCTCTCACTTCTTATGTTTCCGTCCTGCACTTCCCAGTGTTAAGAAATCCAGAATCAGCAGTGGAACTCTTAAAAATCCCAAATAAAAAAACAGTGACGTAAGAAAACGGATCTTCTTCTGTCGGTTAAAAGAATAAAAATAAGAGCACCAGATAAAGGGGAGTAGTGTGTAGATAACTGATCGCCCTCCGGGTCCTCTTTCCTTCCCCTGCAAGAGAAAACCAACTAGGTGTATCGCCCCCAAACAAAAAAAAAAAAACCCCATATGCAATACATTTATATCAAGGGCATGTGGGAAATCCTTCCTCTAAAGGCTTTATACACACGTGCGATTGGCAGATGTCGACACGCATTGCACGATGTGTATCATTGTTTCGTTACCTTACAGTCGTGTCTTGTGGCGTCTTTGTTGGGCGAATGGGGGTTCGATGGTGACCTCTCAGTGCCCGATTCATCGCACAAGGCCTGACCGAGATGTCCATTGCCCTGACAAAGCAGTAGGCCACCATGATGCACATGAATCTTAAGAGGAAGTCATGACAAGCCCTAACGCTAAATTATAACAAGTAAGCTTAACCTCCCCTAACACAATTTTCCTGGCAGTCAGTTCAAAGCCATGATGCCTTAATTCACGGCCAATAGCTGAGCACTATTTCCCGAGCTGTGCTGCTTATTTACAAGAGGTGTCTACTGGCCAGACAATGTTGGGTTTAAGATTTTAGTAAAATTATATTTGTGAGAGTGGACAATGCCTTTTAATTAGTATGTAAGTACAATACAGTTAGTTAGTAATAGTACAGTATTGAATAGTATAGTACGTATGTAAAAGTATAGTACAGTATAGTATAGTACAGTACAGTATAGTACAGTATCGTATAGTATAGTACAGTTTTGTAATAAGTCATAGTCCATGATATATAGTAAACAGTATATTATAGTACAGTATATTATATTACAGTAATAGTACTAGTACAGTACAGTTACAACACAATAGTACGTATAGTACAGTATTGTCTAGTATAGTACAGTATTGTATAGTAAAATTAGGAAGTAAAAAAATAGTATCGTATAGTCAGTATATAACAGTCAGTACAGTAATAGTACAGTATAGTAATAGTCCGTATTGTATGTATAGTCCAGAATTTGTATATTAAGTAGTACAGTATAGTATATTATAGTAACAGTATATACAGTAATATGACAGTATGTAGCAGTATAGTATAGTACAGTATTTGTATTTATAGTACAGTCCTGTATAGTATAGTACAGTATAGTATGTTAGTACAGTATAGTACAGTATAGTCTAGTACAGTCTTGTACAGTATAGTACATTAATAATACAGTACAGTACAGTACAGTAACAGTATAGTATAGTATAGTATCGTATTGTATAGTATAGTACAGTATAGTATGTCAGTATAGTATAGTACAGTATTAGTATAGTAATCAGTATAGTAAAACATACAGTATAGTATAGTAACAGTACAGATAGTTAGTATCGTACAGTATTTGTATAGTATAGTCAGTCTGTACAGTATAGTTAAACATGTATAGTATAGTATAGTACAAGTACAGTATGTACAGTATAGTATAGTAGGCAGTATAGTATAGGTACAGTACAGTATACGTATCGATAGTACAGTATGTATAGTATAGTACAGTATAGTATATTCCAGTATAAGTATAGTACATTATTTATTTAAATAGTACAGTACAGTATAGTACATATAGTCTAGACACAGTATAGTATAGTACAAGTACAGTAAGTATAGTATAGTACATATTGTTAGTATAGAAGTATTGTATAGTCTAGTACAGTAAGTATAGTATAGTACAGTATAGTTACAGTACAGTACAGTACAGTATGTAATAGTACAGTAATAAGTCACAGTACAGTACAGTACCGTATAGTATGTATTTGAGGTTGTAAAGACTACGTCATCAGTCCAACCAATCTAGCATAAAAATCCTCATTTTTTCCCTTCCTATTATTTCCCCCCTATTCCTGCCTTAACTGTCAATCCAGAGAAGGCAAAAAAAAAAAAACACAAATTTATGAAGTGGGGAAAATTGCTCTCACTTCACTTATATCACCATAAACATCACATATCCCTTGCAATTGCCTACAATTGTCATTTAGGATTCATTAATGACAAGTCCAAACATTACAAGAGTTAGCAGGAACAACCTGCAAGGATTCGATTGAAACATCTACAGGCACCTGTATCCAATCATAATGCAGATATACAAGGGTCGAGCTGTAGCCAGTAAACATTGCATGTATTCAAGTCTTGACGACTTATATTCTTTTGTCTTGACACTGTACATCTACTACTTGGACTCCCGGCCTTCTCATCTCTCTCCTCTCCAGTCTATCTAAACTTCGGCGCTCGGATCATCTCGCTCCCTCCAAAAGAGAACCAGCAACCCCGATACTTCAGTCCATAGGGGTTGGGCTCCCATCAAACAAAGATCCTATGCAATCCCCCGATTTTTAACCTTTAAATCCCTTCACTCTCTACTGCACTCCATTAGCTTCTCCTCTTGGTCCCTTATGTTCCAGGTCCGTGCTCTCCGTTCCTAAGCAATGAAATCTTCTCCACAGATCCCCACTTAAACTGCTTGGCCTCCCGCCTTAAACCATCCTCTCTTACTGCTGGCTTTCCCTCCTTTATAACTCTCTCCTCCTCCACTAGCCATTATTATGTCACTTCTAGACTGTTACCTACATTTATAACTCTCTCCCCTCTCTCGCTTCGCCTGGTGACAATCCTAATACTTTCACATCTGAAACTTTTTATCCCTACCTTTATAACTCTCTCTCTCTCGCTTCGCCCGGTACATCCATTCATACGTTCACATCTAGACTGTTATCTAGTGCATAACAATGTCAAGTGTGTACTGCAATATTAAGTGTATAACAATGTTCAGTGTGTACTGCAATATTAAGTGTATAACAATGTTCAGTGTGCAGTGCAATATTAAGTGTGTATAACAATGTTCAGTGTGTACTGCAATAAAGTGTAGAACAACATTCAGTGTGCACTGTAATATTAATTGTATATAACAGCGTTCAGTGTGCACTGCAATATTAAGTGTATAACAATGTTCAGTGTGCACTGCAATATTAAGTGTGTATAACAACGTTCAGTGTGCACTGCAATATTAAGTGTGTATAACAATGTTCAGTGTGTATAATACTTAATCACTGTAGTTACAAATAAGCCTCCTAATCATTCACTCAGCTATTGCTTACAGTTTTAATGTTTTTCTCTCCAAGTGCAGTGTGACGCTGGCACTGCCCATACACAGATGACATTTTATCAGAGCTGCATTTCCTATAGATCCTTGGCTAGTCTGAATGTTTTAATTTCCTGAGTACCCAGAAAGCTCAGCACCATTTCTCGCTTTTCATTAACTGGGACAATGGCTTTCCCAGGAGAACAGATATTGGATGAGGTGGCGCTGGGGGAGATTCCCGAATGTGACAGCTGCAGAGGTCCCCGTGTGTCCTTTGTAGAAGTTGTTGGCGCACCTGACCAGAAGATAAATGTAGCCCCATGTTACTCTTTGTGTCTACACTAACATTGCATGTTAATCACTGCAGCAAGTATGCATCCTATAAATAGGGTGTGCAATGTTCAGTAGTGTGACTCATGTTACACAGAGTGTACACGCAATACTGAAAACCACCATGAAATGTAGCAGTATTATATCACAATTATACCCACTGGTCTGCCCCCTTGCTGGGCCCTATGTGGGTCAACAGTGGAAACAAAATGCCTGCGCAAGACCAGTATGTAGATGAAATGGTTGTAGCCATATTAGTCCAGTATCATACACTAAGAGATGAGTACTGTAGGATATGGTGATACCTTTTTATTATGGACTAACAGTTCATTTTTACAGACAAGCTATCGAGAGATACACTTCTCTCTTCCTCAGGTCAAGCAGTACTAAGAAACACAGGGTACAGCACATCTTTAAAGTTGATAGCGTTACAACCTTTTTTTTGGAAGTCCTATTACGTCAGGAATGTAAAACAAGGATAAGCATATAGGGTGAACTATAAGCAGTAAAGCAATAAAAACAACAACAAAGTAAACATTAGGGAATTGTAAATAGGACATAATTAGTAAAAGTAATTAGATACAGACAAGGTACAAGCAGTCAGGGACGGGGGAAGTGGGAATGGATCAAACATATTCCTGATAGTGGTTGAGGAATCCCATGTCCCTATTTAAACCAGTTTGTTTACTGTTAAATAAAAGGATCATTTGAAGTTCAAAGGTTTTCCTTTCCTGTGTGTTTTTAAATTGTCCTTTAAGTATCAATATTGTTTGGTCCATGTCATCTACTATGATAAAGTCAATCTGGGGAATCGAACCTGCAACCTTCTATACTGTGTCTTGCTAAAAGAAAGCTTTCTTCTCTCTATGCCCAAGGGCGTCTCATGTAAATCTGGGGAATTGAACTTGTGTCCAATGGTTCTGTTTGTTTCCAAACCCAGCACTTAGCAGCACGCCACCACTGCAGATGCAACAAGTACAAGACATTTCAGTAAAATCAGTTGACTATTTGTATTGTTTCAGGGAAGTGCCTCAGCAATTCCGCTGGTTGGTAAATAATACAGAGCTGCTATATATAAAGTTTGTACATTGTAGAAACTTTATATGTTTCTAGACAACATGATGGAAATAAACAACAAAAACCAAGCAATAACTTGGCATTCGACTTACCGTATATACTCGAGTATAAACCGAGGTGACCTAGTTTTAGGTAAAAAAGGAGGAAAACCAATTGACTCGAGTATAAACGAGGGGGGTAGTTATTGCCCTAAAGATGTTTGGAAACTACAAACTCCACATGCTTTATTGCTGGGAGTTGTAGTTTCAAACATCTAAGTGGCAAATACTTGCAAATAGGGGTAAATCCTCCTATATTTGTGCATACAGTAAAATGCACAAATAAAGAAGGTTTGGGATGCGCAGAGGCTGTGGAGCCGAGGATGCGATCGCGACGGCCGCTGGACAAGGTAGGAGAAACATTGACTCGAGTATAACCGAGGTAAGATTTCAGGCTCTTTTTAAGGCTGAAAAACTCGGTTTAATACTGAGTATATAAGGTATGTTTTATTGTTTCATAAGGTAAACCAGGGGATTTCGAACTTGTGACTTCTTGGGCTGTGTGTTCATAAGAACATGGCACTTACATGATGCGCCACCAGCAACCCCACGCAAGTACAGGTACATTTAGAAGCTTTCAGGGGTTTATTCAATAAAGTTTTATGTTTAAAATGCTGCTAATTTGCCCCAACCAATAAGATCTTATTTAACATTTGAAAGCTAACATCTGATGGTTGGGGCAAAATAGCATCATTTTAAACAATAAGAACTTTTATTGAATCTCCTGTTTATCTTTCATAGAAATAAAAGCTACAACTCTGTGCATAGAGACAGTGAATACTGTGGGTTATGAAGTGTACTGGCAACAACATGGAAGCCTCTTTGTTCTATTTGCTAATCTATACTTACATGTACTAAATGCAACTTTACTAGAGAAGAATCTAACAAGTATAGGTGTTCTGGGGGAGAAAAGCTTTAACTTAGGATTAAAAAAATTAAGTTTAGTTCCCCTTAAATGTCTATTTACCTACTGCCTTTAAAATGTCACAAATAAAAACAGCCAAAGTGTGATTTGAACACTGGCTCTCTGGTGACATTTGAAGCCATGCTGCAAAATGCCAGGATTTAGTGTGTATAGGATTTAATTATGTACACAGCATTTAGTTGTATAAGCACGTTCAAGTGTGTACTGCAGCATCATGTACAACAGCATTATAGTGTACCTCAGCACTTCAGTTGCATAGCGCTCAGTGTAACCAGATTCAGCTGTGCCTTAGCGCTATGTAACTCAGCATCAGGTCATAGCGTCAGTGTAACACAGCATTCAGTTGGGTGGACATAGCAGCTCAGTTGTACGCACAGCATTCAGTGTCATAACTCTCAGTGTAACTCAGCATTCAGTGTCAAGCAGCTTCAGTGTAAAAACCTCCGCATGGTGTCCATAGCGCTCAGTGTACCACAGAGCTATTCATGTGCATAGCGCTCAGTGTAACCACAGCATTCAGTGTGCATAGCGCTCAGTTTGTACACACAGCATTCCAGTTGTGCATGCGCTCGTGTACTCACAAGCATTCAGTGTGCATACTCGCTTCATGTACACTCAGCATCAGTGTGGCATAGCGCTCAGTGTAACTCAGCATTCATGTCAAGGCGCTCAGTGTAACCACAGCATTCAGTGTCCATACGCTCATGTAAACTATCACATTCAGTGTACATAGCCGCTCAGTGTACCACAAGCATTCAGTGTGCATAGCGCTCAGTGTACCACAGCATTCAGTGTGCATAGCGCTCATGTACCACAGCATTCAGTGTGCATAGCGCTCAGTGTAAACAGCATTCAGTGTCATAAGCGCTCAGTGTAACTCAGCTTCAGTGTGCATAGCGCTCAGTGTAGCTGACCACAAGCTTCAGTTGTGCATGCGCGCAGTGAACCAGCATTGTGCATAGACCTCAGTTACCACAGCATTTTCAGTGTGCATAGCGCTCGGTGTGACCACAGCATCAGTGTCACTAGCCGCTCAGTGTAACCAGCATTAGTGTGCATAGCGCTCAGTGACTACTCAGCATTCAGTGTGCATAGCGCTCAGTGTAACTCAGCATTCAGTGTGCATAGCGCTCAGTGTAACTCAGCATTCAGTGTGCATTGCGCTCAGTGTACCACAGCATTCAGTGTGCATAGCGCTCAGTGTAACTCAGCATTGTGTGCATAGCGCTCAGTGTACACTCAGTGGCATCGCTCAGTGTACCAAGCATCAGGTTACATAGCGCTCAGGTACCACACATTCAGTGTACATAGCGCTCAGTGTAACTCAGCATTCAGTGTGCATAGCGCTCAGTGTACCAGCATTCAGTTGCATTGCGCTCAGTGTACCACAGCTTCAGTGTCGCATAGCGACTCAGTGTAACTCGCATTCAGTGTCATAGCGCTCAGTGTAACCTCAGCATTCAGTGTGCATAGCGCTCAGTGTACCACAGCATCAGTGTGCATAGCGCAGTGTAACCTCAGCATTCAGTGTCACTAGCGCTCAGTGTACTCAGCATTCTGTTACATAGCGCTCAGTGTACCACACATTCAGTGACATAGCGCTCAGTGTACCACAGCTCAGTGACATAGCGCTCAGTGTACCCAGCATTCAGTGTGCATAGCGCTCAGTGTAACTCAGCATTCAGTGTGCATTGCGCTCAGTGTACCACAGCATTCAGTGTCCATAGCGCTCAGTGTAACTCAGCATTCAGTGTACATAGCGCTCAGTGTAACTCAGCATTCAGTGTACATAGCGCTCAGTGTACCACAGCATTCAGTGTCCATAGCGCTCAGTGTAACTCAGCATTCAGTGTGCATAGCGCTCAGTGTAACTCAGCATTCAGTGTGCATAGCGCTCAGTGTACCACGCATTCAGTGTCCATAGCTCAGTGTAACTCACATTATGTGCTAGCGCTCAGTGTAACTCCATTCGTGTGCATAGCGCTCAGTGTACCACAGCATTCAGTGTGCATAGCGCTCAGTGTAACGCACAGCATTCAGTGTGCATAGCGCGCATGTAACTCAGCATTCAGTGTGCATAGCGCTCAGTGTAACTCAGCATTCAGTGTGCATTGCGCTCAGTGTACCACAGCATTCAGTGTCCATAGCGCTCAGTGTAACTCAGCATTCAGTGTGCATAGCGCTCAGTGTAACTCAGCATTCAGTGTGCATAGCGCTCAGTGTACCACAGGGCTTCAGAGTGTCCATAGCGCTCAGTGTAACCAGCATCAGTGTGCATAGCGCTCAGTGTAACTCAGCATTCAGTGTGCTAGCGCTCGTGTTACCACAGCATTCAGTGTGCATAGCGCTCAGTGTACCCACAGCATTCAGTGTCATAGCGCTCAGTGTAACTCAGCATTCAGTGTGTACATAGCGCTCAGTGTACCACAGCTTCAGTGCCATAGCGCTCAGTGTAACTCAGCATTCATGTGCAGCGCTCAGTGTACCACAGCATTCAGTGTCCACAGCGCTCAGTGTAACTCAGCATTCAGTGTGCATAGCGCTCAGTGTACCACAGCATTCAGTGTCATAGCGCTCAGTGTAACTCATCATTCAGTGGTCATAGCGCTCAGTGTACCACAGCATTCTTAGTGTCCATAGCGCTCAGTGTAACCAGCATTCAGTGTGCATAGCGCTTCAGTGTACCGACAGCATTCAGTGTCTAGCGCTCAGTGTAACTCACATTCAGTGTGCATAGCGCTCAGTGTAACTCAGCATTCAGTGTGCATTGCGCTCAGTGTACTCAGCATTCAGTGTGCATAGCGCTCGCGTGTACTCAGCATTCAGTGTGCATGCGCTCAGTGTATACAGCATTCAGTGTGCATAGCCTCAGTTACTCGCATTCGTGTCATAGCGCAGTGCCAAGCATCAGTGTGCTAGCGCTCATTGTACCAGCATTCATGTGCATAGCGCTCAGTGTACCACAGCATTCAGTGTGCATAGCGTCTCAGTGTAACTCAGCATTCAGTGTGCATAGCGTCAGTGTACCACAGCATTCAGTGCATAGCGCTCAGTGACAAGCATTCTGTGCATACGCTCAGTGTAACTCAGCATTCAGTGTGCATAGCGCTCAGTGTAACAGCATTCAGTGTGCATAGCGTCCATGTAACTCAGCATTCAGTGTGCATAGCGCTCAGTGTACCACAGCATTCAGGTGTCCATAGCGGTTCAGTGTACCTCAGCATTCAGTGTGCATAGCGCTCAGTGTACTCACAAGCATTCAGTGTGCATAGTCGCTCAGTGTACACTCAGCATTCAGTGTCCATAGCGCTCAGTTGTAACTCAGCATTCATTGTCATAGCGCTCAGTGTACCACAGCATTCAGTGTGCATAGCGCTCAGTGTACCAAGCATTCAGTGTCCATAGCGCCAGTGTAACTCAGCATTCAGTGTGCATGCGCTCAGTGTAACTCAGCATTCAGTGCCATAGCGCTCAGTGTAACTCAGCATTCAGTGTGCATAGCGCTCAGTGTACCACAGCATTCAGTGTGCATAGCGCTCAGTGTAACTCAGCATTCAGTGTGCATAGCGCTCAGTGTACCACAGCATTCAGTGTGCATAGCGCTCAGTGTAATTCAGCATTCAGTGTGCATAGCGCTCATTGTACCACAGCATTCAGTGTCCATAGCGCTCAGTGTAACTCAGCATTCAGTGTGCATAGCGTCAGTGTACACTCAGCATTCAGTGTGCATAGCGCTCAGTGTAACTCGCAATTCGGTCCATAGCGCTCAGTACACTCAGCATTCAGTGTGTCATAGCGCCAGTGTACCACAGCATTCAGTGGCATAGCGCTCAGTGTACCACAGCATTCAGTGTGCATGCGCTCAGTGTGTACCTCAGCATTCAGTGTCATAGCGCTCCAGTGTAACTCAGCATTCAGTGTCCATAGCGCTCCAGTGTACCACAGCATTCAGTGTGCAAGCGCTCATGTACACAGCATTCAGTGTGCATAGCGCTCAGTGTACCCAGCATTCAGTGTGTCATAGCGCTCAGTGTACTCAGCATCATTCAGTGTGCATTGCGCTCAGTGTAACTCAGCATTCAGTGTGCATAGCGCTCAGTGTACCACAGCATTCAGTGTGCATAGCGCTCAGTGTAACTCAGCATTCAGTGTGCATAGCGCTCAGTGTAACTCAGCATTCAGTGTGCATAGCGCTCAGTGTAACTCAGCATTCAGTGTGCATAGCGCTCAGTTAACCTCAGCATTCAGTGTGGCATAGCGCTCAGTGTAACTCGCATTCAGTATTGCATAGCGCTCAGGTACCACAGCATTCAGTTGTGCATAGCGCTCAGTGTAACTCAGCATTCAGTGTGCATAGCGCTCAGTGTACTCAGCATCAGTGTGCATAGCGCTCATTGTAACTCATCATTCAGTGGTTCATCGCTCAGTGTACCAGCATTCAGTGTCATAGCGCTCAGTGTAACTCAGCATTCAGTGTGCATAGCGCTCAGTGTACCACAGCATTCAGTGTGCATAGCGCTCAGTGTAACTCAGCATTCAGTGTCCATAGCGCTCAGTGTAACTCAGCATTCAGTGTGCATAGCGCTCAGTGTACCACTCATTCAAGCTGTGTCATAGCGCATACTCAGCATTCAGTGTGCATAGCGCTCAGTGTACCACAGCATTCAGTGTGCATAGCGCTCAGTGTAACTCAGCATTCAGTTGTGCATAGCGCTCAGTGTAACTCAGCATTCAGTGTCCATAGCGCTCAGTGTAACTCAGCATTCAGTGTCCATAGCGCTCAGTGTAACTCAGCATTCAGTGTCCATAGCGCTCAGTGTAACTCAGCATTCAGTGTGCATAGCGCTCAGTGTAACTCAGCATTCAGTGTGCAAGCGCTCAGTGTACCAGCATTCAGTGTGCCCCATAGCGCTCATGTAACTCAGCATTCAGTGTGCATGCGCTCAGTGTAACTCAGCATTCAGTGTCATAGCGCTCAGTGTACCCACAGCATTCAGTGTGCATAGCGCTCAGTGTACCACAGCATTCAGTGTTGCACTAGCGCTCAGTGTACCACAGCATTCAGTGTGCATAGCGCTCAGTGTAACTCAGCATTCAGTGTGCATAGCTCCAGTGTTAACTCAGCATTCAGTGTGCCATAGCGCTCAGTGAACTCAGCTTAGTGTGCATAGAGCGCTCAGTGTACTCACAGCTTCAGTGTGCATAGCGCTCAGTGTACTCAGCATTCAGTGTGCATAGCGCATCGAGTGTACCACAGCATCAGTGTACTAGCGCTCAGTGTAACTCAGCATGCAGTGTACATAGCGCTCAGTGTAACCAGCATTCAGTGTACATAGCGCTCAGTGTACCACACATTCAGTGTGCATAGCGCTCAGTGTAACTCAGCATTCAGTGTGCATAGCGCTCAGTGGTACCCACAGCATTCATTGTGCATAGCGCTCAGTGTACCCAGCATTCAGTGTGCATAGCGCTCAGTGTCCACAGCATTCAGTGTGCATAGCACTCAGTGTAACTCAGTTGTAGCGCGTTTTACGCTCGCGTTCGTGCCGCTATTTTCACTAACATTTCCGATGCGCATGCGATTGCGTGTCGTTCGTTTTGCGGCAAGTATTTTCGTGCAATCGCCTGCATTTTGCTTTAAAGATAGCGAAAGCGCGAGCGCAAAAAAAAGTGCACTAATGCACAGAAAGCGCTCACACAAACGCATGCGTTATCGCACGTGCGTGCTTGGTTGTTGTAGTGTGGCCTCACCCTAACTCAGCATTCAGGTGTGTTCAACAGTGCTCAGTGTTCAACAGCATTTAGTATGTACAGCGCATCATATATATGCGGTCTATAACAGCGTTCGGTGTGTAAAACAGCAGTCGGTGTGTAAAACAGCAGTCAGTGTTTAAAACATTGTTCATTGTGTGAAACAGCGTCTGGTGTGTGTTAAACAGCAGTCAGTGTGTAAAACAGCGTTGGTGTGTGCTAAGGGGTAGGCCACACTGCTCGCTTTTTTGCATTTTTTCATATCATTGAAAACGCGCAACCACGAAAACGCAGTTTTGGGTGCTTTGCCGATTTGCGTTCCGCATTTTAAATCGCATCGCATGCGTTTTTCATGTGTAATAAAACAGCGTTCGGCGTGTAAAACATTGTTTGGTGTGTGTAAAACAGCATTTCGGTTTGTGTGTAAAACAGCGTGGATTTGTAAAAGCTTCAATGTAAAACAGCGTTCAGTGTGTTAACTGCAGTCATTGTGTGTAAAACAGCAGTCGGTGTTTAAAATACATTCGCATGTGTAAAACAGCGTTTAGGTGTAAAACAGCAGTCGCGTGAGTTAATCGTCGTGTGTAAAACAGTGTTCAGTGTTAGGACAGCATTCAGTGTTAAACAGCGTTTGGTGTATACTGCAATATCAAATGTGTATACCAGCGTACAGTGGTAAACACGTTCGTGTGTACGCACTATTAAGTGGTATTGCAATATTAAGTGTGTATAATGGTGTTCCATGTGTTTAAGTGTGTATAAGTGTTCAGTGTGTACTGCAATAATAATTGTGTATAACAGCGTTCATGTGTACTGCAATTAAGTGTACTAAACAGCGTTAGTGTGTACTGCAATATTAAGTGTGTATGACAGCGTTTAGTGTGTACTGTTAATATTAGTGTGCATAACAGCGTTCAGTGTGTACTGTAATATTAAGTGTGCATAACATCGTTGTGTGTACTGTAATAATTAAATGTGTAAAACGGCATTCAGTGTGTATTGCAAAATATTAAATGTGTATAACTTCAGTGTGCACTGCACAATTAAGTGTGTAACGTTCAGTGTACGCAATATTAAGTGTGTATAACACGTTCAGTGTGTACTGCAATATTAAGTGTGATAACACGTTCATGTGCACTGCAATATAATGTGTATAACACGTTCAGTGTGTACAACAACGTTCAAGTGTGCCTGCAATATTAGTCTATATAACGTCATTTGTAAACAACGTTCAGTGTGCACTGCAATATTAAGTGTGTTTAACAACGTTCAGTGTGTACTACAATATAAAGTGTATATAACGGCATTCAGTGTGTACTGCAATATTAAGTGTGTATAACACGTTCATTGTTTACTGCAATATTAAGTGTGATAACACGTTCAGTGTGCACTCCATATTAAGTGTGTATAACAACGTTCAGTGTGCACTGCCAATATTAAGTGTGTATAACACGTTCAGTGTGCCATGCAATATAAGTGTGTATAACAACGTTTCAGTGGTGCATCTGCAATATAGTGTGTAAACAACGTAGTGTGCACTGCAATATTAAGTGTAACAACAACGTTCAGTTGTACTGCAATATTAAGTGTTGCATAACAACTTCATGTGTACTGCCAATTAAGTGTGCATAACAACTTTCAGTGTGTACTGCAATATTAATGTAAACAACGTTCAGTGTGACTGCAATATTAAGTGTATAACAAGTACGTTCAGTGTGCACTGCATATTAAGTGTATAAACGTTCAGTGTGAACAATGTTCGTGTGCACTGCAATATTAAGTGTGTATAACAACGTTCAGTGTGTACTACAATATAAGTGTATATAACAGCATCAGTGGTACTGCAATATTAAGTGTGTATACCAATTTCAGTGTGTACTGCAATATTAAGTGCATAACAACGTTCAGTGTGCACCTGCAATATTAGTGTTTATAACACGTCATTGTGACTGCAATATTAAGTGTGTATAACACCGTTCAGTTGTGTACTGCATTTAATGTGCATACACGTTCAGTGTGTCTTGCAATATTAAGTGTGTATAACAACGTTCAGTGTGTACTGCAATATTAAGTGTGCATAACAACGTTCAGTGTGTACTGCAATATTAAGTGTGCATAACAATGTCAAGTGTGTACTGCAATATTAAGTGTATAACAATGTTCAGTGTGTACTGCAATATTAAGTGTATAACAATGTTCAGTGTGCAGTGCAATATTAAGTGTGTATAACAATGTTCAGTGTGTACTGCAATAAAGTTGTAGAACAACATTCAGTGTGCACTGTAATATTAAGTGTATAACAACGTTCAGTGTGTACTGCAATATTAAGTGTATAACAATGTTCAGTGTGCACTGCAATATTAAGTGTGTATAACAACGTTCAGTGTGCACTGCAATATTAATGTGTATAACAACGTTCAGTGTGCACTGCAATATTAAGTGTGTATAACAACGTTCAGTGTGTATAAACTTAATCACTGTAGTTACAAATAACCTCCTAATCATTCACTCAGCTATTGCTTACAGTTTTAATGTTTTTCTCTCCAAGTGCAGTGTGACCTGGCGCTGCCTATACACAGATGACATTTTATCAGAGCTGCATTTCCTATAGATCCTTGGCTAGTCTGAATGTTTTAATTTCCTGAGTACCCAGAAAGCCAGCACCATTTCTCGCTTTTCATTAACTGGGACAATGCTTTCCCAGAACAGATATTGGATGAGGTGGCGCTGGGGGAGATTCCCGAATGTGACAGCTGCAGAGGTCCCTGTGTGTCCTTTGTAGAAGTTGTTGGCGCACCTGACCAGAGATAAATGTAGCCCCATGTTACTCTTGTGTCTACACTAACATTGCATGTTAATCACTGCAGCAAGTATGCATCCTATAAATAGGGTGTGCAATGTTCAGTAGTGTGACTCATGTTACACAGAGTATACGCAATACTGAAAACCACCATGAAATGTAGCAGTATTATATACACAATTATACCCACTGGTCTGCCCCCTTGCTGGGCCCTATGTGGGTCAACAGTGAACAAAATGCTGCGCAAGACCAGTATGTAGATGAAATGGTTGTAGCCATATTAGTCCAGTATCATACACTAAGAGATGAGTCTGTAGATATGGTGATACCTTTTTATTATGGACTAACAGTTCATTTTTACAGACAAGCTATCGAGAGATACACTTCTCTCTTCCTCAGTCAAGCAGTACTAAGAAACACAGGGTACAGCACATCTTAAAGTTGATAGCGTTACAACCTTTTTTTTGGAAGTCCTATTACGTCAGGAATGTAAACAAGGATAAGCATATAGGGTGAACTATAAGCAGTAAAGCATAAAAACAACAACAAAGTAAACATTAGGGATTGTAAATAGGACATAATTAGTAAAAGTAATTAGATACAGACAAGGTACAAGCAGTCAGGGACGGGGGAAGTGGGAATGGATCAAACATATCCTGATAGTGGTTGAGGATCCCATGTCCCTATTTAAACCATTTTGTTTACTGTTAAATAAAGGATCATTTGAAGTTGAAAGTTTTTCCTTTCCTGTGTTTTTTAAATTGTCCTTTAAGTATCAATATTGAGAGGTCCATTCAGAATGATTAGGAAGTGTGAAATGGAGTCCGATTGGTGTGCGGGTTGTGTTGTTATCCTGGCAATTGGTTTTTATTTCATGAATTGTTATAGTGTGTCGGTTATTCATTCTCTGTGTAATTCTTGTCCTGTTTCCCCAATTGCCCTGCACTGGGACACTTGTTACATTGGATCATGTAAACACATTCCTGGATGCGCAGTATGATCCTTTAATGGTGAAGTGCCTTTATCATGTGCATATTGGTTGATTCATTGATATGATGACACTGTTACTTTCTTATTGATGTTTTTGTGGATGATCTGCTGCATCTGTCTATATGTTTTCTATAAATGGAGGTGTGCAGTTTACCATCTTTAATGCAGATTGTAGCGTCCAGAAAATGAATGGAATCTGCTGGGTAGTCCATTTTTAGTGCGATGGATGGAAGTTTGTAAATGAGCTGTGAAATTTAGTGAGGTTTTCCTCACCTTCTGTCAAGACCATTGAAGGACCGCAGAGGTTTTTATTATTGACCTAATTCAGGTGGACAACCTGGAAACATTATTGTGCTGGAAGATATTGTGTCATAGGAAATGCCCCATATTCCCCATGTGACTGATCCTACACCGCACATTCCCCATAGTGACTGATACTACACCGCCCATTCCCCATAGTGACTGACACTACACACCGCACATTCCCTCGTGACTGACACTACACCGCATCTCCCATAGTGCTGCCACTACACCGCCATATCCCCTAGTGACTGCTACTACACGCACATTCCCCATAGTGACTGATAATACACTGCACATTCCCCATAGTGACTGATACTACACACCGCACATTCCCCATAGTGACTGATAATACACTCACATTCCCCATAGTGACTGATACTACAACCGCACATTCCCCTAGTGACTGACACTACACCCACATCCCCATAGTGACTGATAATACACTCACATTCCCCATAGTGACTGATACTACACTGCACATTCCCCATAGTGCTGATACAACACTACACATTCCCCATAGTGACTGATACAACACTACACATTCCCCATAGTGACTGATACCACACTGCAATTCCCCAGTGACTGATACTACACTGCATATGCCTTGGGAATCAGTAACCTATAAGGTGAACCCACGGCTGTGACTGAGCCGTAGAATAAAGAAGTTTATGGGTAAACACAGACAAGACAAGTGCAAATTGTAAATAAAATCCCAGCGAGTCGAACTTTGTTTTAAGAAACCTGGAAAACAAGACAGCCGGGTTTAAATCAGAGGCGTTCGAATCCTGTACTTGGCTGAATCACGTGAACTTTGTCTGTCATGTAACATAGTAATGAATGTTATTCTAACTGACCTTTGCTTAACCCATTCCGTTTTAATTAGAAAGTAAAAAAAAAATTTAAGGACAGCTTACTATCCATGTTAAAGGGCAAGGTCATCCCTTAAATGAAAAATTATTATAGGTAAATCACCCCTCAGACCTCAAAACTACAATAGACAGGTTTCGGACTAGCCTGTTATACAGCAAAATGTTCTTATCCCCTTCCCTCTGCCTCTCAAAGTTCTGTCCCCCCTCCAAGCTCGCACATGCTCAGATGAGACAGCTAGAAGAACAGCGTTCACCAATGGCTGTGATGTCATCTGTTACATTTGTGACTGACAGCTGACAACTGGAAGAATTAGCAAGCAGAAAGAGGTAACAGGAAATCAGACAGTTTTTTTCAGGTTAGTCTCTGAGGTATCTAACTATTGCAGTTAGTTTGTGTACCGGCATGAGGAAGGGCATTTGGGGGTAAATTATATACCCTAATAACATTTGTAGAGTTTCAGTTTCCACTTGCAGAAGTTATGTTTATCCATTATAATCTGTCCAAAGCCTGTACTCTACATGATTCCTCAGTCCTCTTCTCATCCTTCCCCAGAAATCAAGCAGTAAAATACATTTATGGTGCAAACAACACAACATATTGTTGTTCAACTGGTTTGGTTTATACAACAATTGTATTGCTTATAAAAGCTCTGACCAGACATATAGATACCCCACTTATGTCCAGTACAAACCAAATACTAAAAGGCACTTTGTAGGTTTACTACACACCTTCAAGTATTAATCAGAGACAAGGTACATTTCTCTTGAATTAATAGTATTCCACATGCATTGGTTTACACACAAATGTGTGTCCAACCTCAAGATTAATCTAAACTATATTCATATAGGGAAAAAAATAATCTCCAAAAAGAGGGGGATTAAATACAATAATAAAATCCATGAGCGTGGTTTTGTCCCAAAACCGTCTTTATATCGTTTCACAAGGTTAGGATATAGTATATGGATATATCAACCCACTTGAACATAATATAGCTCCACACGCTACAATACACAAACTCCCACAAAGCGATACACTGGCGCACACCGAAAAGAAAACACACACCAAGTCTTCAAATCATACAGGTGAACACGACTTTACTTGAATAGCTGAAAACTATCCAGGACCCCCTGCAAGCTCGAAACTTGTCGGGAGTCCTGGATATGTTTCAGCTATTCAAGTAAGTCGTGTTCACCTGTATGATTTGGACTAGGTGTGTGTTTCTTTCCGGTGTGTGTCAGTGTCTCGCTTTGTGGGAGTTTTTGCACACAGATGTGCCCTGCTTGTCAATGAGAAGGCATGTTTCTTGGATCTGCTCTTTATTGGCTACGCCTGTGTCAAAAAATGACCATTCTGAGGCCAAATCTTACAGATTCCATCTGTGGTGTAAAGATCTGTACTGTTGTACCCAGCTAGAGGCTTGTGTCTTGTGGTTTATCTCCCTAGTTAATGATACTTTAACCTTTGTAATGAACAATGAGATTTTTCTTGTGTCAGGCTTGGCTGAAACGGTCTCAAAGGATTCCTACAGCTGATAAGGTCTCATAGACTTGTTTAAATTGTGTGTTGTGCCCGGAAACACAAGGTTACTGATGTGACACACTGTTTTACACTTTATAAAGTACAGGTGATACAGTTAGTCCTTTTTATGTAGAGATGTAGGACTTCAAATAGAAAGAAAAAGAACGCACGAGCGTTCGAAACATGTTGTGTTTGGTTGGTGAATAAATTGTTTGCAACTTAACTTTGCGCCTTGGTGTCTTCCTGCCTATTTGCTATTTGCAGATTTCATTCAGTGTGGATGCGCCACCACTGCAGGAGTGGACACCAGCGACTTAGGAGCAGCTGGAACACTTACCTGGTTTCAGAGTGTAGGACACCTGTTCTTTAGTGGTAATATAAAGGTCAATGAAACCCACCTACTCTGTTTATAGGAATAGTCTTCCGTCTCTGAGACCATGTTATTTGCACAACTTGTGCACATCCACTGTGTCCTTCTCACACATTTACCCAGAGATGTGATTTAGGGCTGGCCACACTGCTGCGTTTTTTTTTTCGTTTTCGATTGCGCTTGCGTTTTTAAAAAATCATTGAAAACGCGGCAACGCAAAAAAACACCGTTTTTCAGTGCGTTGCGATTGCGTTTTGCGTTCTGCATTTTTAATCGCAATCGCATGCGTTTTCCTATACTTATTGAAGAAATCGCAAGCGCAAACGCAAAAAAAAATCGCACATGAAATCGCATGCTATTGCGTTTGCGTTGCATGTGGCCAACCCCTTAGGATCATTTTAAAGGTATGGTAAAAAGGCTTTTTATATGACCAGTTACCCTTTAAAGACTTTAGATAGAACCAACATGAACCTTCGTACACTACCTCCTGACAACGACTTCACCATCATTTTGCAGTTGATTGTTATACTGTATTAATAGATAACACAGTTAAGAGCACAGGTAGGGTTGTTGCATGTGTCCATACTTGGACAGGAGTGGGGCCAAAACCCTGAGTCCTGCAGTCATGGCTGAAATCCTGTCCAAGGCACGGATTCGGGCAGCCCCGCCCCCATAATGCCCACCACCTCCGCCCCACCTTTGCCACACCTCTGGTTCCACCCCGTCTCTGCCCCCCCCCCCACACTGATCACAGGTAAAACCACTGCTACACTTGACATTACAACCGAAATGTTATATTTGTTTTTTTAAAAAACATGAAGCAAGATACCGGCAGACAGGAACCATCAGACACGAACTCCGTAAGCATGATAAAACATAGCTTTTATTGCTGCTGATAAAATCAAAATGCTAAATCACACGGCACTAAATCGCATGTAGGGGAGGGGGATGTGGCCTGACGCGTTTCGTGAGAACTTTCGCTTCATTCGGTATCTTGCTTCATGATATGTGTATTTTCGCGGTTTGGTCGGACTGACTTACCTGCAATACCTGGACGCTGATACCTTCTCTCTATACGTGGTGTAGCTCCCCACAGTAAGTTTTACCACTGCCCTTTTTTAAAAAAACAGCTTGGGCCTTAAAGGGAACTGTGGTCCCCATACAATTTGCCTTTATTAATAAACCACACTCCCTTTAAAATGACTCAGAATCATGCTTCTAGTTGCAGTCTGTCCAAAGTTACAGCAGTATAAAGGGTGTTTTTCCTGCAGTACTGAGAGCTGTGACATCCGCAGCACCACTGCTCTGCCCCCAATTTTCAGTCTTGAGCATGCCAACTGCTGGACAGAGCATCATTAGCTGCATCATGACCCCCACACCCAAACTTCTGAATCATTTTTAAGCTAGCTATAACCTAGAAATATTTTTCTTCCTCTCCTTAAGGTGTCCATAGGGAGAGAAAGGACACAGAGAATGGTTGCAGCTCTGAACTAGCTTCAGAAAGGGGGGTGGGAGGGTTCTTAGGCTGGGTACACACCAGACAATATTTTTGGCTGGTGTGGGGTGGGCAGCCGCAACCGACCTCGATCGTCCATTCGTCTGGATCGGACGAAAGGACGATTGGAAAATCCCAATCGATTGTGCGGTTCTCTATGGAGCCGCACGGTCGATCGTTCGCAAATTCGTAGCGAGCGCTCGTCAAAACAAATTGTCCCTCCATGTGTACCCAGCCTTAGACAGCACATCCTGTGACTGTCACAAACTCAGACAGTCAGGACAGACAAGGAAGTGTGACTTTACAACTTATTACTTAAGATCCAGAAGCTAGAGACATCACCCTAGGCTTGTTTAAAAGCCTTTAAATAGAGGGGTATATTGACTTAAAAGTGGTAGGGGTCTCTCTGAATATTGCAATACAAATACATGAAATAGAAGAACAGATCTTTATCCTCCTACTTACAGCTGCTCTGACTTGCAAGGTTGACATTGAGGGACGATGGAATTAGATCCCAACGTGAAATATGACACAGAATAAATTGTCTTAGTAACAAAAGAAACCGTTTTATTACTTTGCCTTTTTATCTGGAGATAATTCTAAATTCACATCCGAATACCAGAACCAGGGAGAAGTGACTAACGCAGAAAGCCGTTGGCGTACTGAATTTTTACCTGCAAACAACTGCCTATGCAGCGTGGGGGGGGGAAGGGTTATTTAGACAGCTGCTCGCAACATGTGACCTATTGCCCCTCCAAACGATAGGTGTTTGGGCTACCAGGCTAAAAACTTTAGATAGCAATTAACCTTTGATCCTCTAATTCACACCTTTCACTTATACTGCCAGTGAACAGTTTATCATTAAAGAGACGCTACTCCATTTTAAAAATTAATATTTAAAGGATTAGCTCACTGAAAAAGTCGAGCCTTTTCTTTTGGGAGTTATTTGAAGAATGGGAGGTAAAGGACCTATGTCTAACCTCCCGTTCTTTAATTACTGTTACAGTAGCGGGGGAACAAAGCACTTACCCGCGAGCGTGCTCATTGCTGATTCACCTGATATTTCCTGACTGTTTCCTGATTCAACAAAACTGTAGAGTGCAGTTCAATAGGTGGTATTGAGGCATTAGTCCAGTCGGGAGTTAGGCTGAGGTCCCACTACTACGCATCAAAGCGTGCGCGTACTCGCGAGCGTTATCACACGCGATTGCCTCATACGTGTATTATCGGCCAGGAGTGGGGCTGCATTAGCGTGGTAGTCCGAGATCTGGATACCACCGTGCATTTTCCTTAATCGCAGGTAGGATTGTGACACTGAGTCTTTCTTTAAGGGGTTGTAAGGCTCTTCTTCCTGTGTGGTTCAGTTTGATGATGGAGGGTTTAGCACAAGTAAGGCTGCAGATACCTTAAAGGGCATGTCCACCCCCAAAACTTAACTGTAACCCTCTACTGGCCCCACTGTGTAGTTTTAACCTAAATATCTGCTCCTTATGGTTCTCCTGCAGTCCTATATTCTAGTTAAGGGTTCTCTCTTGTTATACAGTGTCCCAATCCCCTCCCTTTTTCTCTAGGGTGTTAATCGCCTTTTAGGGTGTTTGTATTTCAGGATGACAGAATGGAGAACTGTTGCCTTTAGTTAACCCTACAGTGCTGAAGCTAAGAAACCTGTTTATTCCCCCTTAAATTGCTTTTTGTGTTTTCAAGGGGCCTTTCTCTTTTTAGTCTAAACTAAATTTAGACTAATGTAGACATGGCTCTTGTTTGTACCCCAGAGAGACTGTTCTTTCAGAGCGTTTGGGAGCCATGTATATATTGAACCAGCTACTTATAGATCAGACCAAATTACACCTGTTTTCTACCAATAGATCTACTACCGAGCAATATGTGGAATTAAAGGCAAGCAGGCTAAATTTTTACATGTCCAAGTTAAAACGAAATATTCCACAGATATAAATATGGGGAGAGTGAACATTATAACGTCTACCAGTGGTGGTGATCAGCAATGGCAGCCTTTCAGAAGGGAGCCATAATCATCCAAAGCAAGCCTGTACATAGAACGACTATTACAAGTCACTGTACAACCCAAATCAAGCAAACACGAATCAAACTATGGGATCTTCTGCAACACACAGGAGGGGCACAGGGAAACACAGCCTTTACGTGTATGTGACACCAATCACTAATTTTAGGATTGACTTACAGTCTATCAGACTTGCTTTTTATTTATTTGGGTTGCAGTGAATTCCAGGTGATACTTTACCAGGGCTGGTCAGGATGAAATATTGTCTCTTATGCCGGATAGACACTATTAACACGTTAGATAGATTAGACACTCATGTCTATGCACTGTTAAAACTTTGCTGGAACTACAGAAGAAAGTGATGGGATGACAGAAGGTGAGTATTTAGTGTCAGCCTGGACCACAACATCACAGAATATGACTATTTTATTACGCCTAATAAGTCCATATACAGGTTTGTACACACAGGTTTGACTGATCACCTGGGCCACATTGACCAGACGTAACGCTTGAAAAGCGCACGTGCGCATTGGCTTTTGTGCAATAGTCCATCGGAGTGCATGCAATTCACAAAAAATGGTGATGACATGCGGATCGCAGAGCATGCTATGTGGCCAACTGCATTGCGTTTCTCACGTGATAACAGGTCGCCAAACACAATCGTCATTTTGTGAGAAATGTGCTAGTGTGGCCTAGCCCTAGGCAGATCTGCCAGGGGTTTTTCAATAGGAACAATTTTTTCTGGAACACAAGCCTATTACCATCCTAATTCTTGGAACATTGTTTCTGCTTTTTAGGAATCAGAATCACCAACCCTGCCACATGCACCCACAATACCCCTTAAGGGTATCCCACCGTTTTTATAAGTTTTGTGATCCAGTTCTATTGAAGACGGGAGGTAAAGGAGCTGGGCCTTACCTTCCGTTCTTCAATAGAACACCAGGACCAGGAACAAGGTAAAAACTTACCCGCTCGCTCGCTCCCCCGGCGCTTGGTCTGACAGGTCCCGACGACCTTGTCTCCTATGCACATAATCGCACATGCGCATAGAAGACAAGGTCCGTCGGGACCGGTCAGACTACGCGCGGGGGAGCGAGCGAGCAAGTTTCTTACCTTGTCTCCTGGCTCCTGTATTTTTCTATTGAAGAACGGAAGTAAGGCACAGCTCCTTACCTCCCGTTCTTCAATAGAACTGGATTCACAAAATTTATAAAAACAAGCGAGATACCCTTAAACCTGTGCCTACTCTCAGTACACATGGCTGCATTGTTAGTCATAGCAGCTTTGGTAAAGGCTCCATTGCTATTATATAACCTGGTAGGATGTACAACTGCCAGGAGTAGATTCAAACCCTGGTAAAAAGACCATTAACCTGCTTTGAATTATTTGTCTCCTTTAAACCATTCAGAGCTGGATCATTAGACTCTGATTATGAGGTTAAAAATGTTTAGATCACACCATGGTTGTGGATTTCTCGCTTCAGGAAAACAGCTGTACAGCCCAGGTTGCCGAGTCCTTACTTGCACCCTACATATTTCCTGTTTGCAGTGAAGGGTTACACTTAGTATGAATAGCAGACAAGTTCCAGATGTTTACTACAGCTGCCAAATTCACCTCGGGACAAGCAGTGCCATAAAATCCTGGCATTAACCAAGACCACATGATCCCATTATCCCACTACATCTCCCAACTCCCCCCACTCTACTTCTTTGGGGTCTGTGTTGTACGTACTGTACGGCCGAACAGCATAACCACATTAAACAAACTGTCATTGTTTCATTCCTTCACTTCCTGGAACAGAACCAAGCCAGTTTGTGCTCCTGGGGTATCCACCATTTTACTAGTATTGAGAGGGGATTGTGTGGTATACTGGCATGTGACCTAGACAGGTTTTTTTAGTATATAAATGGGCAGGTTGGGAGACAAATCACTGCCATTTCTAGTGGATGGAATGGCCCTTGGAGCTTGGTTATTCATTATATGGGCAGATAATAAACTTCAGAGCAGCTGAAGGGAAAAGCAAAAGATAGAGACTTCATGTGGGGGACGTCAGAAGGGAAAAGTCACGTTGTGGACAGTCAGGAAAGGGAGAAGAAGTCACATGGTAGATAGTCAGTAAAGGAGAAATCACATGGTGGACAGTCAGGAAGGGAAAAGTCACGTTGTGGACAGTCAGGAAAGGGAGAAGAAGTCACATGGTAGATAGTCAGTAAAGGAGAAGTCACATAGTGGACAGTCATGGAAAGAACTCACATGGTGGACAGTTAGGAAGGGAGAATAAGTCACATGGTGGACAGTCAGGAAGGGAGAATAAGTCACATAGTGGACAGTCATGAAAATAACTCACATGGTGGACAGTTAGGAAGGGAGATAAGTCCACATGGTGGACAGTCAGGAAGGAAAAGAAGTCACATAGTGGACATGTCATGAAAAGAACTCCTATGGTGACAGTCAGAAGGGAGAATAAGTCACATAGTGGACAGTCATGAAAAGAACTCATATGGTTGGACAGTTAGGAAGGAAGAATAAGTCACATGGTGGACAGTCAGAGAAGGGAGATAAGTCACATGTGGGCAGTCATGAAAAGAAGTCACATTGGGACAGTCAGGAAGGGAGAAGAAGTCACATGGTGGACAGTTCAGGAAGGGGAATAAGTCACATAGTGGGCAGTCATGAAAAGAAAGTCACTGGTGGAACAGTCAGGAAGGGAAAGAAGTCACATAGTGGACGTTCATGAAAAGAACTCATATGGTGGACAGTTAGGAAGGAGAATATTCACATGGTGGACAGTCAGGAGGGAGAATAAGTCACATAGTGGGCAGTCTGAAAAGAAGTCACATGGTGGACAGTCAGAAGGGAGAAAAGTCACATGTGGACAGTTAGGAAGGGAAATAAGTCACTAGTGGGCAGTCATGAAAAGAAGTTCCACACGTGGACAGTCAGGAAGGGAGAAGAAGTCACATGGTGGACAGTCAGGAAGGGAGAATAACTCACATGGTAGACAGTCAGGAAGGGAGAAGAACTCACATGGTGGACAGTCAGGAAGGGAGAAGTGACATGGTGGACAGTCAGAAGGGAGAAGAACTCACATGGTGGACAGTCAGGAAGGGAGAAGTCACATTGGGACAGTCAGAAGGGAAGAAAAGTCACATGGTGGAACGTCAGGAAGGGAGAAGAGTCCTGGTGGACGTCAGGAGGGCGAAGAACTCACATGGTGGACAGTCAGGAAGGAGAGAAGTGCATGGTGGACATGTCAGGAAGGGAGAAGAACTCACATGGTGGACAGTCAGAAGGGAGAAAGTCACATGGTGGACAGTCAGAAGGGAGAAGAAGTCCCTGGTGGACAGTCAGGAAGGAGAAGAAGTCCTGTGGTGGACAGTCAGGAAGGCGAAGACGTCACATAGTGGACAGTCGGAAGGAGAAGAAGTCACATGGGGGCAGTCAGAGAGGGAGAAGTCACTGGTAGATAGTTAGGAAGGGAGAAGTCACATGGTGGACAGTCAGGAAGGGAGAAGAAGTCACATGGGGCAGTCAGGAAGGGAAAGTCATGTAAGTAGTTACAGGGAGAAGTCACATGGTGAAAGTTAGAAAAGGAGAAGAAGACACATGGTAGACAGTCAGGAAGGGAGAAAATGTCACATGGTGGACAGTCAGGAAGGGAAAGTCACATGGTATACAGTGGAAGGGACAAAATGTCACATGGTGGACAGTCAGGAAGGGAGAATAAGTCCATGTGGACAGTTAGGAAGGAGAATAGTCACATAGTGGGCAGTCATGAAAGAGTCACACGGTGACAGTCAGGAAGGGAGAAGAAGTAACATGGTAACATCAGGAAGGGAGAAGAAGTCACATGGTGGACTCAGGAAGGGAGAATAACTCACATGGTAGACATCAGGAAGGGAAGAAACTCACATGGTGGACATTCAGAAGGGTATTGACATGGTGGACAGTCAGGAAGGGAATCAATCACTGTGACGTCCGGAAGGAGAAGTCACATGGTGGACAGTCAGGAAGGGAGAAGAAGTCACATGGTGGACAGTCAGGAAGGGAGAAGAAGTCCTGTGGTGGACAGTCAGGAAGGGCGAAGAACTCACATGGTGGACAGTCAGGAAGGGAGAAGTGACATGGTGGACAGTCAGGAAGGGAGAAGAACTCACATGGTGGACAGTCAGGAAGGGAGAGTCACATGTGGACATCAGGATGGGAGAAGAGTCACAGGTGACAGTCAGGAAGGGAAAATCCTGTGGTGGACAGTCGGAAGGGCGAAGACGTCACATAGTGGACAGTCAGAAGGGAGAAGAGTCCAATGGGGGGCAGTCAGGAAGGGAAGTCCATGGTAGATAGTTGGAAGGGAGAAGTCACATGGTGGACAGTCTAGGAAGGGAGAAGAATTCACTGGGGGGCAGTCAGGAAGGGAGAAGTCACATGGTAATAGTTAGGAAGGGGAATCACATGGGGAAAGTTAGAAAAGGAGAAGAAGACACATGGTAGACAGTCAGGAAGGGAGAAAAATGTCACATGGTGGACAGTCAGGAAGGAGAAGTCACATGGTAGACAGTCGGAAGGGAGCAAAATGTCACATGGTGACAGTCGGAAGGGGAAGTCACATGGTAGACAGTCAGGAAGGAAAAAATGTCACATGTGGTACGTAAGCCAGTGAGAAAAATGTCACATTGGTGGACAGTCAGGAAGGGAGAAGTCACATGGTAGACAGTCAGGAAGGGAGAAAAATGTCACATGGTAGAACAGTCAGGAAGGGAGAAAAATGTCACATGGTAGCAGTCGAAGGGAGAAAAATGTCACATGGTAGACAGTCAGGAAGGGAGAAAAATGTCACTGGTGGACAGTCAGGAAGGGAGAAAAATGTCACTTGTGAACAGGAGAAAAGTCACATGGTGGACAGTCAAGAAGGGAGAGAAGTCACATGGGGACAGTCAGAGGAGAAGTCACATGGAAGTCAGAAGGGAGAGTCACATGTAATAACAGTCTCATCATTCTGTAGAACAGTCAGGAGGTTAGGTAAGGCCAATAGCGATAGGCTGGATGAAGAGATGGAGCAGTGCTGGTAGGGGTAAGAATATAGATGGCAATACATGGCACAGTACTTGTTTCTACCATAATGTTGCTGTCTTTCTCCCTTTGGTGCCATTTTGTCTCTGTAATGTTAGTTTTATTGCTTGGTCCCTATCCAGGGCTGCTCTTTGTTCTCCTTTAACTTTAGGTCTCCAATAGAAATCTCTGGAAAGATCAGTGGAGCCGGCATTTTGCAGCTGGGAGCTGCACATCCTCATACATCAACACTAGGATCTGGGTCGTGGAGCAAACTGGGCGTTGGGGAAGAAATGGAGGGGGTTTTCTTGCGTTCCTCCTGGGGCTCTGTTACCTGGTATGACTCTGCAACTGCACAAATCCTGATCTGGGCTCAGCCAGATCTCCTCCTGCTCTTTCCTTTGCTACATGATGTTTGTATAGAGATTTCGTTTGATAATGCATGGGGGGGATACAGCAGTGTTTGGGGATAACGCTCTTAGTAACATGTTAACCTAACCAGGTCAGATTTCATTCATGCAGCCACTCAGGATTATAATGGGAATCTGGAGAGTGTTAAGAAATGAAAAGAAACATCTAGGAATCTATATTCATTATTAACATGTGTTTGGGCCAAACCCTGTCCATGCGCCGCCCAAACCTGTTAATGACCAGCCGTGCCCATATGGGCCAAAATACCACAAAATGTGCTCACAGTATGAATTGTCCGTGTGTGCTTTTTCACCAGAAGGATAAGACATTCTGCAGAAAACATTCAGGGAGATGTTATAAAAAGTTCTTATAAAATGGTGCTAATTTTGTCCAACCAATCAGATGTTATTTACCATTTGAAAGCCAACATCTGATTGGTTGGGGCAAAATTAGCACCATTTTTTAACAATAGAACTTGAATAACCCGCTTATCGTTAAAAATGGTGCTAATTTTGCCCCAACCAATCAGATGTTAAATAAGTTCTGATTGGTTGGGGCAAATTAGCACCATTTTCAATGATAAGAACTTTTATGAATCTCCCTGATAGTGTAAAATGTAAAATAATATTTTTATGCCTCTCACATTGACTTATTCTAGAGCTAGTCACAAGTTAATGAAAATAATATTGAAATATTAGAATTTTTTGATCTGGTATTAGTGGATCATATACCAGAAACCTACGGAAATTTTCTTTTCGAAAATCTATAACTTGGGATCAGGGTGCCATCAGTAAGTACCTCACCGGGCTCTGAATTAGAATTGTTGCTAATTGTAAAGCTAATATTACAGTATATTACACCACATGCAAGTGTGGACTCCAAACATACACAAGACGATCAGACAGCTGAACATATTAATGCCACATTCTGCCATATCCAAACGTATTAAAAAATACATCCGGGTAGTTACAATGTTTCTTTTCAGGCTATAGATATGGTTAATAGTAATGTTAGAAGAAGGAGATTAAAATAAGGAATTACTTAGACTGAAATCTATTATTAATTATGAATGTTACATTGTGCTTTCCGAGTTATATTAGGTTGTGCTTAAATATTGGCTTATTGTTCTATGGGCTATAAATAGGCTTTGGTTTAACTGAACGTGCCAGCCACCATTCCTGTCCATTCCATGCTACAGCCAGTCTTTGTGTCTGAGGTATAAATTTACCTACCTCTGAAATAAAGGAGTTTGAATATTTTATTGTGGATTTATATAGTGCCAACATCTTCCGTAGCGCTTTACAATTACTGTATACATTCACATCAGCCCTGCCCCGAAGAGCTTACATCTAAGCACATTTATTGGACACATACAACCTATCAGTATGTCTTTAAGTGGGGAAAACCGGAGTGCCCGAGGAAACCCACGCAAGCACGGGGAGAACATACAAACCACTTGAGATTTGTAAATCTCGAACTCAGGACTCAGCGCTGCAAGGTACAGTGTTAACCCCTGAGCCACCAGTGCTGCTTTAAATATATCACTTTTGCTGCCTGCTCCCACTACATGTATTGGATAACCATACCCATTATGTACAGTGAAACCCTCCCTCTCTAAAGGTGGTACACACGTGCCAATCCTTTGTTCCGACTAACCATTCGGCTCTTCCAAGTGGTCGCTAGGACAAGTACTGTGTACCCAGCTTTTACTTTAATCACTGTCTGGCATAAATTACAAGGTGATAGGGGCTAATTCTACCATTTGGTGCTGCATATGATTAATTTATTATCGACAGTCTTACTAACCGACTATGTAAACACAGAGATGGAATCAGAGATCAACTTGGCACAACTTAATTTGTGTTTCCACTAACTAAATGGAACAATCACATTGTGCTGCCAATCAGAGGTTTACTGAATTTGCATAATGATGCTATTTATCAGTTTAAAGGAATGTCCACCCCCAAAACCATCATTTAATTGGCCATTATCTAGCATTCAAACAAGCCAACAGCATTTAATTCCATTCAGCCAATTTTAAGATACATAAGTTTTTACTACCTTCTTTTGCACACCAGGAGCATCTTGTGTTAAATCCAAGCTCTCTTACGTCACCCACGTCCGTGCCCTATCCCGTGCGCCTACATAGAACTCCATAGTGGGATGTTTTCCCCTCCCACCACCGGATCCAACCTTGTCTTGTCCTTCCACCTAGCGTCAAATCCTTGTAATATATGGTAGATACCCCCTGCCCAGCCACTACTTACAGCCCTTTGTTCCCATGGCGCTCTCCATTGACGTCAGTCACTTATGTCCCGGCAAGCAGGGAGACAGATCACTGCACCCCCATGAGCAAGGGGCAGTAGTAACATCTAATCATTTTTTTTAAAACACATAACATTAGCCTCGGTGGAATGCATTTCAATGTCTATTTTAAACTCCATCCGCCATATTAAATAACATGGACTGTAAGTGTACCAGTGTAAGCACCGGGATATTACAATAGCACCACCTATTCTCCTTATTATATATCCATGCCCCACTAATTCCTTGGAGATTCAAAGATTCTTCTGAAATTCTTCCTAATAGAAATACAGCTATGAGCTTTAAGTAGGTCAAAGAATTCCGGGGATTGGTCCTAATGATGGACTAGCAAGAAATGCCAGATCACAAGGACACATTGCGATATTCCAGTCTGCCTGGATTGCCTGGAGTGTGATGTTCACACTGCAATAGACAGTTGACATGATTTCAAGAGCTTTCTAAAAATGCAAAACCCTTTCCCCCACAGGAAATAGCAAAATTTTGGGGTGAAATGAATGATTGGTTACTGGAAACATGTTCTATAATGAGCATCATATAACTATAATATAACTAGAATGGCGATGCTCTTACAAAACACTATCCAGGGACATACATCTGATAGTTGGGGCAAAATTAGCCCCGTTTTTAAAACGATAGGGGGGCTATTTCCCAGACTCGCAAACCCAGTCCCTTCTGTGATATTGAATCACAGAAGGAGCATTTACCAGAGTGATAGAGTCTCTGGGTAAATGAGCCACAAGATTTTATTGAATCTCCTTGTATGTTTTTCATAGAACCGTATATCGCTTGTTTATTATTAGTGGACAGTTCGAACTGATTTTTTCACTTGTAAGCTTTCCTTTCTGTTTATCTTGTGACCCTTGAGACTCCTGTTATGCTGCAAGTGTAATTAAAATGCAAACCAGTAAATTCATGGCCTGTAGTCACCACTGACAGGTTCCTCTGCTGTCAGGAGACGTGTGCATGTTTTATTATTGCACGGCATTATTTCCCATCAACCACTGGGAGGGTGCCCCCCCTACGGCCCCACTGGGTTTGGTGTTAAAAATCCTTACCTTACCTCTCTGCTCCAAATGGTTTTCTCCTGTATGTCTGCACAAAGTTCCTAGAAAAGTAAAGATAGTGAGCCTGGCTGGAAGAAAACATTTCCGCCTCTCACCTGTCCCCTTTGAGTTTCTGGCTTGCTCAGTGCGCCCTTATATCCCCTCCCTCCCGATCTATGTTTTTGCTGCTGTGCCCCTAGCGTGAAAACAGCTCTGCTGGTCTGGCAGGTCTGACCCGGGGGTGCGGTGAGCGAGGCTCTGTAAAGTACAATCCAATTATTTAACAGTCAAATCATGGGCGGTTGGGGTGGGATAGGGTCCCCTACACTAAGGAAAATTTGTTTAGACGAGAGGTGTAGATACCTTTGACTGTTATACAAGCGACTGCTGAGCTACCAGAGCTAATGCAAAAAACACACACGGTTACATTTAGAAACAAAAAGAATAAAAATTAAAAGGCAGTTAAAACAGCTATTTTGTATTTTCCTGATATGCTGTCTTCAATTCAGGCTAAAAAATAAACCAAGCAGCTTTAAAATCTTATCAGGTATGTTTCATATCTGAATAGTCAGGTCTGGGGTATGGCCAATAATGCACAGACTCTTTGAAGACTACATGGGCTAGTGAGTTTGTCTGGCACCTACATGAAGCCTCTTAGTTACAGAATCTTTTACTTACATGTACTCAATGCAACTTACTAGAGAAGTATCTTACTATGTAGGTGTTCTGGGAAGAAGAAAAGCTTCATATTAGGGGGTTTTTAAAAAGTTTTATATTACTTCTAAAACCATTTGTGGACGGGCAATCCATATCCTCTTTGCCATGACAAATACATCAAACAACAAAGCAAGAAAAGAATCAAACATGCCTCAATGTAACGGTGTGACAATACATAACCAAATATTGATGCCTGTAATTACGCAAAATGTAAAATCAACTATAAACGACATCAGGGGCTGGATGACTTTCCACATCTGTCAGTCGTCTGTCAGCATTAATTTTTTCAGAAGTTTGGAAAGTAAAACATGGTAAAACTTTATTTTTTTATAAAGTCCCACTATAGTCAAGTGTAGGTCTGGGTGCTTCCCCCACTTGCTGGCATGCAACCAATGAGAATTCACACTTCATTCAGAGCTGCACTCTCATTGGTTTAATGACAACAGAACAGCAGCAGAGTTTGTGAAGCTGGGTACCTCTTTTGGAAGTTCTCTTCAAAGTATAATAATGTGTTTTTTTAGCCTGTTTATAGCAAGCATTAAGTTCCCCTTGCGCTAGTGTAATTGGTAATATGAATACAATTTCATTTTCCTTTTGTTAAAGCATGCTTATTATTGTTTTTAAAATTCATACTGTATATAACTTGCAGTCTATTGACATTACCCAGTTGTGTTATTCCTGTCCCCTGTATTGTCCAGGCAGAACAGATGCCAAGTTGACATATAAACAAATAAACAGGTCTCACTGAAGTAAAGATTACTTTTAAGATATCTTCAACAAACTGAGGCCTCATTTTACCTGCCGCAATCGCTCTGGGTAAATCTCCTACGCGGATATCGCAGTTGAAATCGTGAGTAGGGATTTACTCATAGTACGATTTTATTATCTATTTGCACCAGCGATACTGAATCACTGGCGCGAGTGTTCCTTGGCTAAATCCGTTTAAGTTTAAGTCTCGATAACTGATATTTAAATCGGTTAGCGTGTCTTTTACTCCGAAACAGTTTCCCCATCGTTTCTCTCCGTAATTTCATGAGAATTAGAATGAATCTGTCAGTAAAAGTCTGCTATAGAATTTGTACAGGGCACAAGCTACGATCCACATCTATTCTCCCAAATCCTTCCCCAATACTGACTTCATCATCACTTCCCTCTTATTTCAATATTACATTTTTCAACCTGTTATAAAGGCGCATTGTTTTGTTTTTCTCTTGGATGCTATTCTAGACATAGACAGCCAGATGTCTTTCCGATCGAGTGCAGTGACTGAAAAATACCGGATTTCCCCCTTAAAATCGCGGAGAGATGGGGAATGAGATGGCGTTGGCAGAAATATTTTCCACCTGGTCCGTTTTATTTTTCTGTTGAAAAAAACCCAGAAAATAGAATAAGACATTTTGAGAAATCCGATCAGATTCAGCAGATTGCTCAAAATGTCAGTCCCAGTGTATGGAGATTTGTTGTGTTGAATAATGGGGTGGGTAGGCTCTAGGCTAACTTAGACATGGTTATGGCAGGACAATGCAAAGTGAGTAGAGCACTGATGGCACTGTATAAGGGTTGATAATAGAAGCCGCCATATAGTTTTTCCTCATCCAAGTGGGGCATAAGAGGTAATCAGGCCACTTCTACCATTAGGCAAGTGAGACATTTGTCTCAGGCGGCACCCCTGCACTGAAGAAAGAAGGCGGCAAAAGGCAGTGGGTGGGGAAAAACAGTTTTTTCCTTAACCGGTCAAAAAAAAAAATTCCCCATTAACAGATATGATGTTGTTTAAAATATTTTATATTGTTAGGTTAGCCTTTGTTTAGTTAGTTTTATTAGGCTAGGTTATACTAGTTGGGTACTTAGGGCCCTGCTGAAAGAGTCTCCTTGCATGGTGTGGTGTTTTAAAAATCTTTTGGCTACATTTTATATACTACAGAAAGTATGGCTTTCCTAATGCAAATCAAGGTGGCTTTTAAAAGTTTGGCTCAGCAGCAAAAATGCTAGAATGCCCCTGGAGGTAATCTTCAATATGGGTAGTTTATCACAAGGAACTCTGAACAGGTATACAACATGTATAATCAAGTAGGTGGAACAAAAAGACACTCTTAATTCAGTCGGCTACACTGGCCATACACCTCCCACATTAATTGAGCTTGGGTCAATCTATTTGGACCTTAAGTTGCTGCTAAGGTTACAGTTGGGTGGCCAACATCTATTGGCCCCTGAAACAAGTTTCGAGGCAGATCAATCAGCAGACATTGGTTTTCGCTTCCTTCTGCCATTTCATTTTTATTTTAGAATATTTGCTATTATGTGGTTTTCTGAAAGTTCCCATCTGGGATTGGTCATTAATCCGGTATTGCCCGTTCACATCATTTAAAGTTTTGCACAGACTCCGGCCTCTGTCCAGTTGACATTATGTGTCTGGCTCTTGGGGCTGTTACCTTGTTTATTATTTTTTTTCCCTTCAGAAACCTCCAAAGATCAAAGATTTCTCAGTTTCCTAGTTACTTTTAGAATTTTTATATCTAGTTATATAGCTCACAGACATAGGTTCTAATACTAATGTTTTAGACAGGGTTGTTAAAAAATATATTAAAAGCTTTAAATATTTCCCCCCCCCCTCCAAACCACAGCCATTTACAGACCTGGTAAAAAATAATTGGCAACTGTTATTTTTTACTCCATACTAAAGAAAGATGTGAATTTGCGTTAGATTTTTTGATTTAGTAGAATATTTTACATAACAGCAAAACTAAGAATGGAATAGAAAAATGATAAGACACAAATATATTGTATTATATCTAAACAGACAGCTGGCTAGGTTGCTTAACCAGTATCTGGCTTTTGGTGTATTATGTTACATCTAAACTAAAATTTCCTCCAAAATAAAGTAAATTACATGCAGTTGGCCTGGTTAGTGGAGATGTAAAACATCAGTCATATATACATTTCCCTGTAGAGCTATTTTGAAGCCACCTCCTGTGGTTTATCCTATACTTTCCAGTAGTTGTCTACCTTGTTTGAGCCAGGTTGTTATCCCACCTACGTGGAAAGTGTTACTGTTATCTGCAACAAATTTCCTTGTGCAGGAAGAGAAAAAAAATCGCGATTTGTATATAGAGTTGTTGCTGGAACCAGGCTTGCTCTATATTCTAGCAATTCCACCTTGTTGAGCAGAAAGGACCATGGTTTTAGTACTATATTCATTTTTAAAGCCTTTAATGTTTCTCAGTTATCTTGCTGTTTGTAATTGGCAGGTTGCTTAGAACGAATGGGTAGACAGTCAACACTGAAAAGTGTCATAGTACACAGTTACAGTCAGTATTACGGTTTTGAATCAGAAAGAGATACATCTATGCTGTCACCACATTTCTAGATTTACTCATGGGCCCTACCCCAATAGTTAATCCAGGGAAGGAAAAAAACACAATATAAAGGAGATTGTTCCAATAATATTACACACAAAAATGGTATACTGCTTCATATTAGCTTGAATATTAGGTTGGTAGGAAAATTGTGTTGTGCATTGAGGTTTTTAATTATTTGCAGCCTGAAGTAGAGGGCTACGTCACAGTTTGAAACAGCACAAAAGGCCACCGAAGGGCTGAATATCTCCATTTTTCGTCCAACAGACCAGTGAGTGTCACTAGAGATGGTAGTTGTGGTTTCTTTCATCTTCCAAAAACACTGCTAAAGGCTAATACATAAATAATACAATAATGCATTGTTTCGGCCAGTTAATCCGCTTGCAACCATGCATTTATAGGCATTGCATTTATCATATCTATTTAAAAGGAGAACTATACTGTATATAACGTTTCAAAAACAAAAAAAACAGTTAAAATCGAAAGTCCTTGTAGGCAGTGAGGTAGGTTTGGTAACTCCCTACCTCCCAACATTTCTTTGAGGAGACCAGCATGAAAATCATGCTTCTGTCCAGGCTTCTCTACGTTGCTTCAGCACTATTCTTTAATCAGGAAAATCCAGAGACACTAACTGGCAGATGATAACTGTATGTGGTGGCGCTCTTACAAAATGATATTGGGAGATAGAAGAAACAATCAATCAAATTCCCTGCCACCAGGGTACTTTTTATTTTTACAGTGAGATTGTCCTTAATATAGATTTTGCCATAAATGTGGCCATAGATTAGCCATAAATGCATGTCCACCCCCAAAACTAAACCTGAACTAACTACGAGCCCCATTTTAAAAAAATCCTAACCTTACATCTCTGCTCCAAGTTTCTCCTGCATTGGCTTGTCCACCAGTCCAGAAACCTGAGAGAGAAGGATCTGTCTTCAGTATATAAGGTTTTTGCCTCCTCCTTGTCCTCTGAGAGGCAGTGGCATGGTGTCCCTCCCTGGCTGCCCTTCACCTAGCGTAAAATGTAGAATATATTAGGGCATCCCTTTCCCACCCCAACCGCTATATTATATTCTCTAAAAAAATACTCCAAAAACTTTACATCCTTTCATTCACAAACCCGCTGTTCTTCTGTTGTCCCACAAACGGCTGTTATGGGCTGCCTTCAGCCAATGACAGCAAGCGGTCTGCCGGTCTGGCCCGCGTTTGCAGTTCGGAAAGATCAGAGCAATGCTGGAGCGAGGGTACTGTAAGTACTGTTCCGTATTTTTTTTTTTTTTAGAAATCTAATATAGCGGTTGGGGTGAAAAGGGATGCCCTACATTTTTTCTAACAAAATTATATAGAGGTTGGAGATAACATTTAAGTATTGTTAACAAAAGTGTTGGGGGAACGTATCCTAAGCGGTCATTCATGTTCACGTACCACTGTTGTTCAGCAACTGTCTGAGCCTATCAACTTTGTGATGTGACATTATGCTTTAATCTCAATTACAGGGAGTCCAGATCATGCAATAAGTGCCAACGCTGCTGGCCAATGGTAGCATATTTCTAAATCACTGTGTACTTTTCTGAAATATTTAAGGGTGGCGTGTGGTTTAAGAAGGGTTGAATTATACTTTGCTATGTAGAAAATAAACAGTTAGGTTAGTAATCCATAAAACTAAATTAAACGGTGTATAATAATCTTATATCACATTCTAGATCCCAATACAGCTGAGCAAAGTTAGGAATTTAATGGAAACCGAACTGATGTCAGATGTCCCTCCTCATCGAGCAAGAACCACTTAACGTTGTTATTTAGCTAAACGTTGGGAAGGGCAGCTTTCAGCCTCAAACATTTCATTTTAGGATGTTAACGTTTGCTCCTATCTTCTGTAATAATATTTTTTGTCTTACAGGGAGAAAAGTCCCCAGAAGAAAATAAAAACCACGAGGAAAAAAAAACAACATTGGGGTTTGCCCATTGAAGAAAATGGGGCGTCCGGGAAGAAAGCGCAAGCACAGCATGTTCAGTAAACGTGTCCAGACCTGGCATACACACGTGTATGCATAACCTAGTTGTTGAAGTCAATTTACTTTACGTTTTTTTTTTTTTTTACCTAAACACAAAAAACCCCTTAAATATAAAACATTGACAATGATGTGGTCTCCAACAAATGCCTCTATTGAAAAAGTTTGCTTGTACCTTCCAAACAAGCCTAGGATATGATGCCTAGCTTCTTCTCTGGATCGTTAAGGTTCCAAGGCTTGTGAATTTACATTTCCGCAGTCTATAATACCCTGTCTCTATTATAAACTAGACATAAGCTGCACACCCCCCAAATGTATCTATCTGAAGCTAGTACAGACATAACTCCCTGCTCATTTCCTCTAACTGATGGACACCTGTAGGGAGGCTTTTAGGCGTGCTTTAAAAGATTTAGAATTGCCTTTTTATTAAAGGTAACTTGTATGGAAAGCACAGTTTCCCCTTTAAATATCAAGTATTGTTCTTAAAGGGTAACTGCTGCTTCGAATTCTTCCAACTAGTAAGAATAATATTAATAATCCTTTATCGTACCTGTCAAAATAAAAACTAAAGTCACATCTCTAGATAAAATTGTGAGAAGTTTTTAGTGGAAAAGTTCAGCAATTATTACTTCCTCTTTGAACACTTCCTGTTTTCAGCCAATGTGCCCAGTCTGTAGTCAATGTGACCAGCCTCGCCCTGCAGTAATAGGCCCCCTTCTCAACTGTCAATTTTTTCCCCCAGTACTTCCTGATTTCCCCAGCATTAAGTCTTAAACTAGCATTGCCCCGGGGCGGATGGGTGGGGTTTGGGCAGAGGTTCAGGTGAAGTCCACTCACCTAAACTGGAGCCGGAAGTGTTAAACATTCACTCCATGTTTCTCAAAGGCCCAGCCAAGATTGAATTGTCGGCTCATTTTCAAGTGATAATACTGCAGGCTTTTCAGAACCTAACCTTTTTTGAGACCAAGTTGGGGCCCCTTTAAAATAAAACGCATTGGTACACAACTATCTAGTACGCTTACGTATTGAGTACCATCAATCATATGGACAGAGGGATTTAGTCTCCAGCTAAAGTAAAGCAGGACGGATACATGCCAGATAGTGCTCCCCAATGAAACCAATTCAAAATTCACCTTCTTGAACAATAAATATTCAGCAGAATTTAGTCTTGAAATTTTTTTTGAAGTGTGGACTGGAGATGGGTTTTAGATTATGCTGTCCGGCACTTTCGCCTTCTCTACTTGCTGTCTTCAATGCAGCAGGTCAACCATGAAAAATGGTGCCATTGTTTATGTCCTAAACACACTCGGTGTACTTGTAACTAGTGTTATGATTCGTATCGAGAGCTTACATGAATCATTGAGGTTTTAAACTCGAACACAACACGTTTTGTACAGTTTTGGATTTATTTGGACAGGCCAAGAGACATCTTAAGCTAGGGGGGGGGCTGAGGATCAAAATGTCAGCTCATATAATTGGTTACGTAGCCTCCCTGTACCCAAATTAAAACTCTTTATGAATTATGGGGAAATAGAATAATAAAAACACTTGATTTGTATCAGGTTTGATAATAACTTGCCACTATTGCCAAATATTAAAACAGTGTTTAAAAACCTAAATGACACATGACGTGTGTCTATGAATCGTATACACATAGTATCCTAGGTGGACAGAGTAGGAAAAAGAAGCGTGGATCTGCTCTGGGTAGTCAATGTGAATTCTATGCAGGTTGCCAATAGGCGTTTTCTACAGAGGATTGTCAGCACTTAATGTTATTACTTTTCATACATAGTTAGATTGTTCTAGGATTGATGGAGTTTTGTTGGGAGGTTTTATATCATGCTGCTTGTGGTTTTCATAGATTGTGTCCTGAAAGCATGCCCTCTCCAGATCCGGTCGTACTCTCAGTATAAATTCATTCCTGTCTCCATTGAGATTGAAGAATTATAAAATAGCTTCCAGGCCGAAATGAATGTCAAGTCTCTGATAACCACAGATCCATCAGTAAAACGTGAGCTGTGACAGAAAGTTTTTTAGTCAGGGACACACAGTTAGAATGAGGCGTGTTTGGGGTATCTGTATAATCATTGTTCCCCTAGGCTTATAAACTTCACAATGTGGCAGGTGATTTATTGTATTAGGAGTGTCTACCAAAATAACCCACATAAAACCTGTCAGTCCTGTCAACTGGAGTCCTATTAGCCGACTGGTGACTTTAGGTGGTCCTGTAGAGCAGACCTATTTGTCTATCTTTGGGCAACTCCGCTGATGTAACAGAGCAATCAACAGTTTCTTACTGTAGATAAAAAATGTTTGGTGTTGTGGCAGTGTACTCGGTGTAATGGTATTCTACATTCTTAATAGGCCTATAGTGACGTTAGGGAACATTGTGTACTACATACCGTATAATACTTGAGTTTAAGTCGAGGTTTTAGGCTTCCCTCCTCGATCCTGCTGCTGTCGAGTCATACGCCTCGTTCGGAAGTAGTGACATCAGGCGGCAGAACAGTGAGAGCGAACCAGATTGCCAGAGTGGATTGACTCGAGTACTGAGTATTTAACCCTACATGTTACCGCGTACACATAGGCAAGTCCTTCCTCCACTGATGTGGGGGCTCTGGAGTTGCAATTTCCAAACATCTGGAGTGGCAAGGAATTGGGGGTTACTGTGTGGGATTACTCCTCCATTTAAAAGGGCAAACCTAATGCCTAACAAACAATACAGAATCCGGGGATGTATCTATGTTAAAAAAGATTGCCTCTGATTCTGTATTGTTTTATGGCGTTTAGTTGCCTTTAAATGCAGCAGAAATTCCATATCAGTAGTCAATACAGTAATAGCGCAAATCCAGTATATCTATTACTGTAAGAGTGGAGGCGGAGGCAGTAGCCGAATTACTGCATTGAAGAGGTGAGTGACCCGAATATAAGTCAAAGTTAAGTCAATCAAACTAATAAGCCGAGTTATATACGGTATTCACACAAAACACAATTAGAAATATAATGGAATAGAGATAATATGCTATGAATAAACATTAGATTTTTTACCCCCGTTTTACAAGATTCTGATAATATCCATCTCACAAATTTTAAGTCTTTGCATGAGGACGATTACTAAAAACAATTTACAGTGGAGGAACCAGGGCCTATAAATAAGTTTTATCATGTGGTTAAGAGGCAGCTGTCCTATGCTATGCTGGGTCTGTCCCTGATGTTACCTGTGATGCAGAGGAGAGAATTTGTGTTCTGAATTCCCCATATTTCTTAGAACACAGACAGGGCATTGTTTCAACCTAAAGTTTCTCAAGTTGCTGTGATCTAAGGAACAAGCCACACTGACCCCATGGGAGTATCGATATGACAGCACCACTACATGACTAAGCTGGGTACAATGAGTTCATCACTCGTTTACGCGATCGATCCAATTAGACGATGCCGTGATCACCGCGATCATCGGATAAGCTCACATGGTGACACCTCTAGGACCAATCTGGAACTACAGGCTTCAGCCGAAATTCCCGGCGCCGTAAACGAACCGGTAGGAAACTAGGTACTGCTAAGTTCATAGGATAAGGAACATTTACTGTAGCTTTGGCAACAGGTCATCCTGAACCACAGACAGACATATTTCGGCATAAGCAAATAATCAGTGCAGAAAAAGTGTGTATCGGACCGAAATATCGCACCCATGTCGACAGGGCTCAATCCGGAACGACAGGAATTCAGTTATCCACTGGTAGATTAATTAGCCCGTTTTATTGGCAGCCACCACAATTATATAAAGCAGGGTCCCAGCAACGTAAATCTATCGGAACCCCCTAACTCTGCTTTTCCGCCGCGCTCCGGCCCTCCTGAAGGAGATTCAAGGCTGGGCGACCGGAGCCGAGCTGACGGTGACGGACCAATTACAGACGGTGCGGCACTCACTCAGGAGGAAAGAATCGTTAGGTGACCAGCTAAGAGTTATTGGAGTGTCTGAAGACAAAATTGGCGTTGTGGAGATGGGGATAGCTTTGCTAAGGTTTTATGCTGGGGGGATCTAGTCACTGAAGCAGAGCACGAGATGAAAGGTATGCTGTACGCTAGCATAGCATAATCGTACTCGCAAGAGAAGTTATATGGACCCTAGTCGTGGGCAGAATTTATGGCTTTGGGGGATACAGGAGGACCCAGGTTGGATGTGAGTAGTCTCAACTACATGTGGCAGAGTGGATTATGTCTGGGGTTAACTTAGCCCTCATTTAAGAACAGGATGTAAAGCAAGAGACCGGGTAGATTCTGTATGTTCTCTCTCTGGTCCCTGCAGGTTTTATTGAAAGAACGGGAGGTAAGACACAGTCCTACTATCCTCCTGTTCTTCAAATAAACGAATGGCTTGAAAACTACTTTAGTGGAGATACCCTTTAAAAACAAAAGATAAATTCATTTCCAACTGATGATAAGTTCTCTAAGGCTAGGTACGCACAAGCCACAACAGATTTTCAGAGGCAACCCATTCATATTTCCATGTATGCAGTCGTCGAGCTGCAGTATTTTGCACCAGCAGGACCCATGTTTGGTCGCGCCGTCCACCCAGATCTGGACAACAGGCGATCGACATATGACAGTAAATTACTGCTGACCGACGCAGTTCCTATGGGACGCATGAATCGTCGGCACATTCATTTAATGTAATGGGCACTTGCCCGGGACGTTTTTGATCGATTATCATATTCCCATTAGGCTATGACTTACAGGAGCAGGCAAATCCCAACTGTACACAGAGAGAAAACTGATTTGCCGCACAGAGATTAAATAATCATCCTGCGAATAAGGAGTTGCATTTGTCGCTTTCTTTCAATTATTGGGTTAGCACGAGTTTTTTTTATTGTTACAAGGCTGGACCATTAACATTTTTGCACATACCTGGTATAATGAGGCCCTGTTGTGAAAACAGAACAAATTGCTTCCGTATTTACCTGTTAACCCACTAGGTGCAGGCAGCATGTGCAGTCATGTCAGGACAATACTAATATGTAGTACAAGAATAGCCCAAAAGAAATGCTCTATTTTAGCAGTCTGGGGGGCCTATTTACTTTAATCTCGGGTCTGGCTCTGCTTCCTGCCTGTAAAGGTCAAGGCCTCAGTTATCTGCTTACTAACGGAGATGTTATGCTGGTATCCTCTTGGGCCGGTGAACCCAAACTCTGTTTGTTGTAAGGAACCCTCTCTGGAGATCTCTTCCTGGTTGTAACGTAGTGTAGACTGGACAGGCGACGGAACCACTACATTTTCTTCTTGACCCTACACTCAACGGGCTGAATAAATGTATGGCCAAAAAAATTGCAAAAATCGTGGTCTGCATACAAGTGGCCTTAGTAAAAGGGAACACGTCTATCTTTTAAAATGACCAGGATCATGCTTTATAGACTGCAGTCTATTCAAAGTACAGCAGTGTAAAGGAGTTTTTTTTCTGACTAGTACTGTGATCTGTACAAGCACAAAATGTTTGGGGTCGCCTCCAAGTTCGAATCATGCAGACTCTCAGCTGGGCATCGTAAACCACCCCATAACTTATAATATTTTTTATGCTGCACACACCTGACAATAATAAAGGATTTCCCAAGGTGCCCATAGGTAGAGAAAGAATAGAGAATAGTGCAGGTCTGGTAATAGTTTAGAAAATTTGATTTTTGGGGTGGGGTTTTTACAGAAGAAACATCATGTGACTGTCCACAGAGATCAGAAGACAGGAAGACAGACAGCAGGAACGGAACTTACAACAAGCCTATAATTAAGACAATCAGAATCTAGTACTACATCTTAGGCAAGTTTAAAATGTATGAAACAGCTATTAATAAAGGGGTAATTGTTGTCTCCATACTAGATGCTCTCTATTTACAGAGCTCTGTCTACCTTTTAAAAAAGCTAAGATGATGTGTTCCACTTTTCAGTTCTACTGATGCAAGGCCCATTAAAGGTCCGATCGAACTTTCATTTAATTTGAGTATATAAATGATTAAGACATTGATCTAGGCTATTTGAGTATGGGTTATACACGTTAGAATTGGTCTAAACAAACCATTCATCAAGATCATATCACCCTCTTAAATCACACTGACATACAGTTGCTAGAGTTTCCCTACAATACCCTGAACTATGTTTTGGTTGATAATCTAAGATGTACTAATTTCGTAAAAGTAGTACAACTTTTTTTGGATGGCTTGAACCACTAGTGGCAACGATGGGCTGATTGTTTTCCCCCAGCAGGAGATTTCTGGCTTATTGGCGACTACTCTCAACGAAGGCAGACGGCTCAGCAATTCTGTTGTTGGTTAAATGGTACGTTAAAGTGAAACAATCACCAAATGATTGTTTGAGTCAAAATTGTCTTTAAGGACTCGTACACACGTGCTCCTCAGCAGATGGGGAATGGGTTCACTTGTTATTAATGGGGGAGGGGAAAAGTGTAACCATATATATTATTCCCACCCCCTAACCTGTGCTCCCCCTTTTTGTTAGCCTATATACATGCTTGGCGGATTGGCTAACGAGATCCAGTACTTCTCCCTGTTCAGTATCTTTTTTCGCTATATCTTAGTTGTTCCACCTGGTAAAGTTTTTTATTGTGGTGTGTTTTTTATACTTTTAATGTATATCTAATAAGTTTTATATTAAAATTTTAATTCCCTTTCCTCTGAAAATTGCATTTTAGTTAGGGTAATACATTGGAGAGGGATACTTAAAACGTTCTTTTTTTTTTTCGGTTATATAAATCCACAATATAATAATAATAAATATACACAAATCTACCTAGGAACTGCTACTCACTTGTAATACTTGCAGAGTGGGAACATCTCAACATAAGAACTGCTGCTTGTTATATAACAACGTTCAGTGTGTACAACAACGTTCAGTGTGCACTGCAATATTAAGTCTATATAACAACGTTCAGTGTGTTTAACAACGTTCAGTGTGTACTACAATATAAAGTGTATATAACGGCATTCAGTGTGTACTGCAATATTAAGTGTGTATAACAACGTTCAGTGTGTACTGCAATATTAAGTGTGTATAACAACGTTCAGTGTGTACTGCAATATTAAGTGTGTATAACAACGTTCAGTGTGTACTGTGGTTGAGGAATCCCATGTCCCTATTTAAACCAGTTTGTTTACTGTTAAATAAAAGGATCATTTGAAGTTCAAAGGTTTTCCTTTCCTGTGTGTTTTTAAATTGTCCTTTAAGTATCAATATTGTTTGGTCCATGTCAGAATGATTAGGAAGTGTGAAATGGAGTCCGATTGGTGTGCGGGTTGTGTTGTTATCCTGGCAATTGGGTTTATTTTCATGAATTTTTATAGTGTGTCTGGTTATTCATTCTCTGGTGTAATTCTTGTCCTGTTTCCCCAATATGACGTGCACTGGGACACTTGTTACATTGGATCATGTAAACTACATTCCTGGATGGGCAGTATGATCCTTTAATGGTGAAGTTGCCTTTATCATGTGCAATATTGGTTGATTCATTGATATGATGACAGTTTACATTTCTTATTGATGTTTTTGTGGATGATCTGCTGCATCTGTCTATATGTTTTCTATAAATGGAGGTGTGCAGTTTACCATCTTTAATGCAGATTGTAGCGTCCAGAAAATGAATGGAATCTGCTGGGTAGTCCATTTTTAGTGCGATGGATGGATGGAAGTTTGTAAATGAGCTGTGAAATTTAGTGAGGTTTTCCTCACCTTCTGTCAAGACCAGTGAAGGACCGCAGAGGTTTTTATTATTGACCTAATTCAGGTGGACAACCTGGAAACATTATTGTGCTGGAAGATATTGTGTCATAGGAATATGCCCCATATTCCCCATAGTGACTGATACTACACCGCACATTCCCCATAGTGACTGATACTACACCGCACATTCCCCATAGTGACTGATACTACACCGCACATTCCCCATAGTGACTGACACCGCACATTTCCCATAGTGACTGACACTACACCGCACATTCCCCATAGTGACTGATACTACACCGCACATTCCCCATAGTGACTGATAATACACTGCACATTCCCCATAGTGACTGATACTACACCGCACATTCCCCATAGTGACTGATACTACACCGCACATTCCCCATAGTGACTGACACTACACCGCACATTCCCCATAGTGACTGACACTACACCGCACATTCCCCATAGTGACTGATACAACACTGCCAATTCCCCATAGTGACTGATACTACACTGCACATTCCCCATAGTGACTGATACTACACTGCACATTCCCCATAGTGACTGATACAACACTACACATTCCCCATAGTGACTGATACAACACTACACATTCCCCATAGTGACTGATACCACACTGCAAATTCCCCAGTGACTGATACTACACTGCATATGCCTTGGGAATCAGTAACCTATAAGGTGAACCCACGTGGCTGTGACTGAGCCGTAGAATAAAGAAGTTTATGGGTAAACACAGACAAGACAAGTGCAAAATTGTAAATAAAATCCCAGCGAGTCGAACTTTGTTTTAAGAAACCTGGAAAACAAGACAGTCGGGTTTAAATCAGAGGCGGTTCGAATCCTGTACTTGGCTGGAATCACAGTGAACTTGTCTGTCATGTAACATAGTAATGAATGTTATTCTAGACTGACCTTTGCTTAACCCATTCCGTTTTAATTAGAAAGTAAAAAAAAAAATTTTAAGGACAGCTTACTATCCATGTTAAAGGGCAAGGTCATCCCTTAAATGAAAAATTATTTATAGGTAAATCACCCCTCAGACCTCAAAACTACAATAGACAGGTTTCGGACTAGCCTGTTATACAGCAAAATGTTCTTATCCCCCTTCCCTCTGCCTCTCAAAAGGTTTCTGTCCCCCCTCCAAGCTCGCACATGCTCAGATGAGACAGCTAGAAGAACAGCGTTCAGCCAATGGCTGTGATGTCATCTGTTACATTTGTGACTGACAGCTGACAACTGGAAGAATTAGCAAGCAGAAAGAGGTAACAGAAAATCAGACAGTTTTTTCAGGTTAGTCTCTGAGGTGTCTAACTATTGCAGTTAGTTTGTGTACCAGGCATGAGGAAGGGGCATTTGGGGGTAAATTATATACCCTAATAACATTTGTAGAGTTTCAGTTTCCACTTGCAGAAAAGTTATGTTTATCCATTATAATCTGTCCAAAGCCTGATACTCTACATGAGTCCTCAGTCCTCTTCTCATCCTTCCCCAGAAATCAAGCAGTAAAATACATTTATGGTGCAAACAACACAAACATATTGTTGTTCAACTGGTTTGGTTTATACAACAAATTGTATTGCTTATAAAAGCTCTGACCAGACATATAGATACCCCACTTATGTCCAGTACAAACCAAATACTAGAAAGGCACTTTGTAGGTTTACTACACACCTTCAAGTATTAAATCAGAGACAAGGTACATTTCTCTTGAATTAAATAGTATTCCACATGCATTGGTGTACACACAAATGTGTGTCCAACCTCAAGATTAATCTAAACTATATTCATATAGGGAAAAAAATAATCTCCAAAAAGAGGGGGATTAAATACAATAATAAAATCCATGAGCGTGGTTTTGTCCCAGAAACCGTCTTTATATCGTTTGTCCAACAAGGTTAGGATATAGTATATGGATATATCAACTCCCACTTGAACATATATAGCGTATTGTACCAGCTCCACACGCTACAATACACAAACTTCCCACAAAGCGATACACTGGCGCACACCGAAAAGAAAACACACACCAAGTCTTCAAATCATACAGGTGAACACGACTTTACTTGAATAGCTGAAACATATCCAGGACACCCTGCAAGCTCGAAACTTGTCGGGGAGTCCTGGATATGTTTCAGCTATTCAAGTAAAGTCGTGTTCACCTGTATGATTTGAAGACTAGGTGTGTGTTTTCTTTCCGGTGTGTGTCAGTGTCTCGCTTTGTGGGAAGTTTTTGCACACAGATGTGCCCATGCTTGTCAATGAGAAGGCATGTTTCTTGGGATCTGCTCTTTATTGGCTACGCCTGTGTCAAAAAATGACCATTCTGAGGCCAAATCTTACAGATTCCATCTGTGGTGTAAAGATCTGTACTGTGTGTACCCAGCTAGAGGCTTGTGTCTTGTGGTTTATCTCCCTAGTTAATGAATACTTTAACCTTTGTAATGAACAATGAGATTTTTCTTGTGTCAGGCTTGGCTGAAACGGTCTCAAAGGATTCCTACAGCTGATAAAGGTCTCATAGACTTGTTATAAATTGTGTGTTGTGCCCGGAAACACAAGGTTACTGATGTGACTACACTGTTTTACACTTTATAAAGTACAGGTGATACAGTTAGTCCTTTTTATGTAGAGATGTAGGACTTCAAATAGAAAGAAAAAGAACGCACGAGCGTTCGAAACATGTTGTGTTTGGTTGGTGAATAAATTGTTTGCAAACTTAACTTTGCGCCTTGGTGTCTTCCTGCCTATTTGCAGGATTTCATTCAGTGTGGATGCGGCCACACTGCAGGAGTAGACACCAGTGAACTTAGGAGCAGCTGGAACACTTACCTGGTTTCAGAGATGTAGGACACCTGTTCTTTAGTGGTAATATAAAAGGACAATGAAACCCACCTACTCTGTTTATATGAAATAGTCTTCCGTCTTCTGAGACCATGTTTATTGCACAACTTGTGCACATCCACTGTGTCCTTCTCACACATTTTACCCAGAGATGTGATTTAGGGCTAGTCCACACTGCTGCGTTTTTTTTTCGTTTTCGATTGCGCTTGCGTTTTTAAAAAATCATTGAAAACGCGGCAACGCAAAAAAACACGCGTTTTTCAGTGCGTTGCGATTGCGTTTTGCGTTCTGCATTTTTAATCGCAATCGCATGCGTTTTCCTATACTTATTGAAGAAATCGCAAGCGCAAACGCAAAAAAGAAAATCGCACATGAAATCGCATGCTTTTGCGTTTGCGTTGCAGTGTGGCCAAGCCCTTAGGATCATTTTAAAGGTATGGTAAAAAGGCTTTTTATATGACCAGTTACCCTTTAAAGACTTTAGATAGAACCAACATGGAACCTATCGTACACTTACCTCCTGACAACGACTTCACCCAATCATTTTGCAGTTGATTGTTATACTGTATTAATAGATAACACAGTTAAGAGCACAGGTAGGGTTGTTTGCATGTGTCCATACTTGGACGGGAGTGGGGCCAAAACCCTGAGTCCTGCAGTCATGGCTGAAATCCTGTCCAAGGCACGGATTCTGGCAGCCCCGCCCCCATAATGCCCACCGCCTCCGCCCCACCTTTGCCACACCTCTGGTTCCACCCCGTCTCTGCCCCACCCCCCACACTGATCACAGGTAAAACCACTGCTACACTTGACATTACAACCGAAAATGTTATATTTGTTTTTTTAAAAAACATGAAGCAAGATACCGGCAGACAGGAACCATCAGACACGAACTCCGTAAGCATGATAAAACATAGCTTTTATTGCTGCTGATAAAATCAAAATGCTAAGATCACACGGCACTATAATTGCATGTAGGGGAGGGGGATGTGGCCTGACGCGTTTCGTGGAGAACTTTCGCTTCATTCGGTATCTTGCTTCATGATATGTGTATATTTCGCGGTTTGGTCGGACCGACTTACCTGCAATACCTGGACGCTGATACCTTCTCTCTATACGTGGTGTAGCTCCCCACAGTAAGTTTTACCACTGCCCATTTTTTAAAAAACAGCTTGGGCCTTAAAGGGAACTGTGGTCCCCATACAAGTTGCCTTTATTAAATAAACCACACTCCCTTTAAAATGACTCCAGAATCATGCTTCTAGTTGCAGTCTGTCCAAAGTTACAGCAGTATAAAGGGTGTTTTTCCTGCTAGTACTGAGAGCTGTGACATCCGCAGCACCACTGCTCTGCCCCCAAGTTTCAGTCTTGAGCATGCCAACTGCTGGGACAGAGCATCATTAGCTGCATCATGAGCCCCACACCCAAACTTCTGAATCATTTTTAAAGCTAGCTATAAACCTAGAAATATTTTTTCTCTCTCCTTAAGGTGTCCATAGGGAGAGAAAGGGACAGAGAATGGTTGCAGCTCTGTAACTAGCTTCAGAAAAGGGGGGGTGGGAGGGTTCTTAGGCTGGGTACACACCAGACAATATTTTTGGCCGATCGACCGATTCACTGCACTTTCGGTCAATCGGCCGAAAATATTGGCTGGTGTGGGGTGGGCAGCCGCAACCGACCTCGATCGTCCATTCGTCTGGATCGGACGAAAGGATGATTGGAAAATCCCAATCGATTGTGCGTTTCTCTATGGAGCATATTCGTAGCGAGCGCTCGTCAAAACAAATTGTCCCTCCATGTGTACCCAGCCTTAGACAGCACATCCTGTGACTGTCACAAACTCAGACAGTCAGGACAGACAAAGAAGTGTGACTTTACAAGCTTATTACTTAAGATCCAGAAGCTAGAGACATCACCCTAGGCTTGTTTAAAAGCCTTTAAATAGAGGGGTAATATTGACTTAAAAAGTGGTAGGGGCTCTCTGAATATTGCAATACAAATACATGAAATAGAAGACAGATCTTTATCCTGCCTACTTACAGCTGCTGCTGACTTGCAAGGTTGACATTGAGGGACGATAGGAATTAGATCCCAACGTGAAATATGACACAGAATAAATTGTCTTAGTAACAAAAGAAACCGTTTTATTACTTTGCCTTTTTATCTGGAGATAATTCTAAATTACATCCGAATACCAGAACCAGGGAGAAGTGACTAACGCATAAAGCCGGTGGCGTACTGAATTTTTACCTGCAAACCAACTGCCTATGCAGCGTGGGGAGGGGGAAGGGTTATTTAGACAGCTGCTCGCAACATGTGACCTATTGCCCCTTCCAAACGATAGGTGTTTGGGCTACCAGGCTAAAAACTTTAGATAGCAATTAACCTTTGATCCTCTAATTCACACCTTTCACTTATACTGCCAGTGAACAGTTTATCATTTAAAGAGACGCTACTCCATTTTAAAATTTAATATTTAAAGGATTAGCTCACTGAAAAAGTCGAGCCTTTTCTTTTGGGAGTTATTTGAAGAATGGGAGGTAAAGGACCTATGTCTAACCTCCCGTTCTTCAATTACTGTTACAGTAGCTGGGAACAAAGCACTTACCCGCGAGCGTGCTCAATTGCTGATTCACCTGATATTTCCTGACTGTTTCCTGATTCAACAAAACTGTAGAGTGCAGTTGCAATAGGTGGTATTGAGGCATTAGTCCAGTCGGGAGTTAGGCTGAGGTCCCACTACTACGCATCAAAGCGTGCGCGTACTCGCGAGCGTTATCACACGCGATTGCCTCATACGTGTATTATCGGCCAGGAGTGGGGCTGCATTAGCGTGGTAGTCCGAGATCTGGATTACCACCGTGCATTTTCCTTAATCTGCAGGTAGGATTGTGACACTGAAGTCTTTCTTTAAGGGGTGTTAAGGCTCTTCTTTCCTGTGTGGTTCAGTTTGATGATGGAGGTTTAGCACAAGCTAAGGCTGCAGATACCTTAAAGGGCATGTCCACCCCCAAAACTTATCTGTAACCCTCTACTGGCCCCACTGTGTAGTTTTAACCCTAAATATCTGCTCCTTATGGTTCTCCTGCAGTGCCTATATTCTAGTTAAGGGTTCTCCTTGTTATACAGTGTCCCAATCCCCTCCCTTTTTCCTCTAGGGTAGTTAATCGCCTTTTAGGGTGTTTGTATTCTAGGATGACAGAATGGAGAACTGTTGCCTTTAGTTAACCCTACAGTGCTGAAGCTAAGAAACCTGTTATTTCCCCCTTAAATTGCTTCTTGAGTGTTTTCAAGGGGCCTTTCTCTTTTTAGTCTAAACTAAATGTAGACTAATGTAGACATGGCTCTTGTTGTAACCCCAGAGAGACTGTTCATTTCAGAGCGTTTGGGAGCCATGTATATATTGAACCAGCTACTTATAGATCAGACCAAATTACACCTGTTTTCTACCAATAGATCTACCGAGCAATATGTGGAAATTAAAGGCAAGCAGGCTAAATTTTTACATGTCCAATTTAAAACGAAATATTCCACAGATATATAAATGGGAGAGTGAACATTATAACGTCTACCAGTGGTGGGTGATCAGCAATGGCAGCCTTTCAGAAGGGAGCCATAATCATCCAAAGCAAGCCTGTACATAGAACGACTATTACAAGTCACTGTACAACCTCAAATCAAGCAAACACGAATCAAACTATGGGATCTTCTGCAACACACGGAGGAGGGGCACAGGGAAACACAGCCTTTACGTGTATTGTGACACCAATCACTAATTTTAGGATATGACTTACAGTCTACAGACTTGCTTTTTATTTATTTTGGTTGCAGTGAATTCCAGGTGATACTTTACCAGCTGGTCAGGATGAAATATTGTCTCTTATGCCGGATAGACACTATTAACACGTTAGATAGATTAGACACTCATGTCTATGCACTGTTAAAACTTTGCTGGAACTACAGAAGAAAGTGATGGGATGACAGAAGGTGAGTATGTAGTGTCAGCCTGGACCACAACATCACAGAATATGACTATTTTATTACGGCCTAATAAGTCCATATACAAGGTTTGTACACACAGGTTAGACTGATCACCTGGGCCACATTGGACCAGACGGTAACGCTTGAAAAGCGCACGTGCGCATTGGCTTTTGTGCAATAGTCCATCGGAGTGCATGCAATTCACAAAAAATGGTGATGACATGCGGATCGCAGAGCATGCTATGTGGCCAACTGCATTGCGTTTCTCACGTGATAACAGGTCGCCAAACACAATCGTCATTTTGTGAGAAATGTGCTAGTGTGGCCTAGCCCTAGGCAGATCTGCCAGGGGGTTTTCAATAGGAACAATGTTTTCTGGAACACAAGCCTATTACCATCCTAATTCTTGGAACATTGTTTCTGCTTTTTAGGAATCAGAATCACCAACCCTGCCACATGCACCACAATACCCCTTAAAGGGTATCTCCACTCGTTTTTATAAGTTTTGTGAATCCAGTTCTATTGAAGAACGGGAGGTAAAGGAGCTGTGCCTTACCTTCCGTTCTTCAATAGAACACACAGGAGCCAGGAGACAAGGTAAGAAACTTACCCGCTCGCTCACTCCCCCGGCGCTTGGTCTGACAGGTCCCGACGGACCTTCTCTCCTATGCACATAGATCGCACATGCGCATAGAAGACAAGGTCCGTCGGGACCGGTCAGACTACGCGCCGGGGGAGCGAGCGAGCAAGTTTCTTACCTTGTCTCCTGGCTCCTGTATGTTCTATTGAAGAACGGAAGGTAAGGCACAGCTCCTTTACCTCCCGTTCTTCAATAGAACTGGATTCACAAAACTTATAAAAACAAGCGGAGATACCCTTTAAACCTGTGCCTACTCTCAGTACACATGGCTGCATTGTTAGTCATAGCAGCTTTGGTAAAGGCTCCATTGCTATTTATATTAAACTGGTAGGATGTACAACTGCCAGGAGTAAAGATTCAAACCCTGGTAGAAAAGACCATTAACCTGCTTTGAATTATTTGTCTCCTTTAAACCATTCAGAGCTGGATCATTAGACTCTGATTATGAGGTTAAAAATGTTTAGATCCACCAAATGGTTGTGATTTCTGCTTCAGGAACAGCTGTACAGCCACAGGTTGCCGAGTCCTTACGTGACACCTACATATTTCCTGTTTGCAGTGAAGGGGTTACACTATAGTATGGAATAGCAGACAAGTTCCAGATGTTTACTACAGCTGCCAAATTCACCTCGGGGACAAGCAGTGCCATAAAATCCCTGCATTAACCAAGACCACATGATTCCCATTATCCCACTACATCTCCCACTACTCCCCCCACTCTACTTTCTTTGGGGTCTGTGTTGTACGTACTGTACGGCCGAACAGCATAACCACATTAACAAACTGTCATTGTTTCATTCCTTCAACTTTCCTGGAACCAGAAACAAGCCAGTTTGTGCTCCTGGGGTATCCACCATTTTACTAGTATTGAGAGGGGATTGTGTGGTATACTGCATGTGACCTAGACAGGTTTTTTAGTATATAAATGGGCAGGGTTGGGAGACAAATCACTGCCATTTCTAGTGGATGGGAATGGCCTTTGGAGCTTGGTTATTCATTATATATGGGCAGGAATAAACCTTCAGAGCAGCTGAAGGGAATAAGCAAAAGATAGAAGACTTCATGTGGGGGACAGTCAGGAAGGGAAAAGTCACGTTGTGGACAGTCAGGAAAGGGAGAAGAAGTCACATGGTAGATAGTCAGTAAAGGAGAAATCACATAGTGGACAGTCATGAAAAGAACTCACATTGGACAGTAGGAGGGAGAATAAGTCACATGGTGGACATCAGGAAGGGAGATAAGTCACATAGTGGACAGTCATGAAAAGAACTCACATGGTGGACAGTTAGGAAGGGAGAATAAGTCACATGGTGGACAGTCAGGAAGAGAAAAGAAAGTCACATAGTGGACATCATGAAAAACTCATTGGTGGACAGTCAGGAAGGGAGATAAGTCACTATGGACAGTCATGAAAAGAACTCACATGGTGGACAGTTAGGAAGGGAGAATAAGTCACATGGTGGACAGTCAGGAAGGGAGAATAAGTCCATAGTGGGCAGTCATGAAAAGAGTCACTGGTGGACATCAGGAGGGAGAAGCTACATGGTGGACAGTCAGGAAGGGAGAATAAGTCCACATAGTGGGCAGTCGAAAAGAAGTCACATGGTGGACAGTCAGGAGGAAAAGAATCACATGTGACAGTCATGAAAAGAACTCATATGGTGGAACAGTTAGGAAGGGAATAAGTCCACTGTGGACATCAGGAAGGGAGAATAAAGTCCACATAGTGGGCAGTCATGAAAAAGTCACATGTGGACAGTCAGGAAGGGAGAAAAAGTCACATGGTGGACAGTCAGGAAGGGAATAAGTCACATAGTGGGCAGTCATGAAAAGAAGTCACATGGTGGACAGTCAGAAGGGAGAATAAGTCACATGGTGGACAGTTAGGAAGGGAAGAATAAGTCACATAGTGGCAGTCATGAAAAGAATCACACGTGGACAGTCAGGAAGGGAGAAGAAGTCACATGGTGGACAGTCAGGAAGGGAGAAGAAGTCACCATGGTGACAGTCAGGAAGGGAGAATAAACTCACATGGTGACAGTCAGGAAGGGAGAAGAATCACATGGTGGACATCAGGAAGGGAAAGTTACATGTTGGACAGTCAGGAAGGGAGAGAACTCACATGGTGGACAGTCAGGAAAGGAGAAGTCACATGGTGGACAGTCAGGATGGATAAAAAAGGAAGTCACATGGTGGACAGTCAGAAGGGAGAGAAGTCCTGTGGTGGACAGTCAGGAAGGGCGAAGACGTCACATAGTGGGACAGTCAGAAGGAGAAGAAGTCACATGGGGGGCAGTCAGGAAGGGAGAAGTCACATGGTAGATAGTTAGGAAGGGAGAAGTCACATGGTGGACAGTCAGGAAGGGAGAAGAAGTCACATGGGGGGCAGTCAGGAAGGGAGAAGTCACATGGTAGATAGTTAGGAAGGGAGAGTCACATGGTGGAAAGTTAGAAAGAGAGAGAAGACACATGGTAGACAGTCAGGAAGGGAGAAAAATGTCCACTGGTGGACAGTCGGAAGGGAGAAGTCACATGGTAGCCAGTCGGAAGGGAGCAAAATGTCACATGGTGGACAGTCAGGAAGGGAGAAGTCACATGGTAGACAGTTCAGGAAGGGAGAAATGTCACATGGTGGACAGTAAGCCAGTGAGAAAATGTCACATGGTGACACAGAAGGAGAAGTCACTGGTAGACAGTCAGGAAGGGAGAAAATGTCACATGTAGACAGTCAGGAAGGAGAAAAATGTCACTGGTAGACAGTCAGGAAGGGAGAAAAATGTCACATGGTTAGACAGTCAGGAAGGGAGAAAATGTCACATGGTGACAGTCAGAAGGGAAAAAATGTCACATTGTGAACAGGAGAAAAGTCACATGGTGGCAGTCAAGAAGGGAGAAGTCCCATGGTGGACAGTCAAGAAGGGAGAAGTCACAGGAATAAACAGTCTCATCATTCTGTAGAACAGTCAGGGAGGTTAGGTAAGGCCAATAGAGCATAGGCTGGATGGAGAGATGGAGCAGTGCTGGTAGGTGGTAGAAATATAGATGGCAATAACATGGGCACAGTACTGTTTTCTACCATAATGTTGCTGTCTTTCTCCCTTTGTGGCCATTTTGTCTCTGTAATGTTAGTTTATTGCTTGGTCCCAATCCAGGGCTGCTTCTTTGTTCTTCCTTAACTTTAGGTCTCCAATAGAAACTCTGGAAAGATCAGTGGAGCCGGCATTTTGCAGCTGGGAGCTGCACATCCTCATAATCAACACTAGGATCTGGTCTGTGAGCCAAACTGGGCGTTGGGGAAAGAAATGGGGAGGGTTTTCCTTGCGTTCCTCCTGGGCTCTGTTACCTGGTATGACTCTGCACTGCACCAAATCCTGATCTGGGGCTCAGCCAAGATCTCCCTCCTGCTCTTTCCTTTGCTACATGATGTTTGTATAGAGATTTCGTTTGATATGCATGGGGGGTACAGCAGTGTTTGGGGATACGGCTCTTATAACATGTTAACCTAACCAGGTCATTTCATTCATGCAGCCACTCAGGATTTATAATGGGAATCTGGAGAGTGTTAAGATGAAAAGAACATCTAGGAATCTATATTCATTATTAACATGTTTTTGGCCAAACCATGTCCATGCCGCCCAAACCTGGTAATGACCAGCCGTGCCCATAATGGGCCAAAAATACCACAAAATGTGCTCACAGTATGAATTGTCCGTGGTGCTTTTTCACCAGAAGGGATAAGACATTCTGCAGAAAAACATTCAGGGAGATGTTATAAAAGTTTCTTATAAAAATGTGCTAATTTTGTCCAACACTCAGATGTTATTTACCATTTGAAAGCTAACATCTGATTGGTTGGGGCAAATTAGCACCATTTTTTAACAATAGAACTTGAATAACCCTGCTTATCGTTAAAAATGGTGCTAATTTTGCCCCAACCAATCGATGTTAAATAAGTTCTGATGGTTGGGGCAAATTAGCACCATTTCAATGATAAGAACTTTTATTGAAATCTCCCTGATAGTGTAAAATGTAAAATAATAATTTTTTATGCCTCTCACATTGACTTATTCTAGGCTAGTCACAAGGTAATGAAAAAATTTGAAATATTAGAATTTTTTGATCTGGTATTGTGGGATCATCTACCAGAGAAACCTACGTAAATTTTTCTTTCGAAATCTCATAACTTGGGATCAGTGGTGCCATCAGTAAGTACCTCATCACGGGCTCTGAATTAGAATTGTTTGCTAATTGTAAAGCTAAATGTACAGTATATTAACCACCACTGCAAGTGTGGACTCCAATACATCACACAGACGATCAGACAGGCTGAACATATTAATGCCACATTCTGCCATATCCAAACGTATAAAAATGACATCCTGGTAGTTACAATGTTTCTTTTCAGGCTATAGATATGTTTAATAGTAATGTTTAGAAGAGGAGATTAAAATAAGGAATTACTATACTAGAATCTATTATTAATTATAATGTTCCATTGTGCTTTCCGAGTTTAATATTAAGGTTGTGCTTAAATATTGGCTTATTGTTACTAGGGGCTATAATAGGCTTTGGTTTAACTGAACGTGCGCCCCCATTCCTGTCCATTCCATGCTACACCAGTCTTGTGTCTGATGTATAAATTTACCTTACCTCTGAAATAAAGGAGTTTGAATATTATTATTTGGATTTATATAGCCGCAACATCTTCCGTAGCGCTTTACAATTACATGTATACATTCACATCAGGCCCTGCCCCGAAGGCTTACATCTAGCACATTTATTGGACACATACAACCTATCAGTATGTCTTTAAGTGGGGAAAACCGGAGTGCCCGGGAGGAAACCCACGCAAGCACGGGGAGAACATACAAACCACTTGCAGATGTGTAAATCGAACTCAGGAACTCAGCGCTGCAAGGTATCATGTTAACCCCTGAGCCACCGTGCTGCTTATATATCACTTTTGCTGCCTGCTCCCACTACATGTATTGGATAACCATACCCATTATGTACAGTGAAACCCCCCTCTCTAAAGTGGGGTACACACGTGCCAATCCTTTGTTCCGACTAACCATTCGGCTCTTCCAAGTGGTCGGCTAGACAAAGTACTGTGTACCCAGCTTTACTTTAATCACTGTCTGGCATAAATTACAAGGTGATAGGGGCTAATTCTACCATTTGGTGCTGCATATGATTAATTTATTATCGACAGTCTTACTAACACTATGTAAACACAGAGATGGAATCAGAGTCAACTTGGCACACTTAATTTTTTGTTTCACTAACTAAAATGGAACAATCACATTGTGCTGCCAATCAAGGTTTACTGAAGTTGCATAATGATGCTATTTATAGGTTTAAAGGAATGTCCCCCCCCAAAACCATCATTTAATTGGCCATTTTCTAGCATTAAAACAAGCCAAACAGCATTTAATTCCATTCAGCCAATTTTAAGATACATAAGTTTTTACTACTTCTTTTGCAACCAGGAGCATCTTGGTGTAATCCAAGCTCTCTAACGTCACCCACGTCCGTGCCTTATCCCGTGCAGCCTACTAGGAACTCCATATGGGGGATGTTTCCCCTCCCCACCACCCGATCCAACCTTGCTTTGTCCTTCCACCTAGCGAATCCTTGTAATATATGGTAGATACCCCCTGCCCAGACCACTACTTACAGCCCTTTGTTCCCATGGCGCTCTCCATTGACGTCAGTCCACTTATGTCCCGCAAGCAGGGAGACAGATCACTGCACCCCATGAGCAAGGGGCAGTAAGTAACAATCTAACATTTTTTTTTAACACATACCATTAGCCTCGGTGGATGCATTTCAATGTCTATTTTAAACTCCATCTGCCATATTAAAGTAACATGGACTGTAAGTGTACCAGTGTAAGCACCGGATATTAACAATAGCACCACCTATTTCTCCTTATTTATATACATGCGACCACTAATTCCTTGGAGATTCAAAGATTCTTCTGAATTCTTCCTAGATAGAAATACAGCTATGAGCTTTAAGTAGGTCAAAGAATTCCTGGGGATTGGTCCACTAATTGATGAACCTAGCAGAAATGCCAGATCACAAGGACACATTGCGATATTCCAGTCTGCCTGGAATTTGCCTGAGTGTGTTGTTCACACTGCAATAGACAGTTGCCATGATTTCAAGAGCTTCTAAAAATGCAGAAAAAAACCCTTTATCCCCCACAGGAAATAGGCAAATTTTGGGGTGAAATGAATGATTGTTGTTACTGGAAACAGTGTTCTATAATGAGCATCATATAATTATTATATAACTAGAATGGCGATGCTCTTTAACAAACAACTATCAGGGACATACTCTGATAGGTTGGGGCAAAATTAGCCCCGTTTTTAACGATAAGGGGCGATTTACCCAGACTCGCAAACCCGAGTCTCCTGGTGATATTGAATCACAGAAGGAGCATTTACCCAGAGTGTATAGAGTCTCTGGGTAAATGAGCCACAAGGAATTTTATTGAATCTCCTTGTATGTTTTTCATAGAACCGTATATCGCTTGTTTATTATAGTGGACAGTTCTGAACTGATTTTTTCACTTGTAAGCTTTCCTTTCTGTTATCTTGTGACCCTTGAGACTCTCTGTTATGCTGCAAGTGGTAATTAAAATGCAAACCAGTAATTCATGGCCTGTAGTCACCACTGACAGTTCCTCTGCTGTCAGGAGACTGTGTGCAATTGTTTATTATTGCACTGCATTTATTTCCCATCAAGCACTGGAGGGTGCCCCCCACTACTGGCCCCACTGTGTTGTGTTTAAAATCCTTACCTTACCTCTCTGCTCCAAATGGTTCTCCTGTAATGTCTGCACAAAGTCCTAGAAAGTAAAGAGTAGGAGCCTGGCTGAAGGAAAACATTTCCGCCTCTCACCTGTCCCCTTTGAGGTTTCTGGCTTCTCAGTGCAGCCCTTTATCCCCCTCCCTCCCGATCTATGTTTGCTGGTGTGCCCTAGCGTGAAAACCGCGTCTGCTGGTCTGGCAGGTCTGAACGCCGGTGAACGAGGCTCTGTAAGTACAATCCAATTATTTAACAGTCAAATATGGCGGTTGGGGTGGGATAGGGTCCCCTACACTACAGAAATTTTGTTTAGAAGAGGTGTAGATACCCTTTGACTGTTATACAAGCAGACTGCTGAGCTACCAGAGCTAATGCAAAAAACAAACGGTACATTTAGAAACAAAAAAATAAAAATTAAAAGGCAGTTAAACAGCTATTTTGTATTTTCCTGATATGCTGTCTTCAATTCAGGCTAAAAAATAAACCAAGCAGCTTTAAAAGTCTTATCAGGTATTTTCATATCTGAATAGTCAGGTCTGGGGTATGGCCAATAGTGCACAAGACTCTTTGAAGACTACATGGGCTGTGGGTTGTACTGGCAACTACATGGAAGCCTTCTTTATTACAGAATCTGTTACTTACTGTACTCAATGCAACTTACTAGAGAAGTATCTTACTATGTAGGTGTTTGGAAGAAGAAAAGCTTTCATATTAGGGTTTTTAAAAAGTTTATTACTTCTTAACCATTTGTGGACGGCAATCCATATCCTCTTTGCCATGACATAACATTCACAACAAAGCAAGAAAAGAATGCAAACATTCCTCAATGTAACGGTGTACGATAACATACCAAAAATATTGATGGCTGTAATTACCAAAATGTAAAATCAACTTAAGAACTAAATCAGGGGCTGGATGACTTTCCAAATCTGTCAGTCGTCTGTCAGCAATTGAATTATTTTCAGAAGTTTGAAAGTAAAACTGGTAAACTTTATTTTTTTATAAAGTCACACTATAGTCAAGTGTAGGTCTGGGTGCTTCCCCCACTTGCTGGCAATGCAACCAATGAGAATTCACACTTCATTCAGAGCTGGCATCTCATTGTTTAATAACCAGACAGAAGCAGGAGTTTGTGAAGCTGGTAACTCCTTTTAGGAAGTTCTTCCAAGGTAATAATAATGGTTTTTTTAGCCTGTGTATAGCAGCATTAATTTCCCCTTGCGCTAGTGTATTTGTAATGTTTCATTTTCCTTTTGTTAAAGCATGCCTATTGTTTTAAATTCATACTGTATATAACATGCAGTCCTATTGACATTACCCAGTTGTGTTATTCCCTGTGCCCCTGTATTGTCCAGTAGAAAAGATGCCAATTTGACAATATAAAAAACAAATAACAGGGCTCACTGAAGTAAGATTACTTTTAGATGTCTTCAACAAACTGAGGCCTCATTTACCTGCCGCAATCGCTCTGGGTAAATCTCCCTACGCGATATCGCAGTTGAAATCGTGAGTAGGGATTTACTCATAGTACGATTTTATTATCTATTTGCACCAGCGATACTGAATCACTGGCGCGAGTGTCCTTGGCTAAATCCGTTTAAGTTTAAGTCTCGATAACTGATTTTAAATCGTTTAGCGTGTCTTTAACTCCGGAAAAGTTCCCATCGTTTCTTCGTAATTTCATGAGAATTAGAATGAATCTGTCAGTAAAAGTCTGCTAATAGAATTTGTACAGGGCACAACTACGTGATCCACATCTATTCTCCCAATCCTTCCCCAATACTGACTTCATCATCACTTCCCTCTTATTTCAATATTACATTTTCAACCTGTGTAAAGGCAGTTGTTTTGTTTTTCTCGGATGCTAATGCTAGACATAGACAGCCAATGTCTTTCCGATCGAGTGCAGTGACTGAAAAATCCACGGATTTCCCCCTTAAAATCTGCGGAGAGATGGGGAATGAAATGGCGTTGGCAAAATATTTTCCACCTGGTCCTTTTTATTTTCTGTTGAAAAAAACCCAGAAAATGATAATAGACATTTGGAGAAATCCGATCAGATTCAGCAGATTGCTCAAAATGTCAGTCCCATGTATGGAGATTTGTTGTGTTGAATAATGGGGTGGGTAGGCTCTAGGCTATTAGACATGGTTATGGCAGGACAATGCAAAGTGGTAGAGCACTAAGGCACGTGTAATAGGGTTGAAAATAGAAGCCGCCATATATTTTCCTCATCCAAGTGGGGCATAAGAGGTAATCAGGCCACTTCTACCATTAGGCAAAGTGAGACATTTGTCTCAGGCGGCACCCCTGCACTGAAGAAGAAAGGCGGCAGAAAGGCAGTGGTGGGGAAAAACAGTTTTTCCTTAACCGGTCAAGAAAAAAAAATTCCCCTAGTAACAGATATGATGTTGTTAAAATAATTATATTGTTGGTTACCTTTAGTTAGTTTTATTAGGCTAGGTTAGACTAGTTGGGTTACTTAGGGCCCTGCTGAAAGAGTCTTCCTTGACATGTGTGGTGTTTTAAAAATCTTTTGGCTACAATTTATATACTACAGAAAGTATGGCATTTCTAATGCATAATCAAGGGTGGCTTTTAAAAGTTGGCTCAGTGCAGCAAAAATGCTAGAAGTGCCCCTGGAGGTAATCTCATATATGGTAGTTTATCACAAGGAACTCTGAACAGGTAACAATGTATAATCAAGTAGGTGGAACACAGAAAGACAAACTCTTAATCTCAGTCTGGCTAACCTGGCCATACACCTGCCCAACATTAATTGAGCTTGGGTCAAATCTATTTGGACCTTAAGTTGCTGCTAAGGTACAGTTAGGGTGGCCACATCTATTGGCCCCTGAAACAAGTGTCTGAGGCAAATCTCAGGCACATTGGTTTTGCTTCCTTCTGCCATGTCATTTTTATTTTAGAATATTTGCTATTATGTGGTTTCTCTGAAAGTTCCCATCTGGGATTGGTCATTAATCCGGTATTGCCGCTTCACATCATTTAAAGTTTGCACAGACTCCGGCCTCCCCTGCCAGTTGACATTATGTGTCTGGCTCCTGTAGGCTGTTACATTGTTATATTTTTTTTTTCCCTTCAGAACCTCCAAAGATCAAAGAATTTCTCGTTACTTTTAGAATTTTATATACTAGTTATATAGCGCACAGACATAAGTTCCTAATACTAATGTTTTAGACAGGGTTGTTAAAAAATATAATAAAAGCTTAAATATTTTCCCCCCCCCCCCAAAACCACAGCCATTTACAGACCTGGTAAAAAATAATTGGCACCTGTTTTTTTTTCTCATACTAAAGAAAAATGTGAATTTGCGTTAGATTTTTGATTTAGTAGAATATTTTACATAACAGCACAAATAAGATGGAATAGAAAAATGATAAGACACAAATATAATTGTATTATATCTAAACAGGCAGCTGCCTAGGTTGCTTAACAGTAATCTGGCTTTTGGTGTTGATTATGTTACATCTAAACTAAAATTTCCTCCAAAATAAAGTAAATTACATGCAGTTGCCTGGTTAGTGGAGATGTAAACATCAGTCCTATATACATTTCCCGTAGAGCTATTTTGGAAGCCACCTGTCTGTGTTTATCCTATTACTTTCCAGATAGGTGTCTACCTTTGTTGAGCCAGGTTGTTATCCCACCACCTACGGGGAAAGTGTTACTGTATCTGCACAAGATTTCCTTGTGCAGGAGAAAAAAATCTCAGCATTTGTATTTAGAGTTTGTTTGCTGGAACCAGGCTGCTCTATATTCTACAATTCCACCTTGTTGAGCAGAAAGGACCCATGGTTTAAGACTATATTCATTTTATAGCCTTGTAATGTTTTCTCCAAGTTATCTTGCTGTTAGTAATTGGCGTTTGCTTAGAACGAATGGGGACACCATCACCTGAAAAGTGTCATAGTTACAACAGTTACATAGTAATTCGGGTTGAATAGAAAGACATACATCTATGCTGTCCACATTTCTAGATTACTCATGGGCCCTTACCCAATAGTTAATCCAGAGGAAGGCAAAAAAACAATATGAAAGGAGATTGTTCCAATAATATTACAAACAAAAATGTATACTGCTTCATATTAGCTTGAATATTAGGTTGGTAGAAAATTGTGTTTGCATTTGAGGTTTTTATTTATTTTGCAGCCTGATTAGAGTGGCTACTGTCACAGTTGAAACAGCAAACAAAAAGGCCACCGTAAGGGCTGTAAATATCCCATTTCTTCTGTACAGTCCAGTGAGTGTCACTAGAGATGTAGGTTGTGTTCTTTTCTCTTCCAAACACTGTAAAGCTAATACAATAATAATACAAATAATGCATTGTTCGGCATTTAAATCACGCTTGGCACCATGCATTTATAGGCATTTTATCTATATCTATTTAAAAGGAGAACTATAATGTATATAAAGTTTCAAAAACAAAAATAAACAGTTAAATCGAAAGCTCTTGAGGCAGTGAGGTGTTTGGTAACTCCTACCTCCACATTATTTCTTTGAGGAGAACCAGCATAAGAAACTGCTACTGTCTCAGGCTTCCTCAGTGCTTCAGCACTATCTTTAATACAGGAAAGTCCAGGACACTAACCTGGCAGATGATAATGTAATGTGTGGCGCTCTTCAAACAAAATGATATTGGGAGATAGAAACAATCCTCAAATTCCTGCCCCAGGTACTTTTTATTTTTACAGTGAGTTGTCCTTTAATATAGATTTTGCCATAATGTGGCCATAGATTAGCCATAAATGGCATGTCCACCCCCAAAACTAAATCTGAACTACTACTGGCCCCATTTTAAAAAAATCCTACCTTACATCTCTGCTCCAAATGTTCTCCTGCAGTGCTTGTCCAAGTCCAGAAACTGGAGGAGTAGCAGCTGTCTTCATGTATGAAAGGTTTTTGCCTCCTCCTTGTCCTCTGAGAGGACAGTGGCATGTGTCCCTCCCTGGCTGCCCTTCACCTAGCGTAAAATGTTAGAATATATAGGGCATCCCTTCCCACCCCACCGCTATATTATATCTGTAAAAAAATATCCAAACTATATACATCCTTTCATTCACACCAGCCGTCGTTCCTGTTTTCCACAGACAACGGCTGTTATTGGCTGCCTCTCAGCCAATGACAGCAGCGGCTGCCGGTCTGGCCCGTTTGCTATTTTCCGGAAAGATCAGAGCAATGCTGGAGCGAGGGACTGTAAGTACTGTTCGTATTCTTTTTTTTTTTTTAGAAATCTAATATAGCGGTTGGGGTGAAAAGGATGCCCTACATGTTCTAACAAAATTATATAGAGGTTGGAGATAACATTTAATTGTTAACCAATTTGGGGGAACTATCACTTAAGCTGGTCATTCACTGTTCAACGTACCCCACTGTTGTTTCAGCAACTGTCTGAGCCTATCACTTGTGATTGACATTATGCTTTAATCTCAATACAGGGGAGTCCACAGCGTATAAATAAGGTGCCAACCTGTGGGCCAACGGTAGACATATTCTAAATCACTGTGTGTCTTATTCTTAAATATTAAGGGTGGCTGTTTGTTTCAAAGGGTGAAATTATACTTTGCTTATGTAGTAAAAATAAACAGTTTAGTAGTATCACATAAACTAAATTAAACAGTGTATCAATAATCTTTATATCACATCTAGATCCCAAAATACAGCCTGAGAAAAGTTAGGAATTTAATGGAACCGAACTGATGTCAGATGTTCCTCCCATCGAGCAAGAACAGTTTATATTAGCTAACGTTGGCGAAGGGCAGCTTTCAGCCTCAACATTTTCATTTTAAGGATGTTAAGTTTGCTCCTATCTCTCTGTTAATATATATTTTTGTCTTAGCGGGAAAACAGTCCCCGAAGAAAATAAAACACAAGAGGAAAAAAAAGACATTGGGTTTCCTCTGAAGAAAATGGGGCGTCCGGGAAGAAAGCGCAACAGCAAGCATGGTCAGTAAACGTGTCCAAGACCTGACATACACCACTGTATCATAACCTAGTTGTCTGAGACTGTCAATTTATTTCTGCTTTTTTTTTTTTTTTTTTTACTAAACACAAAACACCCTTAAATATAAAACATTGACAAATGATGTGGTCCCCAAACAAATGTCCTCTATTGAAGAGTTTGCTTGTACCTTCCAAACAAGCCTAGATGATGCCTCTAGCTTCTCTGGATCTTAAGTTCCAGGCTTGTAAATTTCCATTTCCCAGTCTACCCTGTCCCTGTCTTATAAACTAGGACATAAGCTGCAACCCCCCAAAATGTATCTTATTCTGAAGCTAGTTACAGACTGATTCCCTGTCCTTTTCCTCTAACTATGGACACCTTAGGGAGGCTTTTAGGCTGCTTTAAAAAGGATTTAGAAGTTCGGACCTTTATTAAAGGTAACTTGTATGGAAAGCACAGTCCCCTTTAATCATCAATTTATTGTTCTTAAAGGGTAACTGCTGCGTCCAATTCTTCCAAACTAGTAAGAATAATATAAATATCCTTCTATCGTACCTTCAAAATAAAACCTAAATCACATCTCTAGATAAATTTGTTAGAAGTTTTAGCTGAAAGGTTAGCAATATACTCTCCTCTTGAACACTTCTGTTTTCACAGCCATGTGCCAGCTTGTAGTCATGTGAACACCTCTGGCCTGCATAATAGGCTCCCCTTCTCAACTGTCAATTTTTTCCCAGTACTTCCTGATTTCCCCAGCATTAAGTCTTAACTGAGCATGCCCCGGGGGGGGGATGGGTGGGGCAGAGGTCAGGTGAAGTCACTCAACCTACTGGAAGCAGGAATGTGTAAACATTCACTCCAATGTAATTTCTCACAGGCTCCAGCCAGAGATGTGATTGTGCGCTCATTTTCAAGGAAATACGGCAGGCTTCATTGAACCCTAACTTGTTTTGAGACCACAGTTGCCCTTTAAAATAAAAACCATTTGGGATCAAGTCAAGCTAGTCTTGGCTTTACGCTTTACCTGTATTTGAAAGTTAGTCCATCATCATATGGCAAGAGGATTTAGTCTCCAGCTAAAGTAAAGCAGACGATACATGCCAGATAGTGCTCCCCAATTGAACCAATCAAAATTCACCTTCTTGAACAATAAATATTCAGCAGAATTTAGCTTTGAAATTTTTTTTGAAGCTGTGGACTTGGAGATGGGTTAGATTATCTGTCCGGCACTTTCCGCTCTCCTCGACTTGCTGTCTTCAATGCAGCAGGTCAAAACATGAAAATGGGCCATTGTTTATGTCCCTACAACAGAACTCGGTGTAATAGTCTATGTTATGATTGCCGTATCGAGCTTAACAGTGAATCTAGCTGTTTTAATTAATTAAACTCGACACAACACGTTTTGTACGTTTTGGATTATTTGGACAGCCAAGAGCATCTTAAGCTACTAATGTCAGCTCAATATTTGGTTATGTAGCCACCTGTACCCAAATAAACTTTTATGAATTATGAGGAAAATAGAATTAATAAACACTTGGATTTGTATTCAGGTTTGATAATAATTGCCACTATGCCAATATTAAACAGTGTTAAAAACCTATAATGACACATGACGTGTGTCATTATGTACTTCATATGTATCCTTAGGTGACAAGTAGGAAAAAGAAGCGTGGATCTCTCTGGGTAGTGCAATGTGAATTCTATGCAGTGCAATAGGCTTTTATATCAGAGGATTTGTCGCACTTAATGTGATTACTTTTCATACATATTAGATTGTTCTAGATTGATGGAGTTTATTGGAGGTTATTATTATTCATGCTGCCTGTGGTTTTCATCAGATTGTGTCCGTAAAGCCGCCCTCAGTCCAGGTGTACTCTCAGTCCATTCATTCCTGTCTCCAGCATTGAAGAATTATAAAATATGGCTTTCTCAGGCCGCAAATGAATGTCAAGTCTCTTGTAACCACAGATCCAGTCAGTAAACGGCTGAGCTGAAGAAAGTTATTAGTTAGGGACACACGTTAAGAATGAGGCGATTGTTTGGGTATCTTTATAATCATTGTTCCCTAGGCTATAAAACTTCCAATGTGAGTGATTTATTGATACGTAGGAGTGTCTACCAAATGCCCCTGTCAGTCCTGTCAACTGGAGTCCTATTAGCCGACTGGGTGACTTAGTGTTGGCCTGTAGAGCAGACCTATTTGGTCTATCTTTGGCAACTCCGCTGATGTAAAGAGCAATCACAGGTTTCTTACTGTAGAAATGTTGGTGTTGTGCGTGTACTCGGTGTAATGTGTCTACATTATTAATAGCACTATAGTGACGTTAGTGTAACTTGTGTCTACATACCCGTATATCGTTGAGTATAAGTCGAGTTTGAGCAGGGCTTCCCGGAGTAGTGACGTCAGGCAGCAGAACAGTGGATGCGGAACCAGATTGCCGAGTGATTGACTACGTAGCTGAGTGATTTAACCAGACATGTTACCGGTACACATAGGCAAGTCCTCTCTCCACTGATGTGGGGGCCAGGAAAGGGAGAAGAAGTCACATGGTAGATAGTCAGTAAAGGAGAAATCACATGGTGGACAGTCAGGAAGGGTAGAATAAGTCAATAGTGGACAGTCATGAAAAAACTCACTGGTGGACAGTTAGGAAGGGGAAAAGTTACATGGGGACAGTCAGGAGGAAAAGAAGTCACATAGGGACAGTCATGAAAAGAACTCACATGGTGGACAGTTAGGAAGGGAGAATAAGTCACATGAGTGGACAGTCATGAAAGAAGAACTCATATGGGGACAGTTAGGAAGGGAGAATAAGTCACATGGTGGACAGTCAGGAAGGGAGAATAAGTCACATAGTGGGCAGTCATGAAAAGAAGTCACATGGTGGACAGTCAGGAAGGGAGAAGAAGTCACATGGTGGACAGTCAGGAAGGGAGAATAAGTCACATAGTGGGCAGTCATGAAAAGAAGTCACATGGTGGACAGTCAGGAAGGGAAAAGAAGTCACATAGTGGACAGTCATGAAAAGAACTCATATGGTGGACAGTTAGGAAGGGAGAATAAGTCACATGGTGGACAGTCAGGAAGGGAGAATAAGTCACATAGTGGGCAGTCATGAAAAGAAGTCACATGGTGGACAGTCAGGAAGGGAGAATAAGTCACATGGTGGACAGTTAGGAAGGGAGAATAAGTCACATAGTGGGCAGTCATGAAAAGAAGTCACACGGTGGACAGTCAGGAAGGGAGAAGAAGTCACATGGTGGACAGTCAGGAAGGGAGAATAACTCACATGGTAGACAGTCAGGAAGGGAGAAGAACTCACATGTGTGGACAGTCAGGAAGGAGAAAGTACATGGTGGACGTCGGAAGGGAGAGAACTCACATGGTGGACAGTCAGGAAGGGAGAAGTCACATGGTGGACAGTCAGGAAGGGAGAAGTCACATGGTGGACAGTCAGGAAGGGAAGAGTCCTGTGGTGGACAGTAGGAGGGCGAAGAACTCACATGGTGGACAGTCAGGAAGGAGAAAGTGACATGGTGGACAGTCAGGAAGGGAGAAGAACTCACATGGTGGACAGTCAGGAGAGGGAGAAGTCACATGGTGGACAGTCAGGAAGGGAGAAGAAGTCACATGGTGGACAGTCAGGAAGGGAAGAAGTCCTGTGGTGGACAGTCAGGAAGGGCGAAGACGTCACATAGTGGACAAGTCAGAAGGGAGAAGAAGTCACATGGGGGGCAGTCAGGAAGGGAGAAGTCACATGGTAGATAGTTAGGAAGGGAGAAGTCACATGGTGGACAGTCAGGAAGGGAGAAGAAGTCACATGGGGGGCAGTCAGGAAGGGAGAAGTCACATGGTAGAAGTAGTAGAAGTTAGGAAGGAGAAGTCACATGGTGGAAAGTTAGAAAAGGAGAAGAAGACACATGGTAGACAGTCAGGAAGGGAGAAAAATGTCACAGGTGGACAGTCAGGAAGGGAGAAAGTCACATGGTAGGAAAGTCAGGAAGGGAAGCAAAATGTCACATGGTGGACAGTCAGGAAGGGAGAATAAGTCACATGGTGACAGTTAGGAAGGGAGGAGAATAAGTCACATAGGGCAGTCATGAAAAGAGTCACACGGTGGACAGTAGGAAGGGAGAAGAAAAAAAAAAAAGGTAACATGGTGGACAGTCAGGAAGGGAGAAAGAAGTCACATGGTGGACAGTTAGGAAGGGAGAATAAGTCACATGGTGGACAGTCAGGAAGGAAAAGAAGTCACATAGTGGACAGTCATGAAAAGAACTCATATGGTGGACAGTCAGGAAGGGAGAATAAGTCACATAGTGGACAGTCATGAAAAGAACTCATATGGTGGACAGTTAGGAAGGGAGAATAAGTCACATGGTGGACAGTCATGAAAAGAACTCATATGGTGGACAGTTAGGAAGGGAGAATAAGTCACATGGTGGACAGTCAGGAAGGGAGAATAAGTCACATAGTGGGCAGTCATGAAAAGAAGTCACATGGTGGACAGTCAGGAAGGGAGAAGCTACATGGTGGACAGTCAGGAAGGGAGAATAAGTCACATAGTGGGCAGTCATGAAAAGAAGTCACATGGTGACAGTCAGGAAGGGAAAAGAATCACATGTGACAGTCATGAAAAGAACTCATATGGTGGACAGTTAGGAAGGGAATAAGTCACTTGGTGGACAGTCAGGAAGGGAGAATAAGTCCACATAGTGGGCAGTCATGAAAAAGTCACATGTGGACAGTCAGGAAGGGAGAAGAAGTCCATGGTGGACAGTCAGGAAGGGAGAATAAGTCACATAGTGGGCAGTCATGAAAAGAAGTCACATGGTGGACAGTCAGGAAGGGAGAAGAAGTCACATGGTGGACAGTCAGGAAGGGAGAATAAGTCACATAGTGGGCAGTCATGAAAAGAAGTCACACGGTGGACAGTCAGGAAGGGAGAAGAAGTCACATGGTGGACAGTCAGGAAGGGAGAAGAAGTCACATGGGGGGCAGTCAGGAAGGGAGAAGTCACATGGTAGATAGTTAGGAAGGGAGAAGTCACATGGTGGAAAGTTAGAAAAGGAGAAGAAGACACATGGTAGACAGTCAGGAAGGGAGAAAAATGTCACATGGTGGACAGTCAGGAAGGGAGAAGTCACATGGTAGACAGTCAGGAAGGGAGCAAAATGTCACATGGTGGACAGTCAGGAAGGGAGAAGTCACATGGTAGACAGTCAGGAAGGGAGAAAAATGTCACATGGTGGACAGTAAGCCAGTGAGAAAAATGTCACATGGTGGACAGTCAGGAAGGGAGAAGTCACATGGTAGACAGTCAGGAAGGGAGAAAAATGTCACATGGTAGACAGTCAGGAAGGGAGAAAAATGTCACATGGTAGACAGTCAGGAAGGGAGAAAAATGTCACATTGTGAACAGGAGAAAAGTCACATGGTGGACAGTCAAGAAGGGAGAAGTCACATGGTGGACAGTCAAGAAGGGAGAAGTCACATGGAATAAACAGTCTCATCATTCTGTAGAACAGTCAGGGAGGTTAGGTAAGGCCAATAGAGCATAGGCTGGATGGAGAGATGGAGCAGTGCTGGTAGGTGGTAGAAATATTAAGATGGCAATAACATGGGCACAGTACTTGTTTCTACCATAATGTTGCTGTCTTTCTCCCTTTGTGGCCATTTTGTCTCTGTAATGTTAGTTTATTGCTTGGTCCCTATCCAGGGCTGCTTCTTTGTTCTTCCTTTAACTTTAGGTCTCCAATAGAAATCTCTGGAAAGATCAGTGGAGCCGGCATTTTGCAGCTGGGAGCTGCACATCCTCATACATCAACACTAGGATCTGGGTCTGTGAGCCAAACTGGGCGTTGGGGAAAGAAATGGGAGGGGGTTTTCCTTGCGTTCCTCCTGGGGCTCTGTTACCTGGTATGACTCTGCACTGCACCAAATCCTGATCTGGGGCTCAGCCAAGATCTCCCTCCTGCTCTTTCCTTTGCTACATGATGTTTGTATAGAGATTTCGTTTGATAATGCATGGGGGGGGGATACAGCAGTGTTTGGGGATACGGCTCTTAGTAACATGTTAACCTAACCAGGTCAGATTTCATTCATGCAGCCACTCAGGATTTATAATGGGAATCTGGAGAGTGTTAAGAAATGAAAAGAAACATCTAGGAATCTATATTCATTATTAACATGTGTTTGGGCCAAACCCATGTCCATGCCGCCCAAACCTGGTAATGACCAGCCGTGCCCATAATGGGCCAAAAATACCACAAAATGTGCTCACAGTATGAATTGTCCGTGGTGCTTTTTCACCAGAAGGGATAAGACATTCTGCAGAAAAACATTCAGGGAGATGTTATAAAAGTTCTTATAAAAATGGTGCTAATTTTGTCCAACCAATCAGATGTTATTTACCATTTGAAAGCTAACATCTGATTGGTTGGGGCAAAATTAGCACCATTTTTTAACAATAAGAACTTGAATAACCCTGCTTATCGTTAAAAATGGTGCTAATTTTGCCCCAACCAATCAGATGTTAAATAAGTTCTGATTGGTTGGGGCAAAATTAGCACCATTTTCAATGATAAGAACTTTTATTGAATCTCCCTGATAGTGTAAAATGTAAAATAATAATTTTTTATGCCTCTCACATTGACTTATTCTAGAGCTAGTCACAAGGTAATGAAAATAATATTGAAATATTAGAATTTTTTGATCTGGTATTAGTGGATCATCTACCAGAGAAACCTACGGTAAATTTTCTTTTCGAAAATCTCATAACTTGGGATCAGTGGTGCCATCAGTAAGTACCTCACCGGGCTCTGAATTAGAATTGTTGCTAATTGTAAAGCTAAATGTACAGTATATTACACCACATGCAAGTGTGGACTCCAATACATACACAAGACGATCAGACAGGCTGAACATATTAATGCCACATTCTGCCATATCCAAACGTATTAAAAAATGACATCCTGGTAGTTACAATGTTTCTTTTCAGGCTATAGATATGGTTAATAGTAATGTTAGAAGAGGAGATTAAAATAAGGAATTACTTAGACTAGAATCTATTATTAATTATGAATGTTACATTGTGCTTTCCGAGTTAATATTAAGGTTGTGCTTAAATATTGGCTTATTGTTACTAGGGGCTATAAATAGGCTTTGGTTTAACTGAACGTGCCAGCCACCATTCCTGTCCATTCCATGCTACAGCCAGTCTTTGTGTCTGATGTATAAATTTACCTTACCTCTGAAATAAAGGAGTTTGAATATTATTATTGTGGATTTATATAGCGCTAACATCTTCCGTAGCGCTTTACAATTACATGTATACATTCACATCAGGCCCTGCCCCGAAGAGCTTACAATCTAAGCACATTTATTGGACACATACAACCTATCAGTATGTCTTTAAGTGGGGAAAACCGGAGTGCCCGGAGGAAACCCACGCAAGCACGGGGAGAACATACAAACCACTTGCAGATGTGTAAATCGAACTCAGGAACTCAGCGCTGCAAGGTATCAGTGTTAACCCCTGAGCCACCGTGCTGCTTAAATATATCACTTTTGCTGCCTGCTCCCACTACATGTATTGGATAACCATACCCATTATGTACAGTGAAACCCCCCCTCTCTAAAAGTGGGTACACACGTGCCAATCCTTTGTTCCGACTAACCATTCGGCTCTTCCAAGTGGTCGGCTAGGACAAAGTACTGTGTACCCAGCTTTACTTTAATCACTGTCTGGCATAAATTACAAGGTGATAGGGGCTAATTCTACCATTTGGTGCTGCATATGATTAATTTATTATCGACAGTCTTACTAACCGACTATGTAAACACAGAGATGGAATCAGAGATCAACTTGGCACAACTTAATTTGTGTTTCACTAACTAAAATGGAACAATCACATTGTGCTGCCAATCAGAGGTTTACTGAAGTTGCATAATGATGCTATTTATTAGGTTTAAAGGGAATGTCCACCCCCAAAACCATCATTTAATTGGCCATTATTCTAGCATTAAAACAAGCCAAACAGCATTTAATTCCATTCAGCCAATTTTAAGATACATAAGTTTTTACTACCTTCTTTTTGCAGACCAGGAGCATCTTGGTGTAAATCCAAGCTCTCTAACGTCACCCACGTCCGTGCCTTATCCCGTGCAGCCTACATAGGAACTCCATAGTGGGGATGTTTCCCCTCCCACCACCCGGATCCAACCTTGCTTGTCCTTCCACCTAGCGAATCCTTGTAATATATGGTAGATACCCCCTGCCCAGACCACTACTTACAGCCCTTTGTTCCCATGGCGCTCTCCATTGACGTCAGTCACTTATGTCCCGGCAAGCAGGGAGACAGATCACTGCACCCCATGAGCAAAGGGGCAGTAAGTAACAATCTAATCATTTTTTTTAACACATAACATTAGCCTCGGGTGGATGCATTTCAATGTCTATTTTTAAACTCCATCTGCCATATTAAAGTAACATGGACTGTAAGTGTACCAGTGTAAGCACCGGGATATTAACAATAGCACCACCTATTTCTCCTTATTATATATACATGCGACCACTAATTCCTTGGAGATTCAAAGATTCTTCTGAAATTCTTCCTAGATAGAAATACAGCTATGAGCTTTAAGTAGGTCAAAGAATTCCTGGGGATTGGTCCACTAATTGATGGACCTAGCAAGAAATGCCAGATCACAAGGACACATTGCGATATTCCAGTCTGCCTGGAATTTGCCTGGAGTGTGATGTTCACACTGCAATAGACCAGTTGCCATGATTTCAAGAGCTTCTAAAAATGCAGAAAAACCCTTTATCCCCCACAAGGAAATAGGCAAATTTTGGGGTGAAATGAATGATTGGTTACTGGAAACAGTGTTCTATAATGAGCATCATATAATTATATATATAACTAGAATGGCGATGCTCTTTACAAAACACTATCAGGGACATACATCTGATAGGTTGGGGCAAAATTAGCCCCGTTTTTAACGATAAGGGGGGCGATTTACCCAGACTCGCAAACCCGAGTCTCCTGTGATATTGAATCACAGAAGGAGCATTTACCCAGAGTGATAGAGTCTCTGGGTAAATGAGCCACAAGGAATTTTATTGAATCTCCTTGTATGTTTTTCATAGAACCGTATATCGCTTGTTTATTATTAGTGGACAGTTCTGAACTGATTTTTTCACTTGTAAGCTTTCCTTTCTGTTTATCTTGTGACCCTTGAGACTCTCTGTTATGCTGCAAGTGGTAATTAAAATGCAAACCAGTAAATTCATGGCCTGTAGTCACCACTGACAGGTTCCTCTGCTGTCAGGAGACTGTGTGCAATTGTTTATTATTGCACTGCAATTTATTTCCCATCAAGCACTGGGAGGGTGCCCCCCACTACTGGCCCCACTGTGTTGTGTTTAAAAATCCTTACCTTACCTCTCTGCTCCAAATGGTTCTCCTGTAATGTCTGCACAAAGTCCTAGAAAGTAAAGAGTAGGAGCCTGGCTGGAAGGAAAACATTTCCGCCTCTCACCTGTCCCCTTTGAGGTTTCTGGCTTGCTCAGTGCAGCCCTTTATCCCCCTCCCTCCCGATCTATGTTTGCTGCAGTGTGCCCTAGCGTGAAAACCGCGTCTGCTGGTCTGGCAGGTCTGAACGCCGGGTGAACGAGGCTCTGTAAGTACAATCCAGATTATTTAACAGTCAAATATGGCGGTTGGGGTGGGATAGGGTCCCCTACACTACAGAAAATTTGTTTAGAAGAGGTGTAGATACCCTTTGACTGTTATACAAGCAGACTGCTGAGCTACCAGAGCTAATGCAAAAAACAAACACGGTACATTTAGAAACAAAAAGAATAAAAATTAAAAGGCAGTTAAAACAGCTATTTTGTATTTTCCTGATATGCTGTCTTCAATTCAGGCTAAAAAATAAACCAAGCAGCTTTAAAAGTCTTATCAGGTATTTTCATATCTGAATAGTCAGGTCTGGGGTATGGCCAATAAATGCACAAGACTCTTTGAAGACTACATGGGCTGTGAGTTGTACTGGCAACTACATGGAAGCCTTCTTAGTTACAGAATCTGTTACTTACATGTACTCAATGCAACTTACTAGAGAAGTATCTTACTATGTAGGTGTTCTGGGAAGAAGAAAAGCTTTCATATTAGGGTTTTTAAAAAGTTTATTACTTCTTAACCATTTGTGGACGGCAATCCATATCCTCTTTGCCATGACATACAATCAAACAACAAAGCAAGAAAAGAATGCAAACATTCCTCAATGTAACGGTGTACAGATACAATACCAAAAATATTGATGGCTGTAATTACAGCAAAATGTAAAATCAACTTAAGAACTAAATCAGGGGCTGGATGACTTTCCAAATCTGTCAGTCGTCTGTCAGCAATTGAATTATTTTCAGAAGTTTGAAAGTAAAACTGGTAAAACTTTATTTTTTTATAAAGTCACACTATAGTCAAGTGTAGGTCTGGGTGCTTCCCCCACTTGGCTGGCAATGCAACCAATGAGAATTCACACTTCATTCAGAGCTGGCATCTCATTGGTTTAATGACCAGACAGAAGCAGGAGTTTGTGAAGCTGGTAACTCCTTTTAGGAAGTTCTTCCAAAGGTAATAATAATGTGTTTTTAGCCTGTGTATAGCAGCATTAAGTTCCCCTTGCGCTAGTGTATTTGTAATGTTCATTTTCCTTTTGTTAAAGCATGCCTATTGTTTTAAATTCATACTGTATATAACATGCAGTCCTATTGACATTACCCAGTTGTGTTATTCCCTGTGCCCCTGTATTGTCCAGTAGAAAAGATGCCAAGTTGACAATATAAAAAACAAATAAACAGGGCTCACTGAAGTAAAGATTACTTTTAGATGTCTTCAACAAACATGAGGCCTCATTTACCTGCCGCAATCGCTCTGGGTAAATCTCCCTACGCGGATATCGCAGTTGAAATCGTGAGTAGGGATTTACTCATAGTACGATTTTATTATCTATTTGCACCAGCGATACTGAATCACTGGCGCGAGTGTCCTTGGCTAAATCCGTTTAAGTTTAAGTCTCGATAACTGATATTTAAATCGGTTAGCGTGTCTTTAACTCCGGAAAAGTTCCCATCGTTTCTCCGTAATTTCATGAGAATTAGAATGAATCTGTCAGTAAAAGTCTGCTAATAGAATTTGTACAGGGCACAAGCTACTGATCCACATCTATTCTCCCAATCCTTCCCCAATACTGACTTCATCATCACTTCCCTCTTATTTCAATATTACATTTTCAACCTGTGTAAAGGCGATTGTTTTGTTTTTCTCGGATGCTAATGCTAGACATAGACAGCCAGATGTCTTTCCGATCGAGTGCAGTGACTGAAAAATACACGGATTTCCCCCTTAAAATCTGCGGAGAGATGGGGAATGAAGATGGCGTTGGCAGAAATATTTTCCACCTGGTCCGTTTTATTTTTCTGTTGAAAAAAACCCCAGAAAATGGAATATGACATTTGGAGAAATCCGATCAGATTCAGCAGATTGCTCAAAATGTCAGTCCCATGTATGGAGATTTGTTGTGTTGAATAATGGGGTGGGTAGGCTCTAGGCTAATTAGACATGGTTATGGCAGGACAATGCAAAGTGGTAGAGCACTATGGCACGTGTAATAAGGGTTGATAAATAGAAGCCGCCATATATTTTTCCTCATCCAAGTGGGGCATAAGAGGTAATCAGGCCACTTCTACCATTAGGCAAAGTGAGACATTTGTCTCAGGCGGCACCCCTGCACTGAAGAAGAAAGGCGGCAGAAAGGCAGTGGTGGGGAAAAACAGTTTTTCCTTAACCGGTCAAGAAAAAAAAAATTCCCCTAGTAACAGATATGATGTTGTTAAAATAATTTTATATTGTTAGGTTAGCTTTAGTTAGTTTATTAGGCTAGGTTAGACTAGTTGGGTTACTTAGGGCCCTGCTGAAAGAGTCTTCCTTGACATGGTGTGGTGTTTAAAAATCTTTTGGCTACAATTTTATATACTACAGAAAGTATGGCATTTCTAATGCATAATCAAGGGTGGCTTTTAAAAGTTTGGCTCAGGCAGCAAAAATGCTAGAAGTGCCCCTGGAGGTAATCTTCATATATGGTAGTTTATCACAAGGAACTCTGAACAGGTATACAATGTATAATCAAGTAAGGTGGAAACAGAAAGACAAACTCTTAATTCAGTCTGGCTAACACTGGCCATACACCTGCCCAACATTAATTGAGCTTGGGTCAAATCTATTTGGACCTTAAGTTGCTGCTAAGGTACAGTTAGGGTGGCCAACATCTATTGGCCCCTGAAACAAGTGTCTGAGGCAGATCAATCAGGCAGACATTGGTTTCGCTTCCTTCTGCCATGTCATTTTTATTTTAGAATATTTGCTATTATGTGGTTTCTGAAAGTTCCCATCTGGGATTGGTCATTAATCCGGTATTGCCCGTTCACATCATTTAAAGTTTAGCACAGACTCCGGCCTCTCCACCGTGCCAGTTGACATTATGTGTCTGGCTCCTGTAGGCTGTTACATTGTTATATTTTTTTTTCCCTTCAGAAACCTCCAAAGATCAAAGAATTTCTCGGTTACTTTTAGAATTTTATATACTAGTTATATAGCGCACAGACATAAGTGTTCCTAATACTAATGTTTTAGACAGGGTTGTTAAAAAATATATTAAAAGCTTAAATATTTCCCCCCCCCCCGAAACCACAGCCATTTACAGACCTGGTAAAAAATAATTGGCACCTGTTATTTTTTACTCCATACTAAAGAAAAATGTGAATTTGCGTTAGATTTTTGATTTAGTAGAATATTTTACATAACAGCACAAATAAGAATGGAATAGAAAAATGATAAGACACAAAATATATTGTATTATATCTAAACAGGCAGCTGCCTAGGTTGCTTAACCAGTAATCTGGCTTTTGGTGTTATTATGTTACATCTAAACTAAAATTTCCTCCAAAATAAAGTAAATTACATGCAGTTGCCTGGTTAGTGGAGATGTAAAAACATCAGTCATATATACATTTCCCTGTAGAGCTATTTTGGAAGCCACCTGTCTGTGTTTATCCTATTACTTTCCAGATAGGTGTCTACCTTGTTGAGCCAGGTTGTTATCCCACCTACGGGGAAAGTGTTACTGTATCTGCACAAGATTTCCTTGTGCGGGAGAAAAAAAAATCTCAGCATTTGTATATAGAGTTTGTTTGCTGGAACCAGGCTGCTCTATATTCTAGCAATTCCACCTTGTTGAGCAGAAAGGACCCATGGTTTAGACTATATTCATTTTATAGCCTTGTAATGTTTTCTCAAGTTATCTTGCTGTTTGTAATTGGCGGTTTGCTTAGAACGAATGGGAGACAGCATCACCTGAAAAGTGTCATAGTTACACAGTTACATAGTAATTCGGGTTGAATAGAAAGACATACATCTATGCTGTCACACATTTCTAGATTACTCATGGGCCCTACCCAATAGTTAATCCAGAGGAAGGCAAAAAAACAATATGAAAGGAGATTGTTCCAATAATATTACACAAAAATGTATACTGCTTCATATTAGCTTGAATATTAGGTTGGTAGGAAAATTGTGTTTGCATTTGAGGTTTTATTATTTTGCAGCCTTGAATTAGATGGGCTACTGTCACAGTTGAAACAGCACAAAAAAGGCCACCGTAAGGGCTGTAAATATCCCATTTCTTCTGTACAGACCAGTGAGTGTCACTAGAGATGTAGGTTGTGTTTCTTTCTCTTCCCAAACACTGTAAAGCTAATACATAAATAATACAAATAATGCATTGTTCGGCCAGTTTAAATCACGTTTGCACCATGCATTTATAGGCATTTTATCTATATCTATTTAAAAGGAGAACTATAATGTATATAAAGTTTCAAAAACAAAAATAAACAGTTAAAATCGAAAGTTCTTGAGGCAGTGAGGTAGGTTTGGTAACTCCTACCTCCCAACATTATTTCTTTGAGGAGAACCAGCATGAAGAAAACTGCTACTGCCAGGCTTCCTCAGTGCTTCAGCACTATCTTTAATACAGGAAAATCCAGGACACTAACCTGGCAGATGATAACTGTATGTGGTGGCGCTCTTCAACAAAATGATATTGGGAGATAGAAACAATCAATCCAAATTCCCTGCACCAGGTACTTTTTATTTTTACAGTGAGTTGTCCTTTAATATAGATTATGCAATAATGTGGCCATAGATTAGCCATAAATGGCATGTCCACCCCCAAAACTAAACCTGAACTACTACTGGCCCCATTTTAAAAAAAATCCTAACCTTACATCTCTGCTCCAAATGTTTCTCCTGCAGTGCTTGTCCAAAGTCCAGGAAACTGAGGAGTAGGAGCTGTCTTAGTGTATGAAAGGTTTTTGCCTCCTCCTTGTCCTCTGAGAGGACAGTGGCATGTGTCCCTCCCTGGCTGCCCTTCACCTAGCGTAAAATGTTAGAATATATTAGGGCATCCCTTCCCACCCCCAACCGCTATATTATATCTCTAAAAAAATAATCCAAACTCTATTTACATCCTTTCATTCACACCGCGTTCTCTGTTGTCCACAGCAACGGCTGTTATTGGCTGCCTCTCAGCCAATGACAGCAGCGGCTGCCGGTCTGGCCCGTTTGCTAGTTCCGGAAAGATCAGAGCAATGCTGGAGCGAGGGACTGTAAGTACTGTTCGTATTTTTTTTTTTTTTTAGAAATCTAATATAGCGGTTGGGGGTGAAAAGGGATGCCCTACATTTTCTAACAAAATTATATAGAGGTTGGAGATAACATTTAATTGTTAACCAAATGTTGGGGGAACTATCACTTAAGCTGGTCATTCACTGTTCAACGTACCCACTGTTGTTTCAGCAACTGTCTGAGCCTATCACTTTGTGATTGACATTATGCTTTAATCTCAATTACAGGGAGTCCAGTCATGCTAATAAGGTGCCAACCTGCTGGGCCAACGGTAGACATATTCTAAATCACTGTGTCTTATTCTTAAATATTAAGGGTGGCTGTGTGGTTCAAAGGGTGAAATTATACTTTGCTTATGTAGTAAAAATAAACAGTTTAGTAGTAATCCATAAAACTAAATTAAACAGTGTATCAATAATCTTTATATCACATCTAGATCCCAAAATACAGCCTGAGCAAAGTTAGGAATTTAAATGGAACCGAACTGATGTCAGATGTTCCTCCATCGAGCAAGAACAGTTTTATTTAGCTAAACGTTGGCGAAGGGCAGCTTTCAGCCTCAACATTTCATTTTAAGGATGTTAAGTTTGCTCCTATCTTCTGTTAATATATATTTTTGTCTTACAGGGAGAAACAGTCCCCGAAGAAAATAAAAACCAAGAGGAAAAAACAGACATTGGGTTGCCCTTGAAGAAAATGGGGCGTCCGGGAAGAAAGCGCAAGCACAGCATGGTCAGTAAACGTGTCCAAGACCTGACATACACCACTGTATCATAACCTAGTTGTCTGAGACTGTCAATTTATTACTGCGTTTTTTTTTTTTTACTAAACACAAAACACCCTTAAATATAAAACTATTGACAAATGATGTGGTCTCCAAACAAATGTCCTCTATTGAAAAGAGTTTGCTTGTACCTTTAAAACAAGCCTAGAATGATGCCTCTAGCTTCTCTGGATCTTAAGTTCCAGGCTTGTAAATTTACATTTCCCAGTCTACCCTGTCTCTTATAAACTAGGACATAAGCTGCACCCCCCAAAATGTATCTATTCTGAAGCTAGTTACAGACATGCAACCATTCCCTGTCCTTTCCTCTAACTATGGACACCTTAGGGAGGCTTTTAGGCTTGCTTTAAAAAAGATTTAGAAGTTCGGCCTTTTTATTAAAGGTAACTTGTATGGAAAGCACAGTTCCCCTTTAAATCATCAAGGTATTGTTCTTAAAGGGTAACTGCTGTCTCGAATTCTTCCAAACTAGTAAGAATAATATAATAATCCTTCTATCGTACCGTCAAAATAAAACCTAAATCACATCTCTAGATAAAATTTGTGAGAAGTTTTAGCTGGAAAGGTTCAGCAATATTACTTCTGCTGAACACTTCCTGTTTTCAGCATGTGACCGATGTAGTCATGTGACCAGCCTCTGCCTGCATTAATAGGCTCCCCTTCTCAACTGTCAATTTTTCCCCCCAGGTACTTCCTGATTTCCCCAGCATTAATTCTTAACTGAGCATGCCCCCGGGGCGGATGGGTGGGGCAGAGGTCAGGTGAAGTCACTCAACATACTGGAAGCCGGAAGTGTAAACATTCACTCCAATGTAATTTCTCACAGGCTCCAGCCAGAGATGTAATTGTCGGCTCATTTTCAAGGAAATACTGCAGGCTTTCATTGAACCCTAACTTGTTTTGGGACCACAGTTGCCCTTTAAAATAAAAACCAATTGGGACCAATCAAGCTAGGTTAGTCCATCATCATATGGCAAGAGGATTTAGTCTCCCGCTCACGGTAAGGCCACATACCGCCAGATCGTGCTTCCCCATTGACCAATCAAAATTCACCTTCTTGAACAATAAATATTCAGCAGAATTTAGCTTTGAAATTTTTTTTGAAGCTGTGGACTTGGAGATGGGTTAGATTATCTGTCCGGCACTTTCGCCTTCTCGACTGCTGTCTTCAATGCAGCAGGTCAAAAACATGATAAAATGGCCATTGTTTATGTCCCTACAACAGAACTCGGTGTAATAGTCTATGTTATGATTGCCGTATCCGAGCTTACAGTGAATCATGAGGTTTTAAACTCGACACAACACGTTTTGTACGTTTTGGATTTATTTGGACAGCCAAGAGCATCTTAAGCTACTAATGTCAGCTCAATATTTGGTTATGTAGCCCACCTGTACCCAAATAAAACTCTTTATGAATTATGAGGAAAATAGAATAATAAAAACACTTGGATTTGTATTCAGGTTTGATAATAATTGCCACTATTGCCAAATATAAACAGTGTTAAAAACCTATAATGACACATGACGTGTGTCATTATGAAATATGTATACATATGTATCCTTAGGTGACAGAGTAGGAAAAAAGAAGCGTGGATCTGCTCTGGGTAGGTCAATGTGAATTCTATGCAGTGCAATAGGCTTTTATATCAGAGGATTTGTCAGCACTTAATGTGATTACTTTTCATACATATTAGATTGTTCTAGATTGATGGAGTTTATTTGGAGGTTATTAGTATTCATGCTGCCTTGTGGTTTTCATCAGATTGTGTCCTGTAAAGCTGCCCTCTCCAGGTGTACTCTCAGTACAAATTCATTCCTGTCTCCAGCATTGAAGAATTATAAAATGGCTTTCTCAGGCCGCAAATGAATGTCAAGTCTCTTGTAACCACAGATCCAGTCAGTAAACGGCTGAGCTGAAGAAAGTTATTTAGTAGGGACACACAGTTAAGAATGAGGCATTGTTTGGGTATCTGTATAATCATTGTTCCCCTAGGCTTATAAAACTTCCAATGTGCAGTGATTTATTGTAAGGAGTGTCTACCAAAATAAGCCCCAGAGCAGAACCTGTCAGTCCTGTCAACTGGAGTCCTATTAGCCGAATGGTGACTTAGTGTTGCCTGTAGAGCAGACCTATTTTGTCTATCTTTGGCAACTCCGCTGATGTAAAGAGCAATCTACAGGTTTCTTACTGTAGAAATGTTGGTGTTGTGCAGTGTACTCGGTGTAATGTGTCTACATTATTAATAGGCACCTATAGTGACGTTAGTGTAACGTGTGTCTACATACCTGTATATACTTGAGTTTAAGTCGAGGTTTTAGGCTTCCGCTCGCTCCGCATCCACTGTTCTGCCGGCTGATGTCACTACTCGCGCCTGTCTCGCTTCCCGGAGTAGTGACATCAGGCGGCAGAACAGTGGATGCGGAACCAGATTGCAGAGTGATTGACTGCAGTAGCTGAGTGATTTACCCTAACATGTTACCGGTACACATAGGCAAGTCCTCTCCTCCACTGAATTGGGGGGCCCTGGGAGTTGCAATTTCCAAACATCTGGAGTGGCAAGGAATTGGGGGTTACTGTGTGGGATTACTCTCCATTTAAAGGGCAACTAATGCCTCAAAACAATACAGAATCAGGAGGATTGTATCTATTGTTAAAAAAGATTGCCTTCTGATTCTGTATTGTTTTATGGCTTTAGTTGCCCTTTAAATGGACAGCAGAATTCCCATACAGTAGTCAAATACAGTAATAGCCAAATCCAGTATATCTATTACTGTATAGGATGTGGAGCGAGCAGTAGCCGAATTACTGCATTGAAGAGGTGAGTGACCCGAATATAAGTCAAATTTAAGTCAAATCAACTAATAGCCGAGTATATACGGTATTCACACAAACACAATTAGAAATATAATGGAATAGAGAATAATATGCTAATGAATAAACATTTTAGGATTTTTTACCCCCCGTTACAATGTTCTGATAAAATATCATCTCACAAATTTAAGTCTTGCATGAGGACGATTACTAAACATTTACAGTGGAAAGGAGCCCAGGGCCTATAAATAATTTATCATGTGGCTTAAAGTGCAGCTGGTCTATGCTAATGCTGGGTCTGTCACCTGATGTTACCTGTGATGCAGAGAGAGACATTTGTGTTCTTGAATTACCCATATTCTAAGAACACAGACAGGGCTATTGTTCTAAACTAAAGTTTCTCAAGTTGCTGTGATCTAAGGACAAAGCCACACTGACCATTCTACACTATGGGGAGTTATTCCTGCACTCTTAAGGACAGACACCCACATGACCTGATACTAAAGCTGGGTACACACAATGAGATATTTCGGTCCGATCAACCGATAGTTCAGTGTATCGGTCGATCGGACCGAAATTATCGCATCCGAATGCGCCCATGTCCGACCGACCGCGCGTCGAATCGGACGAAAGGACGATCGGACATGGTGGAAAACCTCTATGGACCACACGATCGGTCGCGGTAACTATCGGACGCGGCTGCTTTTGCCGCGACCGACAGTCCTTCCTCCTGGCCGACCGGTCGAAATTATCGAACGGTCGGTCAGGAGGAAAAATCGTTAGGTGTGTACCTAGCTTAAGGTTCATTTAGGACTGAAGACAAACATTTACATGGTCCAGCCTTTGGCTAATACTGATCTTGTCATCCTGAGACAACACAGACACTGACATATATTCTGTCCTAAGCAAATCATATCAGTAGCCCAAGGAAAAAGGACCCAAGAAGTGTATGTATTGGAAAGCACCAGTGTGGAGATCCAACGACAGATTCAGGTTATCTCCACTGGTAAATTTTTAGCCATTCAGTTTATTTAAGAACAGGATGTAAAGCAAGAGACCGGGTAATCTCTGTATGTTCTCTCTTGGCTCCTGCAGGTTTTATTGAAGAACGTCAGGTAAGACACAGCTCCTATACCTCCTGTTCTTCAATAAAACTGAATGGCTAAAACTAATTTCAGTGGAGATACCCTTTAAAAACAAAAGATAAATTCAGTTCCAAACTGATGACTAAGTTCTAAGGCTAGGTACGCACAAGCCACAAGCAGATATTTCAGGGCAACCACTTCATATTTCCATGTATCAGTCGGTCGAGCCTGCAGTGATTTTGCAACAGCAGTGACCCATGTTGGTCGCCCGTCCACCCAGATCTGACAAACAGGCGATCGGACATATCAGTAAATTACTGCTGACCACGCAGTCTCCTATGGGCCGCATGATCTGTCGGACATTCATTTAATGTATGGGCACTTGCCCGGGACTCGTTTTTGATCGATTATCAATATTCATTAGGCATGACTGTACAGGGAGCAGGCATCCCAACTGTACACAGAGAGAAAACCTGATTTGCCTTCACAGAGATAAAATAATCAGCCTGCGCAATGAAGGAGTTGAATTTGCGCTTTCCTATTCAATATTGGTTAGCACGAGTTTTATTGTTACAAGGCTGGACCATGTAACATTTTTGCACATTACCTGGTAGTAAATGAGGCCCTGTGTGAAGAACAGAACCAAATTGCTCCGTATTTACCTGTTAACCACTAGTGCAGGCACTGTGCAGTCATGTAAGGACAATACTAAATATGTAGTAACAAGAATAGCCAAATAGGAAATGCTGCTATTTATAGCGTGGCCTATTTACTTAATCTCGGTCTGGCTGCTTCCTGCCTGTAAAGCGTCAAGGCCTCAGTTATCTGCCTTACTACGGAGATGTTATGGCTGGGATCCTCTTGCTGTGCGTGAACACAAACTCTGGTTGTAAGGACACTCTGCATAGGAGATCTCTTCTTGGTTGTAAACAGTAGTGTATAACTGGACAGGCTACGGAAACCACTACATTTCTTCTTGACCCATACACTCAACGGGCTGAATAAATGTATGGCAAACTTGCAAACTGTGGTCTGCATACAAGTGGCCCTTATTAAAAAGGGAACACGTCTATCTTTAAAATGACCAGGATCATGCTTATAGCTGCAGTCTATTCAAAGTTACAGCAGTGTAAAGGGAGTTTTTTCTTGCTAGTACTGTGATCTGTGACAGCACCAAAATTTTGGGGTCTGCCTCCAAGTTGAATCATGCAGACTCATCAGCTGGCATCGTAAAACCCACCCCATAACTTCTAAATATTTTTTATGCTAGCCACAAGCCTGAAAATAAAAATGTATTTTCCCAAGGTGCCCATAGGTAGAGGAAAGAATAGAGAATAGTTGCAGGTCTGTAAATAGTTTAAGAAAATATTGATTTTTGGGGGTGGGGCTTTTTACAGAGAACATCATGTGACTGTCACAGAGACTCAGACAGACAGGACAGACCAGGAACTGGAACTTTACAAGCCTATAACTTAAGATCCAGAGAATCTAGATATATCATCTTAGGCAAGTTTAAAATGTATGAAACAGCTATTTAATAAAGGGTAATTGTGGTCTCCATACTAGTGCTCTCTATTTGACAGAGCTCTTTCATACCTTTTAAAACAAGCCTAAGATGATGTGGTTCCACTTTTCAGTTCCTCTGATTGCAAGGCCCATTAAAGGTCCGATCGAACTTTCATTTAATTGGTATATAATAACATGATAGACAATTGATCTAGGCTATTGGAGTATGGGTTATAGCAAGCTTAGAATTGGGCTAAACAAACCATTCATCAGATCATATCACCCTCTTAAATCACACTGACATACAGATGCTAGAGTTTCCCTACAATACCCTGAACTATTGTTTTGGTTGATAATCTAAAGATGTACTAATTTCTTAAGTAGTCAACTTTTTTGGATTGCTGAACCACTAGGGCAACGATGGCTATTGTTTTCCCCCAGCAGGAGATTTCTGGCTTATTGGCCTGACCTCTCAGGCAGACGGCTCAGCAATTTCTGTTGTTGGTTAAATTGGTACTGTTAAGTGAAACAATCACAAATGATTGTTTTAGTCAATAATTGTCTTAAGGCTCGTACACACGTGCCCTAGCAGGAGGGAACTGGGTTCACTTGTTATAATTGGGGGAGGTGGAGAAGTGTACCCATATATATTATTCCCACCCCCTAACCTGTGCTCCCCCCTTTTTGTTAGCCCTTTCTGTGCTTGGGGAGGCTAACGAGATCCAGTTACTTCTCCCTGTCAGTATCTTTTTTCGCTATATATTAGTTGTTTCCCACCTGTATAAGTTTTTATTGTGTGTGTTTTTATATACTTTTAATGTATATCTAATAAAGTTTATATTAAATTTTAATTCACTTTCCCTCTGGAACAATTGCATTTATATTTAGGGTAATACATTGGAGAGGGATACTTAAAACTTTCTTTTTTTTCTTTTCTGTTATATAAATCCACAATAATAATAATAATAATATACACAAATCTACCTAGGAACTGCCTACTCAACTTGTAATTACTTGCAGATGGGAACATCTCAACATAAGAACTGCTGCTTGTAAAATGCGGTCTTTAGACATTAGAAAGATTAAGCTGGCCATACAGAAGGTTAATGTTTTACCCAATCAAATGCAGTGATCGGAGATCCGTTCAAAAGAACCACTCAAAGCTTCCCACCTTGAGGTTCCGATCTTTCAATTAGAAATATGCGGGGAGATGGGGTCGGCGTGAAATTTTTTGCCTGCCCCGATCTTAATTTTTTCGGATAAACCGCTCAACATTGAGCACTGAATTTGATCAGATTGTTCAAAATGTCGTTCCTGTGTTTTAGGGGACTTTAGAAGTTTGTTGATAGTATAGTATATTAGTATAGTATAGTAATTATATTGTAAAAAAGCCCCCAGAAACTTAAAGTGGAAGTTCAGTGGAATACATATACTTTTCAGAAAAAAAAGCAGTATTTTTACTACTAATGACCACACGCCCACAGCATTGTGTTTGTGTATAAATAAATACAACTGAAATACTGATTCTGTTTGCAGGACCCCTAATAGAGACCGTTATGGTTGCCCTTGACCCAGCGCCTGGGTTGATTTAGTTGCTCAGTAGAGATCTGAGCATGTTTGACCCATTCAACAGCCAATCAGTAGAAATTACTGTTTGGAACATTCCATGGATGTGGTGCATTCTGGGAAGAAGAAGGACAGTTAGAACCTGAAATGTCAGCTCACTAATGTCAACAGCAGGGAACAGCAAAGGGTATGAAATCAACAGATTTTTCAAAATGGGAGAGAATATGTAGAATAACTAAGACATTACACAAACTAACAATTTAACAAATATTGATCATTTCCACTGAACTGGCCCTTTAAGTTACCAGAGAGCGTTCCATCGGCGTTCTCAATAGCCAGCAGCCTCGCAGCCAATCACAGATGCGACTGCCGGCCCGCCCCCTAATGTTACTTCCTTTTGTGGGAGTAACATTACAGGCAGAGGCAGCAGGAAGTTTATAGTTTACAGTATTTGAGGTTGAATAAAGACATACGTCCATCCAGTCCAACCCATCTAGCAATATCCTCATTTCCTGCCTAACTGTTGATCCAGAGGAAGGTAAAAAAAAAAAGAAAAGGAAACACCAACTTTATGAAGGGGAAAAAAAATCCTTCCTGACTCCAAGTGGTAATCGGAAATTTCCCTGGATCAATAATAAAGGCAGATAAAGATTCTGGGGACTTTTTACAATATAAATATGGTGGTTGAGGTTGGGAGGGGGGTCCCTATTCTACGGAAAAGGTTTTATTTAAGGGTGGACATATCCTTAACTTAGTTGCCCTTCTCTGAAACATTTCCACGATGTCCTTTTTGTACACAGGATTTCAAAGCTGCTCCGCATATAGTCAAATGCCTAATCTAATGTCTGCCTAGTGTATGGCCAGCTTTACTGTACATAGCTTTAGACCATAGCAATGTCCAATTAAAATGTGTACAGCGAAGGTCACTTCATAGAGACCGATAATAAGACATTTTTCCTCACTGACATATTATTCTAAAATAAGACCAACTAGCTCTCTGAAGCGCCCTCTGCTGTAAGCAAAAGTTCTCTTAATGACAAGGTAAAATCTTTCACAGAAGAAATCCTGGACTTCACTGCAGATCTTCTAAAGAATGTTTTCTATTAAAGAAGAATTAAAGTCATAAAATACACCCACATTTGAAGGTTGTATGAGGTCTGTGAACTATGGCAGGAGGTGGTTTAATTAAACCTCTAATTAGTTCTCATTAATTTGAATGGAAATTCCGTTCCCTGTAGCACTTTAAAGGGCATGCACACTGTAAAAACAAGTCTAGTGCATGATTTGGCTGTGTTATATCTGCCTTGCACGACCTCACTGGAGCGTGCCGAGCATTAACAAACGGCCGCGCTATTCATTGATCATGTGGATATTGGAGATTGGGAAATCTCGTGAGGGGGCAGTGCTAAAAGCGGGATTACAGTGGAGGAGGAAGCCAGCAAGATTCAAGCACTAAAAGGTAGGGTATGGAAGGGTAATAGGGCAAAAAAAAACCCACCACTTTTATATTTAAAGCCACAGCGATCCAGTAACATAAACTTGATTTTACAGTGTACTTACCCTTTAAAGAAAAGCTCATTTACAACCTGTTATTATTAGAATTACTGTCAGTCAATTTTAAAGCTAGCCATACATGGGCAGATGTTTTTTTCCGATGAGATTGTAAATCCTATCGAAATATCCTATTGTAATTCCCTCCCCTTGCGCTGCTGATTTTCCGTAGATTTCTGCTTGAAATCTTTAGAACATAGGTTTTGGAAGATGGTGTAGTCAGAAAATATTCCACTTTGCCTGATCAGTTTTTTGACCAATCAATATCGCCTATAAGTCTATCGAAAAAACAGTCTTAAATATTCTGATCACTTTAATGGAATTAGCTGAATTGATCGGAATTCCGATGCCTTTAGTAACCCTATGAACAGGTTTCCAGAATGTCCTGCCTACTGTTTGGGTTTTTTGGGTTCACAGGGAGACATTTTTTATTACGTTTATTGATTCTATATATCAAGAAAGATCCCACTGCACCCAAGGGTGAGAAGGACTGTCGGTGAGAAGGACTGTCGGTTGCGGCAAAAGCAGCCTTGTCTGACAGTTAGGCGCGACCGATCGCGTGGTCCATAGAGGACGGCATGATCGGTTGTGATTTTCTGACCTGTCCGATCGTTCGTTCTAACAAACAAACGGTCGGAAATCAGTTGCAAAAAGGCGCCATACAATAATTCGGCCCGACCGACCGAAACACTGAAATGTCGGTCGGTCAGAAATGATCATGTGTACCTAGCTTAAAAATCAAAACTAGGCTTAACTTGTACTTGCCTTCCATTGTATTATCAAACATCTTCTCTAGCACCAAAGTTTGAAAGTCATTTCCAGTCATTCCCGTCCAGCTATTCATATAAGAGTAAGAAATAAGCTACCATAGACGCTGTAAATCAGCAGCTAGAGATTAGCCGTCTACAACTGGTTAATGAAGTCGGGCACAGGTATAACTGTTCTTCAGTTTGGTTGCAGGCCAAGAATGAAAGGCCTGGAGATTCATGTGACATCATCCAGCGAGACACCTGAACAAATGCCAGTGAAATACGACACGTCCCTGGCAGAGACCAACAGTTGCATATGGTGCTGAGCCAAACTCATTAAGAATAAACATTGAAGCAACTGCTTGTCTGGCTGCTATGCTGCATACTGAATGTGTTTGTACACCCCGTCCCAGCATACATTGTAATCAGTGTTCCCTCTAAGGTGTGCGCCCACACAGGTTAAAGTGGTGCGCACACAAAAAATCTTTTGGAAAATAAGTGCTGCGGTATGTAGCGCACAGTTTAATTTTGTATGCGCACAGAAAATGTATATCTGCCCACACATACGATTTCCAAATAGAGGGAACATTGATTGTAATGTCACTTCCACCCATTTCAGTATCTTCCTGACCTGTTTGTAGCAGAGAAAAATGAAGCTGCATTTCTGTAGGTTCACTTAGACAGGGTGTGATTTCCGCTCTTGGTGCAAGGCCCAGTCTGAATGTGCCAGACCTGCTTCCTCTGTTACCTAGGAGTAGGATGCAGGCCTTAGACCATCTCACCACAACTACACCGCAAGGCTGGAGCTACAGTGGCAGTTAGCAATGCCCAGTTCCACTCTAACCAGATTGTAATAAATGTGTCCTGCTATCTGCAAATACAGAACTTCCTGTCGTGTAATATAGAGATTATTATCATGGCGTTGCCTTATATCACCATGTCATAGCATTAAGGCACAAGGGTCACAGCTATAACCCGTCCACATGTTTGGAAATATAATCTTTTATTTGTCTTTGTTAGTAAAGGACGCGTTCCACTAGAATGGGAAAGTTTAAGTATAAGTGTTGAAATTGGCTAAAAAGGCGGTATTTTGGAAGGCAACACGCCACAAAGCTCTATTAATGTGTGTGCTGTGTGTTTGAAAACGAAATACAATTCCTATAATGAGGAAACAGGACATGTACATTTGCTCTGAGTAAAAAAATATTTTTATTGTGCTTTTATTTTGTCATTTTAGGCCTTCTATTTTGAAATTGTATGTGAGTGTGTGAGACAGAGCAGGGTACCTTCCGATCAGCTGTATAGAGGGGTAATCAGAGTTGAGTTGATTATGTCTGTAACACAGGTGAATGGAATCAAATGGAAAACAGGAATTTGTGGTATTCCCACTTAATAAAATAAATTGTATACATGGAGCAGCAAGGCATGGATTGACAGGTGCACTGAAGCTTGTGATCACACACCTTAACTACCTAAAACTCCACCCACATGCAGATAAAGTAACACCCAATTCATAAAACATACACATTTAATGAAATGTACAGGGAAAGACCTGTCACTCAAACCAGGTATGCTAATTTGTGTCCCCCCAGTGACCTCTTACTCTCCCAACACATGTCAAAATGTAACCTCAAATATACTGAGTGATAAATCATATTGGTCTCCTGTCTATCTAATCTATATGTCTGTCTATCTGTCTAATCTATCTCTATATCTGTCTATCGCTCTTGTCCATTATATATCAATCTATATCTGCCTTTCCATTATATATCAATCTATATATCTATCTGTGTATCTATCTATCTATATATTATCTATCACCTATTATCTATCTATCTCTCTCTCTGCCTATCTATCTGCATGTGTCTATCTGTCTCAATCTGTATCTATCTATCTGCCTGCCTATCTATTATCTATCTATCATCTATCTGTCTATCTATTATCTATCTATCATCTGTCTATCTGTCTATCTATCTATCTATCTATCTATCTACAGAAGGGAGAAAGTGTCTCACACAGCAGCAGCCACACCCACTCCTAGCAGTGTCAGGAAGATATGTTAATGAGCTGTATAGTATTGGGCTGTGAAGGCTTTTTATTATGTAAATGAATGTATCCAGTGTCAGCTGGCTTACAAGTGGGCAGTGACTAAGGGAGGTGGGGGCCATTGTGGAGCAGTTACTAAACATTGAAAATTTACTAACAAAGCAGGCACAGAAACACATGTAAGTAACATCATTGTAGTTTCAGATTATATAAAGTTGTTTCAGTGAGTATAGTGACCCTTTAAAGGGTGTCTCCACCCTAAATTATCACTTAATGTGTTGTAGGGCATCCTTTCCCACCCCCAAATGCTATATTAGATAGTTTAAAAAAAGAAGCAAAACTCTTACAGCCCTTCGCTCCTGCGGCACTCTGATCCGGCCCTCTGTTTCCCGGAACTTGCAAACAGGGGCCGGATTCGCAGCCCCGGGTGTGATTGGCTGAAAGGCAGCCAATCACAGCCGCCGGCAATAGAGAATGCCACGGGGGGTGGGAAGGGATGCCCTACATTATATTTATAAAAATAAAAAAATTTTTAGGTGAAGAGCAGCCAGGGAGGGATCAGGAGGGAGGGGCGGAAAGGGCTCCCTGGGCTTCATACTGTCTTCTCAGAGGACAAGGAGGAGGCAGAAACCTTTCATACAGGAAGACACCTCCTACTATTAGTTTCCTGGACTTTGGACAAGCACTGCAGGAGGACCATAAGGAGTAGAGATGTAAGGTAAGGATTTTTTTAAGCTACTCTGTGGGGCCAGTGGGTCAAATTTTAGTTTGGGGGGTGGACATGCCCTTTAAGTCGTCATTAATTTGAGACTTCAGTTTTCCATTAATGGTTTGGTTTTTGTATGTATGTATGTATGTATATGTCTATTTATATAGCGCAGCTAGGGGACGCATCGCTGTACAATATAAAATACAAAAAGTCATACAAGTGCTTAAAACATGTAAAATGAGGAAAGTGGTCCCTGCCCCTTAGAGCTTACAATCTACTTGCCATTTACTTAATAAAGATTCATTAGAAAAGTGAGATTACGGTAATGTGTTTTGCCACACTTCATACCGCATGTAATTACCGTATATGATTAAAACAGTGTATGCGATAAATGAAAACTGTTAGTAACCAATACATCAGGACAAATATACAGATGTGGCAAAGGGTCAAGCAGAGGAGCTTCCAAAAATGCCCGGACAGTAGAGAAGGTGCCCAGGAGTGGGGGTCTGTAGATTATATTACTGTTTTATATTGGGCATCAGTCTGCAGACTCCCAGAACTATATATTACCACTGATAACCAGGCCTACAACTTTGCCTCATTTTAGGGCTCAAATATTTGTCTTGATATAGGTCCAGAAGGAAATGTGTTACATTATTACATTGTGAAAGGGGAAGGAACTATGGAGGATAATAAAAAGGCAATAGATGCTTTTTAATAATTTGCTGTAGTTCTCTTTTTGATTGTAAATGGTCACACTTTCCTTGCTGGTAAACTATGTTGTATATTGGGTTTTTTTATGCAGTGTCCAGTGTTACACTGGGGTTACTCAACACAAATGGGTCTGAAACGTACCTCGTGCACAGGCCACATCAGGGGCAATATAATGGAAGCTAGAAAGCCCCTTCACATGATGGGTACTAGGCAGCCCCTCTAATCTTATTGATTACCACAATGGAAATTATGGTACCACTTCTATGGTACACTTCCTCATCTCCAACACTGTCATTTCCCTGGCTGTGTAAACACAGGCCAATCCTGATATTCCCTGTCTCATGCCATGATATTTCTGTAAAATATTGGGCAATATTTTGACCCGACCAACCAAAATAACACACTGGGTTGTTGTTTGGGTTGAAATATCTGCTAAAGCTAGCCATACACATGGCCCATATCTGTGATGATTGGCTGAATATTGTGAATGTGTATAGGTCCCAAAGCCAACAAACTACCACCCTAAGCATCAGGACCTACCGGGCCAGATGGAAAATTTTCATTGAATCATTGCAAGCTCCCTGTACTACAGTAGCGGTAGATGACAACATTGCAACTTGTGTAGCCAAAGCGATTGATCTTTCCTTATAAATATGTATGAATGTATAATTTTATTTATAAAGTGCCACTTGGGTTCGCAGTGCTGTACATTAAAAAATAGAGTATACAAACAAGGGGATAAGTGCAAGCCATATAAATTATGTATAACAAGCCTTGACACATTAGGAATGAGATCCCTGCCCTGAAGAGCTTACAATCTAAATGGGAGGGTCAACATACAGATACAAGTGTGGGTTCAAAGTTCAAAGTGCTAAAAGGGCAAGTCCAGCCCCAAAATGAAAACCTACATACAGGTAAATCACCCCCAAAACCCTAAACGGTAATAGTTTGAAATGTGAAATATATAAGTCTAACCTGAAATCCTGCACAATGTCCTGTTTCCCCTGTTTCTGCTTCCTGGTTCTTCCAGTTAGTAACTGTCAATTATGGATTTGACAGTTGACATCACAGCCAATGATTGAATGTTAATCCCCTGTCTGCCTCTTCTGAGCATGCCCAGGCTCAGTACAGGCTCAGTACAGGTTTCTAAATGGCTCAGTTTCCATGAGGCCTCCAGAAGCATAGCAGGCATACAGTAATGAATTCATAGGACAAAGTATGATATATCAACATATTATAAAGAGGCCATTCTTTCTAAAAGATGTTCTTATGAGGGTGGCATTGTCCTTTAAAAGGGCTAACAATCATTTGTTCTGCTGATGCTCAGAAAGGTAGAATAATAGTCTAGATTTGAAAGCATTAAAGGATAAGTGCACTGTAAAATCAAGTTCTGTTCATTTGGAAGCTGCAGTTTTAAAAATACCATTTCCATATTTTTTTTACCTATGACCCTCCAGTCCAGAGCCTCGCTCTGTTCCTTGGAAGGTGCTGACATCTGTTACTGGTTTGCTGAATGTTAGCTCCGCCCCTCTGAGATTTTCCTGCTTCTCCTGCTTGAGCTTCAAACAGTAATGCCTGTGAGTTCCGTGCACTCTCCGCTTGAGCCTCAAACAGGTAATGCCTGTGAGTTCCATGCACTCTCCTGCTTGAGCCTCAAACATTATGCCTGTGAGTTCGTGCACTCTCCTGCTTGAGCCTCAAACTAATATGCCTGTGAGTTCCGTGCACTCTCCTCTTGAGCCTCAAACAGTAATGCCTGTGAGTTCCGTGCACTCTCCTGCTTGAGCCTAACAGTAATGTCTGTGAGTTCCATGCCTCTCTCCTTGCTTGAGCCTCAAACGTAATGCCTGTGAGTTCCGTGCACTCTCCTGCTTGAGCCTCAAACATAATGCCTGTGAGTTCCGTGCCTCTCCTCGCTGGAGCCTCAAACGGTAATGCCTGTGAGTTCCGTGCACTCTCCTGCTTGCTGAGCCTCAAACAGTAATGCCTGTGAGTTCCTGCACTCTCCTCTTGCTTGAGCCTCAAACAGTATGCCTGTGGTTCCGTGCACTCTCCTGCTTGAGCCTCAAACGTAATGCCTGTGAGTTCCGTCACTCTCCTGCTTGAGCCTCAAACAGTAATGCCTGTAGTTCCGTGCACTCTCCTCTGTTGAGTCTCAAACAGTAATGCCTGTGAGTTCCGTGCACTCTCCTGCTTGAGCTTCAAACAGTAATGCCTGTGAGTTCCGTGCACTCTCCTGCTTGAGCCTCAAACAGTAATGCCTGTGAGTTTCCATGCCCTCTCCTGCTTGAGCCTCAAACGGTAATGCCTGTGAGTTCCGTGCACTCTCCTGCTTGAGCCTCAAACAGTAATGCCTGTGAGTTCCGTGCACTCTCCTGCTTGAGCCTCAAACGGTAATGCCTGTGAGTTCCTTGCACCTCTCCTGCTTGAGCCTCAAACAGTAATGCCTGTGAGTTCCTGCACTCTCCTGCTTGGACCTCAAACAGTAATTCCTGTGAGTTCTGTGCACTCTCCTGCTTGAGCCTCAAACAGTAATGCCTGTGAGTTCCACTGCACTCTCCTGCTTGAGCCTAAACGTAATGCCTGTGAGTTCCGTGCACTCTCTGCGTAGCCTCAAACAGTAATGCCTGTGAGTTCCGTGCACTCTCCTGCTTGAGCTCACACAGTAATGCCTGTAGTTCCGTGCACTCTCCTGCTTGATCCTCAAACGGTAATGCCTGTGAGTTCCGTGCACTCTCCGCTTGAGCCTCAAACGTAATGCCTGTGAGTTCCTGCACTCTCCTGCTTAAGCCTCAAACAGTAATGCCTGTGAGTTCCGTGCACTTCTCCTGCTTGAGCTCAAACAGCTGCCTGTGAGTTCCGTGCACTCTCCTTGCTTGAGCCTCAAACAGTAATGCCTGTGAGTTCCGTGCACTCTCCTGCTTGAGCCTCAACAACGGTAATGCCTGTGAGTTCCGTGCACTCTCCTGCTTAAGCTCAAACAGTAATGCCTGTGGTTCCGTGCACTCTCCTGCTTGAGCCTCAAACAGTAATGCCTGTGAGTTCCGTGCACTCTCCTTGCTTGAGCCTCAAACATAATGCCTGTGAGTTCCGTGCACTCTCCTGCTTGAGCCTCAAACGGTAATGCCTGTGAGTTCCGTGCACTCTCCCTCTCTGCTAAGCCTCAACCGTAATGCCTGTGAGTTCCATGCACTCTCCTGCTTAAGCATCAAACAGTAATGCCTGTGAGTTCGGTGCACTCTCCTGCTTGAGCCTCAAAACGTAATGCCTGTGAGTTCCATGCACTCTCTTGTTGAGCCCAAACGGAAATGCCTGTGAGTTCGTGCACTCTCCTGCTTAGCATCACAACAGTAATGCCTGTGAGTTCCGTGACTCTCCTGCTTGAGCCTCAAACAGTAATGCCTGTGAGTTCCGTGCACTCCTCCTGAGTTCCGTGCACTCTCCGCTTGACCTCAAACATAATCCTGTGAGTTGCCTGGACTCTCCTGAGTTCCGTGCACTCTCCGCTTGACCTCAAACGTATGCCTGGATTCGTGTCACTCCCCTCTCTGCTTAGCCTCAAACAGTAATGCCTGTGAGTTTCCTGCACTCTCCGCTTAGCTCAAACGTAATGCCTGTGAGTTCCGTGCCACTCTCCTGCTTGAGCCTCAAACGGTAATGCCTGTGAGTTCCGTGCACTCTCCTGCTTAGCCTCAAACAGTAATGCCTGTGAGTTCCGTGCACTCTCCTGTGAGCCTCAAACAGAATGCCTGTGAGTTCCGTGCACTCTCCTGCTTGAGCCTCAAACAGTAATGCCTGTGAGTTCCGTGCACTCTCCTGCTTGAGCCTCAAACGGTAATGCCTGTGAGTTCCGTGCACTCTCCTGCTTAAGCATCAAACAGTAATGCCTGTGAGTTCCATGCACTCTCCTGCTTAAGCATCAAACAGTAATGCCTGTGAGTTCCGTGCACTCTCCTGCTTGAGCCTCAAACAGTAATGCCTGTGAGTTCCATGCACTCTCCTTGCTTAGCCTCAAACAGTATGCCTGTGAGTTCCGTGCACTCTCCTGCTTGAGCCTCAAACGATGCCGTGAGTTCCGTGCACTCTCCTGCTTGAAAAAAAAAA